>VMOF01000111.1:7535193-7877014 GCA_011764245.1 Trialeurodes vaporariorum | reverse complement strand
CACGAAATGCACCTATCTTCAAAGTGGCGAGATCGATCCCCCCCCCCTCATCGAAGGAGGCTGTCAGGGAGCCCGCAGGGCATTTCCCTTTTTACATCCGATGGGAGAAAGAGGAAACTCAACATTCGTACAGCGGCGGATCCACCCCTCGCAACCGGGGGTGCGAACTTGGAATTTTCCCCCCTTAGTGACCCCCATATCTTTTTTTCTTTTTTCCCTTTCCTCTTTTCCTTTTTCCCCATTTCTTGGTCCGAAAGGGGGAGGGGCGGTCGCCCCTTTGCCAGCCCCATCACCCGCCGATTTAACATTACGCAAATACGCAACTGCGTAGGGCCACACATCTGAAAGGGCCTCAACTGATGCGGGAAAGAAAAAAAAAAAAAAAGAAAAAGGAGCAGAAGAAGAAGAAGAAGAAGAAGAAGAAGGGGAAAAAAAGGAACGGTAAAGGGAAAGGAACAAGGGCGAGAATATGATGATTCACATTCGGAGTTATTTTGAGTTTTTCTTTTTTCGAACATGCGGGCAAAAAGCTGATGTCGCCAATACCCAGCTTGTGCAATGTGCCCCCTCTATCGATGCAGCTTCGCAAATGGAGTCGATCGCTCTCAAGGGTTTTCATATCTTTTGAAACTGTGGCCGCTTCACTAGCAACCATGGATATGCAACATGGGCAAAACGGGGGGTGTCGCCAAAACCCAGCTTGTGCCCCCTCTATCGATTCAGCTTGGAAAATGGAGTCGACCCCCTAAAGGGTTTTCATATCTTTTGAAAATAGGCCGTTTACTCCGCAACTCATGACTCATAACATGGGCAAAAAGGCGATGCAGCCAAAACCCCGCTTGTGACCTCTCTATCGATTCAGCTTGGAAAATAGAGTCGATCGCCCTAAAGGGGTTTTTCATATTTTTTGCCAATAGGCCGTTTTACATAGCAACACATGACTCATCACATGGAAAAAAGGCGATGTCGCCAAAACCCCGCTTGTGACCCCTCTATCGATTCAGCTTGGAAAATAGAGTCGATCCCCCTCAAGGGTTTTCATATCTCTTGCCAATAGGCCGTTTTACATAGAAACACATGACTCATCACATGGAAAAAAAGGCGATGTCCCCAAAAACCCCTTGTGACCCCTCTATCGATTCAGCTTGGAAAATAGAGTCGATCGCCTAAAGGATTTTAATATCTTTTGCAACTAGGCCGTTTCACTCATAGCAACTCATGAATTTTAAAAATGGGAAAAAAGGCGATGTCGCCAAAAACCCGATTCTGTCCCCTCTATCGATTATAACGTCTAGGGTGAATGAAGTTTCTATAAAAAAGACGTTGACTCTTAGATACTTCTATGCGGATCGATCTATCGATATAACAGTCAACAGAGTGACGTGCGTGCGGGATACCTTCGTACATCGAAAAGGGGAGGATGCTCGCTGAAATTTTGCGGATCGAGGAAATGATGAAGGGATGCGTCGATTCTTAAATCGAAGCTGAAAGTCACCAGGGGAACGGAACGAGCCGAGAATTGACGACCCAAGAGGTGACAACGCACGTCGGAAAATGTGATGGATGACCGATTTGGTGCCCAAAATTTTGCACGTTAATCTGGAACGTTGCATTTCGTGCATTTAAACCGGGAAAAATATCGAAGTCTTTGATGCGCAGTGAACTTCATCGAATTCGACCATTTTGGATGATTTAAAATGGGTTCATGCAAACTTTGACAGTTTGCACGCTTGAAAAAAATCACTTTGTGGAATCCAAGCATGAAAATTCACCTTTTTGCCTGCTTTAGCCCTTCGTACACGATCAAACAAGCAATCAGCGAGTCGAAATCCATTACAAACGGCAGGTGAGCCAAACCGTTGCATGCTTAGTTGTTGTTCCGCTCGACAAACAACTCTAAGCGAATTTTCGAAACGAATATATATTCGACAAAACCATTGCCAACCTACGCATGGCAAATGTGGACGACACGAAACTGGATCGTGTTTTTCGAACTTTTTCGGTGTTTTCAGGCATCGACGGCATCAATTCGATTTTGAATTCAAGTCCGGAGGTGAATTCGATTGATGCCATCAATGCCACGAAAACACATCTAAAAACACAATTGAGTTTCACAATTGAGAATATGTAGTTAGGTTGGTATGGTTTATTATATTCGATCGCGAAAATTCGCTTTGTGCAGTTTGACGGATTTCTTTGGCGATGAATGGTGTGCCATCTGTTCACAAATGTCAGTCAACCAAACCAATAAAACCCGCTTTTGAGATGTTTGGGTCAAGTTTATGTTTAAATTTTGGAAATTTCAGGTTGGCAATCCAGCTGTTTTTATCAAACCCGTTTGTGCGGGGTTTTGGAAAACCTCAACGTTTATTACCGAACCGCACCAGTCATCACTGGGATGAGCCCCAAAAACCGTTAGATCGGGTCTAAATAAAATACAAAATGGGTGAATATAGGATCGGGTCATTGTGATGACCAGATAATTCTCGAAAATATACGCTTACGTATACCTATACTGTATGGAAACTTACTTGGTGTCTGTATACTACTTTCTAGGACATGTTATCAATTGATATTCTAACGAGCAACAAAATGTGCGTACTTACATTCTTTCCCTGTCTGCGAACTCCTAAAAAAAACACGTCACCTCTCGGTTCCCGCTTATTGTTAGTCATCCTATTTCTCTGAATAGGTCGCACAGACCCGGATCATATATTTCGTTCTTGCAATACCCTCTGCGTTTTATTATTTTCAAGTCCATTCTTCATTAGTTTAGTTATGGATCAATCCCGTGCGAAAGTGTTCCTTTGAGAAAAAGTTGTATAATTAAGTGTACCTGATTGTGAGTAGAAAAATTTTATGAAAGTCTATAGTG
This sequence comes from Trialeurodes vaporariorum, assembly GCA_011764245.1. Classification (NCBI taxonomy): domain Eukaryota; kingdom Metazoa; phylum Arthropoda; class Insecta; order Hemiptera; family Aleyrodidae; genus Trialeurodes; species Trialeurodes vaporariorum. The sequence continues at coordinate 7,874,139 of VMOF01000111.1, read as the reverse complement.
TAACACCACTGATCGTGAGAGAATTCTTTTGTTAATCCAAAGGGGTATTTTTCGTCTGTGTTAAAAAAAAAAAAAAACTGCACAGTGAAATACTGACTATAAGGGGAAATTCCTTTAACCCAAGGAAAATGTCTGCTGCCCCAAGTGAAAGATTCCTTGTTGTGACAGTGATTCTTCTTTCATACAATCAGAACTTTACTTCGCGCAAGGAAAACTGTCACAAGTAAACGTTTTTACTTGTTTTTAAAGAAGTGATTTCTCTCACAATCAGTGAAGATTTATGAAGAGTATGATGTTTTTCCTCAGGAAACTTGCTTTAGGATTGCATTACTATACCATTCAGTGTGTGACTGTTCTGCGCACAAAATACTCTGATCTGTAATCTTTTCTCAATCGCGGTGCAATCGCCCTTTTAAATTTTTGAAATATCCGTAATTTTTTAAAAGTCATCGACGGCTCAACCGGTTGAGAAAATATCACAGATACGAGTAGTGGCGAACGCGGGGGGGGGGGGGGGGCTGAGGGGGCCACAGCCCCGCAGATTCCCATTTTGGGGGTGAAGGGGAAGGAGGGAATAATTTTCAGTCAAACGCTTATCAGTGCAAGCCCCCCCCCCCCCCCCAGCACCCCCCCTTTTCCCCAAGAAAAGGCCTGCGTACGCCATTTAATACGAGTCTTTTCTTGCTTATTAGTCATAAACTGGACTGAGCTGTGTAATCTTTTTTCAACGGTGAAATCATCGGTAAATTTAAAAATGTCATTATTTTAAGGAAAAAGGCAGCACTTTGTCTCCCTTTCCCCCTTTTCCACGTACCATAGGCGGATCCAGCAATCTGGCAACTGCGCATGATTCCCATTTGAATGTAGATAAAAAATCGATTCTTGAAGGGGGCCCTGGCCCCGTGTCTAATCGATTATTTGCCATGCAAACAAAGGGACGAATACACTGTTGCCAGATTGCTGGATCCGCCTATGCACGTACCGCCACTGATCTCTAGAATATTACTTGCGGTAAAAATAGTGAGTTTTTTAAAAACTGTTGTTGGCAACACTGTGTCACCTTCTCCGTCCCCAAACATTTTTTTTTTTTTTCCAATATTTTAGGGAAATTTTTCTCTCTCTCTCTCTCTTCTCATCTCTCTCTCTCTCTCTCTCTCTCTCTCCCTCTCTCTCTCTTAGCTCATATTTGAACACACGTGTTAGAAAAGGACAGAAAAAAGGGCTGAAGTCACGTGACAGCCCCTTATCCATCCTTTTCTAACGCATACGTTCAATTGGGCTAAGAGAGAGAAAGACAATGTATCCTGGCTACGGCTAGGACTCGCTCACATTTCGTCTGAAAGTCAAAACACCCCCGCAAGCCCCCCAAAAAAAAGGGAAAAGAGTCCGAAAACTATGGTTATAAGGAGAGCAATTATAGTGATAATTTAAAAATTTATTCAAAAAAAAAAAATAAAGAATAGTGCTGAGGTATGCCAGTGTTTGGTGCGCGCGTAGGCCCAAAACGGGTGTGTGCGCGTCCGCTGGTGTTCTTTTTTTTTTTTAATGTGACTATAAGACTCACAGATTCAGGCAGAGGCAGGGTTCAGGTATAATACTACGTCACCGTGGTGCGTGGTTCGTCCTCCGGTCTTCGGGGGGAAAGACATTGAAATGTTAATAAGATATATGAAGAGTGGGGTGTGGTCTGCAGGTAAATATTAACAGGTGTGTTTTTTTTCCCCCCCCTCCGCACCCTCCCATCGCCCTACGCGTAGTCCACCGCCAACCAACCCCCATTCCAGTCGCGCGTCGAATAACTTCGTTCATGCCTGAGCAGTGAGCCCCCCCCCCCCCCGCCCCCCCCCCCCCTCAATTAAGACCTTTCGCTGATAGCTGAAAGAGTATTTTTTGAATCCTCGATTTTTCGTTGCCATTCTTAGTTTTATTTACGGAGCTCTTGAGCACCGTTTCTTAAATGGATCGGGAAAATGGTTTTAATTCAGTGGCGGCTCGTGAAATGCGATGTATCGATATTTATCAATTCTATTTAAAACTATAGAAAATTATCGATCGTCAGGGAGTGCAATTGAGCCCCCGAGAAATCGGTACTTGTCTATAGTTTTAAATAGAGTCGACATCGATTTATTGCATTTCACGAGCCGCCACTGTTATTTAAACTTAAAGTTGACTCTATTGTTTTATCATGATAAAGTTTTGGACTTTTTCGTGTTATACATATACACACCGCGCTTTCTCGGTCGTGATTTCATGGGGGATTCCTGTTTTAATTTGGTCATTCTTTCTCTGCTGGGAAGAAAGATTCACAGAGTAAATAGCCACCAGAGTAGTGATTAACAGCCAGTTAATGATATCGTGACACAGGTGGAAAGGAAAGTCGGCCCTTTTTGGCCACTTCTCGATAGAGTGACGGTATTATTAGATGGGAATCTCTCATTATGAGTGCTCAACACCGCTATCACTGTCAAGCGTTTGAAAGGATTTTACGACTTTAAGAGTGGATTTTGTCAGTTTTTTTTTTTTTTTTTTTTTTTTTTTTTTGGGGAGATTAGGAGTTTTCGTAAGCTTTTAGTGCTACCATCGTTACTTTTGTAGGGTACATCAAAATTATCCTTTACAAATTTTGTCACTGCCCCATTCTGTAGATTACCTTAACCCCCCCCCCCCATAAAAGGATATTTACCAGTGGCGTAACGAAGGCCCTCGCGGTGCGGGGGGGGGCAGAGGCCTTCAATTAGGGCCCCGATGATTATATCTGACCGCCGTGTATTAGACAAAACATAAGTTATTTTGTCTTCTTTAGAGGTCAGTCTTTCCGCCAGAACTTACTTATTTGAGGAGGTAGCTTTGCAGGGTCCTATCACTTGAGCGCATGCAATTTTGACCATCTTCAGGTACACTTTTTTCAAGACGTGTCCTTTTATACGATCTGAAAATTTATACGTCTCGAGAAGAAATTCGATCCATAATTAACTAATTAACAACTGCCATACTACGATGCTTTTGTACGATACAGACCACATTGTACATTGTAGCACAGAATAATACAATCAGAATTGAGACTCCATAAGAGCCAATGGAAGCAAGTTTGGAATTTAGCGGCACCAATAGGCAACGCTGTGGTCCTTATCCCACATGGCGGACGTGTGTGATTTGTGTTGAAACTCATTTATTTCTGTAAATTCTGGAAAGAAATCATAAGTTTCCAGCAGCCTCACTTTTATTCTAATGGCATTTTCGAATGAAAAATTCGCGGATCATGTCCTATCTTTTTTTTTCGCGCGCGTGAATCCAGATGTAAACATCTATATTCCAACATGGCGGACGCGAAATGAATTTGCTTCAAAATCCGACAGAGTTGCCGTTCTGATTGTATTATTCTGTGATTGTAGGTCTGAGCTGTGGATTACCAGTTATCTGCTTTAATGATCAAGCAAGCCTATTAGGAAGTTCTCAACTGGTTCTGTACCCTTTTTAGTTGTTTGGTCAAACTAAAACATCGAAGAGATTGGTCAAGCTAAGTTTCGGTGAGTGCGGTGCCTCTTGACCTCACACGAAATGCACCTATCTTCAAAGTGGCGAGATCGATCCCCCCCCCCTCATCGAAGGAGGCTGTCAGGGAGCCCGCAGGGCACTTCTTTTTACATCCGATGGGAGAAAGAGGAAACTCAACATTCGTACAGCGGCGGATCCAGCCTCGCAACCGGGGGTGCGAACTTGGAATTTTCGCCCGTAGTGACCCCCATATCTTTTTTTCTTTTTTCCCTTTCCTCTTTTCCTTTTTCCACACTCTTGGTCCGAAAGGGGGAGGGGCGGTCGCCCCTTTGCCAGCCCCATCAGCCGCCGATTTAACATTACGCAAATACGCAACTGCGTAGGGCCACACATCTGAAAGGGCCTCAACTGATGCAGAAAGAAAAAAGAAAAGAAAAGAAAAAGGAGCAGAAGAAGAAGAAGAAGAAGAAGAAGAAGGGGAAATAAAGGAACGGTAAAGGGAAAGGAACAAGGGCGAGAATATGATGATTCACATTCGGAGTTATTTTGAGTTTTTCTTTTTTCGAAACATGCGGGCTAAAAGCTGATGTCGGCCAATACCCAGCTTGTGCAATGTGCCCCCTCTATCGATGCAGCTTCGCAAATGGAGTCGATCGCTCTCAAGGGTTTTCATATCTTTTGAAACTGTGGCCGCTTCACTAGCAACCATGGATATGCCACATGGGCAAAACGGTGGGTGTCGCCAAAACCCAGCTTGTGACCCCTCTATCGATTCAGCTTGGAAAATGGAGTCGACCCCCCTCAAGGGTTTTCATATCTTTTGCAAATAGGCCGTTTACTCCAGCAACTCATGACTCATAACATGGGCAAAAAGGCGATGCAGCCAAAAACCCGCTTGTGACCTCTCTATCGATTCAGCTTGGAAAATAGAGTCGATCGCCCTCAAGGGTTTTCATATCTTTTGCCAATAGGCCGTTTTACATAGCAACACATGGACTCATCACATGGAAAAAAAGGCGATGTCGCCAAAACCCCGCTTGTGACCCCTCTATCGATTCAGCTTGGAAAATAGAGTCGATCGCCTCAAGGGTTTTCATATCTCTTGCCAATAGGCCGTTTTACATAGCACACATGACTCATCACATGGAAAAAAAGGCGATGTCGCCAAAACCCCTTGTGACCCCTCTATCGATTCAGCTTGGAAAATAGAGTCGATCGCCTCAAGGATTTTAATATCTTTTGCAACTAGGCCGTTTCACTCATAGCAACTCATGAATCTTAAAATGGGCAAAAAGGCGATGTCGCCAAAAACCCGATTCTGTCCCCTCTATCGATTATAACGTCTACGGTGAATGAAGTTTCTATAAAAAAGACGTTGACTCTTAGATACTTCTATGCGGATCGATCTATCGATATAACAGTCAACAGAGTGACGTGCGTGCGGGATACCTGTCGTACATCGAGAAGGGAGGATGCTCGCTGAAATATATGCGGATCGAGGAAATGATGAAGGGATGCGTCGATTCTTAAATCGAAGCTGAAAGTCACTCAGGGGGAACGGAACGAGCCGAGAATTGACGACCCAAGAGGTGACAACGCACGTCGGACAATGTGATGGAATGACCGATTTGGTGACCAAAATTTTGCACGTTAATCTGGCAACGTTGCATTTCGTGCATTTAAACCGGTGTAAAATATCGAAGTCTTTGATGCGCAGTGAACTTCATCGAATTCGACCATTTTGGATGATTTGAAATGGGTATCATGCAAACTTTGACAGATTGCACGCTTGACAAAAATCACTTTGTGGAATCCAAGCATGAAAATTCACCTTTTTGCCTGCTTTAGCCCTTCGTACACGATCAAACAAGCAATCAGCGAGTCGAAATCCATTACAACGGCAGGTGAGCAAACCGTTGCATGCTTAGTTGTTGTTTCGCTCGACACACAACTCTAAGCGAATTTTCGAACGAATATATATTCGACAAAACCATTGCCAACCTACGCATGGCAAATGTGGACGACACGAAACTGGATCGTGTTTTTCGAACTTTTTCGGTGTTTTCAGGCATCGACGGCATCAATTCGATTTTGAATTCAAGTCGGAGGTGAATTCGATTGATGCCATCAAGCCACGAAAACACATCTAAAAACACAATTGAGTTTCACAATTGAGAATATGTAGTTAGGTGTATGGTTATTATATTCGATCGCGAAAATTCGCTTTGTGCAGTTTGACGGATTTCTTGGCGATGAATGGTGTGCCATCTGTTCACAAATGCAGTCAACCACCAAACCAATAAACACCGCTGTTGAGATGTTTGGGTCAAGTTATGTTTAAATTTTGGAAATTTCAGGTTGGCAATCCAGCTGTTTTTATCAAACCGGTTTGTGCGGGGTTTTGGAAAACCTCAACGTTTATTACCGAACGCACCAGTCATCACTGGGATGAGCCCCAAAAACCGTTAGATCGGGTCTAAATAAATACAAAATGGGTGAATATAGGATCGGGTCATTGTGATGACCAGATAATTCTCGAAAATATACGCTTACGTATACCTATACTGTATGGAAACTTATTTGGTGTCTGTATATACTTTCTAGACATGTTATCAATTGATATTCTAACGAGCAACAAAATGTGCGTACTTACATTCTTTCCCTGTCTGCGCGAACTCCTAAAAAAAACACGTCACCTCTCGGTTCCGCTTATTGTTAGTCATCCTATTTCTCTGATAGGTCGCACAGACCGGATCATATATTTCGTTCTTGCAATACCTCTGCGTTTTAATATTTTCAAGTCCATTCTTCATTAGTTTAGTTATGGATCAATCCCGTGCGAAAGTGTTCCTTTGAGAAAAAGTTGTATAATTAAGTGTACCTGATTGTGAGTAGAAAAATTTGATGAAAGTCTATAGTGTAACACCACTGATCGTGAGAGAATTCTTTTGTTAATCCAGGCGTATTTTTCGTCTGTGTTAAAAAAAAAAAAAAACTGCGCACAGTGAAATACTGACTAATAAGGGGAAATTCCTTTAACCCAAGGAAAATGTCTGCTGCCCCAAGTGAAGATTCCTTGTTGTGACAGTGATTCTTCTTTCATACAATCAGAACTTTACTTCGCGCAAGGAAAACTGTCACAAGTAAACGTTTTACTTGTTTTAAAGAAGTGATTTCTCTCACAATCAGTGAAGATTTATGAAGAGTATGATGTTTTTCCTCAGGAAACTTGCTTTAGGATTGCATTACTATACACAGTTCAGTGTGTGACTGTTTCTGCGCACAAAATACTCTGATCTGTAATCTTTTCTCAATCGCGGTGCAATCGTCTTTTATTTTTGAAATATCCGTAAGTTTTTAAGTCATCGACGGCTCAACCGGTTGAGAAAATATCACAGATACGAGTAGTGGCGAACGCGGGGGAGGGGGGGGGGCTGAGGGGGCCACAGCCCCGCAGATTCCTATTTTGGGGGTGAAGGGGAAGGAGGGAATAATTTTCAGTCAAACGCTTATCAGTGCAAGCCCCCCCCCCCCCCCCAGCAACACCCTTTTCCCCAAGAAAAGGCCTGCGTACGCCATTTAATACGAGTCTTTTCTTGCTTATTAGTCATAAACTGGACTGAGCTGTGTAATCTTTTCTCAACGGTGAAATCATCGGTAAATTTAAAAATGTCATTAATATAAGGAAACGGCAGCACTTTGTCTCCCTTCCCCTTCTCCACGTACCATAGGCGGATCCAGCAATCTGGCAACTGCGCATGATTCCCATTTGAATGTAGATAAACAATCGATTCTTGAAGGGGCCATGGCCCCGTGTCTAATCGATTATTTGCCATGCAATCAAAGGGGACGAATACACTGTTGCCAGATTGCTGGATCCGCCTATGCACGTACCGCCACTGATCTCTAGAATATTACTTGCGGTAAAAATAGTGAGTTTTAATAACTGTTGTTGGCAACACTGTGTCACCTTCTCCGTCCCCAGCATTTTTTTTTCTTTTTCCAATATTCAGAATTTGTCTCTCTCTCTCTCTCTTCTCTATCTCTCTCTCTCTCTCTCTCTCTCTCTCCCTCTCTCTCTCTTAGCTCATATTTGAACACACGTGTTAGAAAAGGACAGAAAGAAGGGCTGAAGTCACGTGACAGCCCCTTATCCATCCTTTTCTAACGCATACGTTCAATTGGGCTAAGAGAGAGAAAGACAATGTATCCTGGCTACGGCTAGGACTCGCTCACATTTCGTCTGAAAGTCAAAACACCCACGCAAGCCCCCAAAAAAAGGAAGAGAGTCCGAAAACTATGGTTATAAGGAGAGCAATTATAGTGATAATTTAAAAATTTATTCAAAAAGAAAAATAAAGAATAGTGCTGAGGTATGCCAGTGTTTGGTGCGCGCGTAGGCCCAAAACGGGTGTGTGCGCGTCCGCTGGTGTCTTTTTTTTTTTTTAATGTGACTATAAGACTCACAGATTCAGGCAGAGGCAGGGTTCAGGTATAATATACGTCACCGTGGTGCGTGGTTCGTCCTCCGGTCTTCGGGGGGAAAGACATTGAAATGTTATAAGATAATGAAGAGTGGTGGGTGTGGTCTGCAGGTAAATATTAACAGGTGTTTTTCTTCCCCCCCTCCGCACCCTCCCATCGCCCTACGCGTAGTCCACCGCCAACCAACCCCCATTCCAGTCGCGCGTCGAATAACTTCGTTCATGCCTGAGCAGTGAGCCCCCCCGCCCCCCCGCCCCCCCGCCCCCCTCAATTAAGACCTTTCGCTGATAGCTGAAAGAGTATTTTTTGAATCCTCGATTTTTCGTTGCCATTCTTAGTTTTATTTACGGAGCTTGAGCACCGTTTCTTAAATGGATCGGGAAAATGGTTTTAATTCAGTGGCGGCTCGTGAAATGCGATGTATCGATATATCAATTCTATTTAAAACTATAGAAAATATCGATCGTCAGGAGTGCAATTGAGCCCCGAGAAATCGGTACTTGTCTATAGTTTTAAATAGAGTCGACATCGATTTATTGCATTTCACGAGCCGCCACTGTTATAATCTTAAAGTTGACTCTATTGTTTTATCATGATAAAGTTTTGGACTTTTTCGTGTTATACATATACACACCGCGCTTTCTCGGTCGTGATTTCATGGGGGATTCCTGTTTTAATTTGGTCATTCTTTCTCTGCTGGGAAGAAAGATTCACAGAGTAAATAGCACCAGAGTAGTGAGTAACAGCCAGTTAATGATATCGTGACACAGGTGGAAAGGAAAGTCGGCCCTTTTTGGCCACTTCTCGATAGAGTGACGGTATTATTAGATGGAATCTCTCATTATGAGTGCTCAACACCGCTATCACTGTCAAGCGTTTGAAAGGATTTACGATTTAAGAGTGGATTTTGTCAGTTTTTTTTTTTTTTTTGGTGAGATTAGGAGTTTTCGTAAGCTTTTAGTGCTACCATCGTTACTTTTGTAGGGTACATCAAAATTATCCTTTACAAAATTTTGTCACTGCCCCATTCTGTAGATTACCTTAACCCCCCCCCCCCCATAAAAGGATATTTACCAGTGGCGTAACGAAGGCCCTCGCGGTGCGGGGGGCGCAGAGGCCTTCAATTAGGGCCCCGATGATTATATCTGACCGCCGTGTATTAGACAAAACATAACATTAATTCGAAAGAATAAAGATAAAGATGGAAGAGAAAATAAATTAGTGTTATCTGAAAGTAAAAAGAGCTGGTTTGTTCCTCCGTTAGATGTGGTGAATTGGCCTTGCATTTTCCGCGGTATTGCATGAATATTGAAAAGCTGTCAGAAAAGAAATTCAGCTAGCTTTTCTCTCATGGGAGGGAAACGGAATTTTAAAGCTAAAACTGCGTGAAAGAAAAACGTCTCGAGAGCACTTATTTTTCCAAAAATGTCAGGGGAAGTCCCTGAGCCCCCTTTAGATGGGCGGGGGGGATCCGGTTCCGGGATTCCCATAGACAGACACGCCATTCACTGTGTAAAAATGTAGGGCCCCGACTGAAAGTGACGGGGGGGGGGGCAAAGTTTCCGGTACGCCACTGATATTTACTCTTCAAAAGAAAATATTTGCAACAACCATATTACCGTTTTGAAAATGTTCGAGTAACTACTTTATCTCTACTCTCTATCTCAAAAAGTCACAACGGCAACTCAGCATTCACCCTCCTCTCAATTTAAAGACGCTCCTCGGCTCAAAAACTTGCCTTTCCTTTCCTTACGACTCGAACGCATAAATTATCGTATTTAATAGGGCCCCTATAACGTCGATCCGTTTCTTACCCATAATTTTTAAATTAAGTTTGTCATTCTTTATCTGCGCAGCTTCAGGGCGCCGATATCCCTCTCTTCTTGTAGCACAATCGTTCTCAGAAGATAGTCCAATTGATGAAATCAGAAAAGTCTTCCATTAATAGACCTTTTTAGTGACGAGCGGGAAATCAAAATCCAGGAATCTCATTGCCTCACATTGATGCTTGGATTTCTTGATTGTTCCACTCGAACCTTTCAGTACCATGCTCGAGAATACTCGTTACTGTACCTTGATGTACTATGACTTGCGAAAGGAGTCTTCTCATTGTTCTTGAAATTGTGTTCTCGAAAAATTGTTCTTCAAATTGTTCTCGATGAATTTGTTTTTTTTTTCTCTTTTTTTCTTTTCTTTCATTTTCAATCTTTTTAGATTTCTTGAGGCATAATGTCACAAGTGACAATACTGTGAGACTGGAATATACCTGAAAACCGTAAAATTTGTCAAATTGGTCGAGAAATTAAATTTTGAAAATTTCTTTTTCACGATATTTCTTTTTGAAAGCCATAGTAAACTCACACAATTTCAGGTTTTATTCACATTTCTGCGACTCAAAATTATTAGCCTTTGAAAAGTAGTGTTTCCTTCCTCGAGCGCCTTCAATAAATTGTGTATGCAAAATCAGCACCGGTGTAGGAATTTATCTACCACTTATTTGAGTTGAGGAACCATGGATTTGTTTTCGCAAACCTGGTCGTAAAACGGTTTAAAACTTAACGTTTTGTTGTTTCTAACGAATGCGAAGTAAAGATTAATGAAAGCGAAGTGTATATGTTACTATACTTTCTGTTTGTTTTTGAATTTGTCATTATCTTTTATTTATTGTGGTACTGCTAACCAAAATTGGGGAGACTCGGGTTCTGAGGAAAGGGTTACCAGAGAGTCGCGCGGGGGAAAAAATAATCTGGTAATCTGTAAACGATTGAAATAATAAGTCCAGGACCAGCTAACTCTGTGGGCAAAAGAGGGGGGGGGGGGGCGATATTAGTAGGACAGAGACTGCGGGTCTAAGATCATGAAGTCACATCAATACCACAACAGTCGAAATGGACTACTTTTTTTTTTTAAATAAGAAAGAAATTAAATCCGTTTAAATCAGGTGCTTGTCGTATTGACGAAGGATCTGTAATATACTGTATTTTTGTATCTCTTCATTTTATTTATTTATCCCCCCCCCCCTCAAGATTGTGGCCTCATAAATTTTCTTATGTTCCCCGTATGTTTTGAAACGAAACAAATCATTACTCAGTCGATGTTTTCCGGTTTTAGGAACTGCCAATTTCAGGGTTTTATTCTTTTTTATGTCCGAATTGTTTTAATCGATAGTGCCATCATTTTGTGTTGTTGACGTAGCATTTTTTTTTTTTTTTTTTTTTTTTAAAAAAAAATTGAATTATAGTTTAATTCAATGGAGAGAAGATCAATTTCATTTCATTTTTATTTAATCGCGATTGAAACCTTTCTATCCCCCCCCCAAATGCTGTCCGATTTACTATCTCGGTTACTCAGGGACTTCATACATTTACATCATCATTTTATTGAACTTCCAGTGAGCTTTAGATTTGGTTGAGGTAGTTTCCACAACTTAAACCTGTTTTCCTCCATGATCCAGTACCCGAGAAAATTGTAAAACAATACCTCTTACTCAGATCATGTAGTACTTTAAGATAAGACAAAAACAAAAAAAAAAAAAAAAAAAAATCGTGTGAAATTGGTCATTTGCGGACTACTCATTTGCTCACAGCAAAAGTTTGAAAGAGAACTATTTAAGAATGGGCTCTTTCCAACTTTTGCCTTATACGATAGAATGGGAAATTCTTGCGTAAAAACCAGCAAAAATGACGATAAATTGTCTGAAAAAATCACGAAATTCACTCGTAGACTCACACAATGGACCCCACCAGGCCTCGTACTCACGTACTGACCCGGTTGCATACACATTTCCAAGACTGGCTCAATTGCACAATAGTTGCACGAGTAATAAAGGTTCTCCGTGTTGCACTTTGCAATCGCGGCAACATCGAAGATGATTTTGTCACTTGAAGCATATAATGTTATTCCGCGGACCGCTTGCTTAATTCTTCGCTTATCTGAATAAAGTTTTACGGAGTCTGATAGTTTCAAATGCCCCTCTCCCCTCCTACATCCGCCCCCATCCTCAACTTTTCCTTGCGTCGCGCTTTGCTACTTCTATAAAGCTACTGTTTTAAGCGTGCATCGACATTAGTCACGCCGCTCAACTATCGTGGAGTCGGAGTCAAAGTTCTGGGTGGGATTTTTCCCACAATAGGCATGGAAACACAACGAAGAGCAGCGTCTGTTATGTTATAAGAAGCTTATTTCTTTTCCCCATTCCCCCTCTCGCCACGCCGGTCGCCTCTGTTCCTCAACAATTCCTCTATCCGGAACGCGGAACGTCTACTTATGCTTGCACCGTTGCGCACTCTGGCGGGAGCCGCGAAAGCTCGCCAAATAGCTATTGCTTGGGCTCCCCTGTGCACTGGGGTCGAGGATTGTCCAAAAGTGGCAAAAAATCAGGAAAAATAATGTCTCATCATCGAGGGGCTCAAGAGATTTCGTCCAATACTTTTGTCCAAAAAAATATCGTCCAATGTAAATTAGTCCATTTAAATTGTTCATTAGTATTTCGTCAAAAGCACTAATTTGTCCAACATACAAGTTACCCACATTTTATTGAGTCCTTTTGACACGAAGGAATAGACGATTTATCAATTTCGTCCAATTTTGATAACTTTACTCGTGTGTTACTCCAAAAACGGGACACTTAGGAAAAAACCGAAGGCATCATTGCTCTCGGCTCAGCAAGTAATATTATTTTCTTCATAAAAAAAAGCGAAATTTCAGACCTTTGCAACTGCCCCCATTGATAGCCCCTCTCCTCCTTCCTTTCTAACACATAAGTTGAATGGGCATAAAGAGAGAGGAAGATAGATTTCTGGCTACGGTTCATAGCCTTGTCGATTCCGCGGTGAAAGTGTCGTTCGAATTGGAAGTCAACTTGAAAGTACGGTTAATTCTTTGTTTTTGTTTCCGTAACTGTAAGAAAGCTTTGTCAGATTAGCTCATTACATGTGTATATCAATCACGAACCGGATTTACTTGGTGTTGGCTTTAGTGGACCAGAAATCCCGAATTTGAGCAAGGGAGTCGGGAGTACCCAAGAGCTGAAGAGAGTTTTGAATTGTCGGCCAAAGTGCGCTATAAGTCTGGAGGAAGAGACGGAAGAGGAAATTGTAGGATTTTGCGTTTATTTATTTGACGAGACTAAGGATTTCGATGATGCCGTAAGCGGCACCGTAAGATTCATACGGCAATCAGGGGTGAAAAACCGTAGCTAATGCATCTCGTCTCTCGCAATCCTGTGTGTTGTTGTTGTTTTTTTTTTTACCCCGGCTTCTGAAAAGTTTACAGAAAGCATTCTCAATATTCTGTTTGTCCGTACAGCACGGTAAAAAAAAGAATGGTAGAATTTACCATCTATACAGGTTGTCCCAAAATTCATAGTAAATATTTTTACCACGTATTTTGGGGTCAAAATAAGACTTTTTTTCCTATAAACATGGGTCCGAAATTGTAGTCGTTTCGAGTTACAGTGTTGCAAATTTTCCGAAAAACAAATTGAAAAAAATTGTCATAAACTCCCTCGTGAATGTTCTGAATGCTCGTAAATAGGTACTCTGATGTAATTTTAGACGTTCTTGCCGATTTTGGCCATGAAAATGCTGTATGCAAATATTTGAGGGGGGTTTCGGGGGTTTTTTCTTGATTTTTCTCACTTTTTTGGCCAAATTATGTGAAAACATGCTTTCGGTTTCATTAAACCCAAAAACGATTAGCATTATTCAAAAGTTTGTAAAAAAATATGCATTTTGGTCCTTGGAAGTTTTTCCATTACGCAAACCATTCCGAGAAAATCGTCCCTGAAGTTGAGAAGTAGGCGATAATCGCCTTTCCTTTGATTTTGTCAATTCTTGGCCGATCTCTGCAACTTCAGGGACGATTTTCTCGAAATAGTTTGCGTAATGGAAAAATTCCAAGGACCAAAAATGCATAATTTTTTACGAACTTTTGAATAATGCTATCGTTTTTGGGTTTAATGAAACCGAAAGCATGTTTTCACATAATTTGGCCAAAAAAAGTGAGAAAAATCAAGAAAAAACCCCCGAAAACCCCCTCAAATTTTGCATACAGCATTTTCATGGCCAAAGTCGGCAAGAACGTCTTAAAATTACATCAGAGTACCTATTTACGAGCATTCAGAACAATCACGAGGGAGTTATGACAATTTTTCAATTTGTTTTCGGAAAATTTGCAACACTGTAACTCGAAAAGACTGCAATTTCGGACCCATGTTATAAGGAAAAAAAGTATTATTTTGACCCCAAAAATACATGGTAAAAATATTTACCATGAATTTTGGACACCCTGTATAGCTGATTTGGAGTCTATTACATCAAGTATGGTAAATTTTAACATCATATAGTTATAATACAATGTATCTTGTTGTAGATAAGATAACCTGTCGGTACATTTCACCACAAGGTACGCTGCCGGCTGCATTTACTATACTTGATAGGAGACTCCAAAATCGCTATATGAAGATGGTAAATTCTACCAGACTTTTTTCCCCCTGTGAGTTCAGAAGTTGACTGCCTCTATTTATAAAAGAAAAATAAAAAATAAAAAACATTTCGACTAGGTGATGAAAAAGCACAAGTCAAGATTCTGTACTCACTCTTTCTAATGTTCAATGGAAATCTTCAAAAGCTTCTGCGGCTTCACTATTATAATATTGAAGAACAAATTTTTGTCATGGAAGATCTTCATACCACATTTTTCATTGTCAATTTCTCTCTTTTGTCCAGGTGAGTGATTCTTCTTTAATGGTGTTATCGTTTTCTACTTTCAAGGGACCATTTGAGTATGTAATCTACAACATTTAAGAGTCTAATATGACTGTACACCTGAAACTTCGATATTTTTCATGTGGTCTAATGGTCAAAGTGCCTAGTCATGGGCGCGGAGAAATATTCCAAAGGGGGGGGGGAGAAATTGTTGAACCCAATGGAAGGTCTAGGGACTCCCCCCCCCCCCCCCCCCCCCGAGGAAAAGGGATTTTTTTTTTTTTTTAATCCAAACAGTGCACAATTATTAAGCCATTGTAGGTGCATGTACACAAATAATTATATAATAATTTTTACATGTTTGATATTATGAATGAAGGGGACAACAGTGGTAATAGTAGTTAGAAAACTGTATAGTTCTAATAGTCCTTGTAAGAAGTGAGTTAAAATGACAAATAATAAACTAAAAGTTCGTCACTATATTACTCATTTGATTCACATTTCAATTTCTTCTGGCCCTTTCATTTTTCTTCGTGGAATGTTGACTGTTTGAATTCGGGGGAGGGGGGGCAGGTGCCCCTCTTGTCTTCCGCGCGGGCGCCTGCATCGCATAGTTGCAAATTGAACTCTTGCCGCTGTATAAAATAGTGAATGCTATTGCAAAGAAGCTTATTAAAAAAAAAAAATAAAAAATAAAATAAAAAAAGAGAGAGAGAGAGAGAGAGAGAGAGAGAGAGAGAGAGGAGAGAGAGAGAAGAAGGAAGAGAGAGAGAGAGAGAGAGAGGAGAGAGAGAGAGAGAAAAAAGAAGCTCGCCTTAGAGGAGTGAGCAGTGTAGTGTGTTTCCGGTATCACATTTTTTCGTCGGAAATGGTGGATTGTGGGGGGGGGGGGGTCGAAAAGTTATTGAATAAATAAGGAGTAAAGAAGGAGCGAGGAAATCAGAACGAGTTAAGTAAGCAGTCATTGCTCAAAGTATTGTATTCAAATAGGTTCACACTTCGTTCCCTCATTCACCACGGTTTTTGCTCACTGACCGTATACAGCACTTTTTTTTTTTTTTTTTTTTTTTTTTTTTTTAAATGAATGAAACTCGTCCGCAGAGAGGGGGTAAAAAGGGTTGCCGGAAGTTTAAGGGAGCGTAAAGTATGCGTAAGGTGCAAAATGGAAGGTTCGAAGAAGAGTTCATTCATAAAGACGCGAGACGCGGTGATGCGGCGGGCAGGTAAAAGGGTTCATTCACATCTTATGTAGTCTTACCATGTTGTCCGTGTTGTCGCCTTGAGCACACATTAGCCGTCTTTTTTATCCGTTCGGCGGTTCGCCGTATACTTTACGGAGTCTTATGGAAGACTGTGATGATCACGACGGTTGTGGACGGAAAAAACAAATAATTTCTGGCTTTCCGGAGTTTTTCGGGCACTAAGTTTCGGAGTTTTTTCAATTTTTTTTTTTTTTTTTTTTTTTTTTTAGTATTTCCCCCCCCCCCCCCCCCCCCCCTTAGAGGAAATTGATTTCAAGCACAATTACACCCAAAAGAAAAAAAAAAACAAAAAACAGAAAACAAAAATCAGCAAAACTCGATCTCAAAGGATCCACAAACGCAAGCCTCCGCGTACGTGGACGACAATTGCGATTAATCGCGGGCAGTGGTTCGCAACCATTCGCAAAACTCCACAATATTCTGTGTGAATGACTACGAACGTAAAATACGTAAACAAAGACAGATACTATACGAATTCCTAGACCTCGCTTGAATATCTGGAAACTCGTCGCTTATTTTTTCTTTTGTGCGTGGTTTTCAGGATTTTTGCGATCTTTTAATACTTCGTATTGGAAAATTCAGTTTTTTTTTTTTCTTTTCTTTTTTTTTCTCTGCAACAGACCAATTTTTCCAAAAATCTAAGTAGTGTTAAGGTGATTCTATGGCAAAACTCCCGAAAATTTTAATCCGATAGATGGCGTCACTTGTCGCTGGCTCCGAAAAGAGCCGTTTTTTGACGGTTTTCGGCTGTTTTCTCTGAGCACACGAATAAGAGACGAAAAATCGGAATGTCAGCACCTGCTTAATTTTTTGCTTGATTTTTTGAGCCATAAATGGGCCAAATTGGTTCTAAAATAAAGGTGAAAGTATGCAAAGAAAAAAGCCTGTGTAATTTGGAGTTGTATCAGTAAAGATTACAGGTGAAACAGAAACCTGTAATCTTTACTGATACAACTCCAAATTACATGTGAATTTTTCTTTGCATACTTTCGCCTTTATTTTAGAACCAATTTGGCCCGTTTATGGCTCAAAAAATCAAGCAAAAATTTAAGCAGGTGCTGACATTCCGATTTTTCGTCTCTTATTCGTCTGTTCAGAGAAATCAGCCGAAAACCGTCAAAAAACGGCTCTTTTCGGAGCCAGCGACAAGTGACGCCATCTATCGGATTAAAATTTTCGGGAGTTTGCCATAGAATCACCTTAAGAAGTATCTTTATTTCTGCTGTGGTAACTTATTATTCCCCGCGCACTTTGATCGCGATTCAGTGTTGGTGGTGTTGGGGGGGGGGGGGGGGTTGCAATCCCGCGAGACCGGACGTAATAGAAGTTTAAGTGACCCAGTGGCGTCGCGTGCAATTTGGCAACAATGTATTCTATCCATTTAAAACTGTAAAAGATCGAATTCAGGGGGTGCACAGTGCACAAGGAAAATTCGATATATTTAATGAGTTTAAATGGAGCAGTTGCATTGTTGCCAGATGGCACGCGACGCCACTGGTGCGACCATTGCGGGTCTGTAACGGCCGTTACGGGGCACCAGCACAGGTTCTCGGTCCAGCACAGTTGTCATATCGTGCACAGAAAAACCTGCAAATACAAACCTGAAAACAATGCAATGGGGCTCTTGCAAACTTTTGCTTTGAGCAAACAGAATAGTAGTTTAATCTGATGTAAGAACCAGCGAAAATCACACTGGAAAAGTCTAAAATTCAGTAATAAACTCACACAACTGCTACAACGGCAAGTTCGTAATGGCGGTTCAACGCAGGTATCATGGGAGATTCCTGTCTATTATGTCACTTTCTCTACAGAAACTTAGAGAAATGTCTCAATTTAGATAGGAATCTCCCTTGATACCTGCGTCGAACCGCCATTAAGTTCGATTCTGAGAGTGAATTAGTATTTTTTTTAGCAACAGAATTACACAGTAGCCCGAAAATTTAAGAATATAAAAAAGAAAAAGAAAACAGGATCAAAGCTAAAACAATTAAAGTAAAATAAAATAACCGTGGGATGTTTCGAGGCTCAAACGGCACTCTTCCTCAGCCACTGCTTGTGTTAGCTTTGATCCTGTTTATTTTCATATTCGTAATTTTTTAGTGTACCTTCTCATCGTCATTTTACAAGTTTTTATGCAAGAATCAATTCCTCAATCTCGTGTAGCAAAAGTTCGCAAGAGCCCCACTGTACCTATTCCGTGCGTTGCGTATTGCATACTCTGGCTAGATATATTTGTCCCCGCTAGTATGTGTGTACTATGACTTTCAAAAGAAACTACCATAATTGAAATTCTTATTGTTACATTATTCTGTTGATTCCTGTCTATTATGTCACTTTCTCTACAGAAACTTAGAGAAATATCTCAATTTAAATAGGAATCTCCTTGATACCTGCGTCTCCGCCATTAGGCCCGATTCTAAGAGTGAATTTCTTGATTTTTTAGTGTAGGTACTCATCATCATTTTTACAGTTTTTTTTTTTTTTTTTTGCAAGAACCAGCTCTTCGATCCCCTATAGCAAAAGTTTGCAAGACACTCATTGATGCCAGTTCCGGAAAAGTCCCATAAAACAACGGGTGTGCTCTACCTGAAAAATCAGCATCGTGATTGAATGGAGACGCATGTCCAAAGAGCGTACTTTTTTTTTCATAGACCCTTTTTCCGGAAACGGCTGCAATTTTTTGATAATTTTTTCGCGCAATCTGGCAACCACTCTGTCGCGAGTGGGAGGAAATGATGATCGGAAGAATGGTCGAATACTTTTTTAAAAGAACACTAATGTCGGCGCGCGGACGCCGCGGTGAGGTGAGACCCACACATCTCACTCACACTCACATATACTCACTCATATGTGCTTACTTGGACATTCGGACACAAAGACATTCTGACAAAGAGTATGAGTATGAGTATACAAATTTCAAATGTTCATAATAGGCTAATTATAGGAGAGACCCATCACTCAAAAGGTGGAAGCCGAAGCGCACTCTCGCGGTCCTGGTGACTGGTGAGGTGGTGGCGACGGTAAAGACCAATCAACGGAAGGATTATAAGGGGGAGGGACGCGAGTAAGAGCAACAATCAACAAGAATAGAGCAACGCACATTGGATGGAAACGCCGTTTCTCATTTTTAGTGCATCAGGTCTGGCAGACCTTATTGGCTCTGGCAGAACGTTTTTTTGGTTGAAGGGGGGGGGGGGGCAAGAACCTTCATCAGTGCGGAGGGACACCCCCCCGTTATTTTGTCTTCTTTAGAGGTCAGTCTTTCCGCCAGAACTTACTTATTTGAGGAGGTAGCTTTGCAGGGTCCTATCACTTGAGCGCATGCAATTTTGACCATCTTCAGGTACACTTTTTTCAAGACGTGTCCTTTTATACGATCTGAAAATTTATACGTCTCGAGAAGAAATTCGATCCATAATTAACTAATTAACAACTGCCATACTACGATGCTTTTGTACGATACAGACCACATTGTACATTGTAGCACAGAATAATACAATCAGAATTGAGACTCCATAAGAGCCAATGGAAGCAAGTTTGGAATTTAGCGGCACCAATAGGCAACGCTGTGGTCCTTATCCCACATGGCGGACGTGTGTGATTTGTGTTGAAACTCATTTATTTCTGTAAATTCTGGAAAGAAATCATAAGTTTCCAGCAGCCTCACTTTTATTCTAATGGCATTTTCGAATGAAAAATTCGCGGATCATGTCCTATCTTTTTTTTTCGCGCGCGTGAATCCAGATGTAAACATCTATATTCCAACATGGCGGACGCGAAATGAATTTGCTTCAAAATCCGACAGAGTTGCCGTTCTGATTGTATTATTCTGTGATTGTAGGTCTGAGCTGTGGATTACCAGTTATCTGCTTTAATGATCAAGCAAGCCTATTAGGAAGTTCTCAACTGGTTCTGTACCCTTTTTAGTTGTTTGGTCAAACTAAAACATCGAAGAGATTGGTCAAGCTAAGTTTCGGTGAGTGCGGTGCCTCTTGACCTCACACGAAATGCACCTATCTTCAAAGTGGCGAGATCGATCCCCCCCCCCTCATCGAAGGAGGCTGTCAGGGAGCCCGCAGGGCACTTCTTTTTACATCCGATGGGAGAAAGAGGAAACTCAACATTCGTACAGCGGCGGATCCAGCCTCGCAACCGGGGGTGCGAACTTGGAATTTTCGCCCGTAGTGACCCCCATATCTTTTTTTCTTTTTTCCCTTTCCTCTTTTCCTTTTTCCACACTCTTGGTCCGAAAGGGGGAGGGGCGGTCGCCCCTTTGCCAGCCCCATCAGCCGCCGATTTAACATTACGCAAATACGCAACTGCGTAGGGCCACACATCTGAAAGGGCCTCAACTGATGCAGAAAGAAAAAAGAAAAGAAAAGAAAAAGGAGCAGAAGAAGAAGAAGAAGAAGAAGAAGAAGGGGAAATAAAGGAACGGTAAAGGGAAAGGAACAAGGGCGAGAATATGATGATTCACATTCGGAGTTATTTTGAGTTTTTCTTTTTTCGAAACATGCGGGCTAAAAGCTGATGTCGGCCAATACCCAGCTTGTGCAATGTGCCCCCTCTATCGATGCAGCTTCGCAAATGGAGTCGATCGCTCTCAAGGGTTTTCATATCTTTTGAAACTGTGGCCGCTTCACTAGCAACCATGGATATGCCACATGGGCAAAACGGTGGGTGTCGCCAAAACCCAGCTTGTGACCCCTCTATCGATTCAGCTTGGAAAATGGAGTCGACCCCCCTCAAGGGTTTTCATATCTTTTGCAAATAGGCCGTTTACTCCAGCAACTCATGACTCATAACATGGGCAAAAAGGCGATGCAGCCAAAAACCCGCTTGTGACCTCTCTATCGATTCAGCTTGGAAAATAGAGTCGATCGCCCTCAAGGGTTTTCATATCTTTTGCCAATAGGCCGTTTTACATAGCAACACATGACTCATCACATGGAAAAAAAGGCGATGTCGCCAAAACCCCGCTTGTGACCCCTCTATCGATTCAGCTTGGAAAATAGAGTCGATCGCCTCAAGGGTTTTCATATCTCTTGCCAATAGGCCGTTTTACATAGCACACATGACTCATCACATGGAAAAAAAGGCGATGTCGCCAAAACCCCTTGTGACCCCTCTATCGATTCAGCTTGGAAAATAGAGTCGATCGCCTCAAGGATTTTAATATCTTTTGCAACTAGGCCGTTTCACTCATAGCAACTCATGAATCTTAAAATGGGCAAAAAGGCGATGTCGCCAAAAACCCGATTCTGTCCCCTCTATCGATTATAACGTCTACGGTGAATGAAGTTTCTATAAAAAAGACGTTGACTCTTAGATACTTCTATGCGGATCGATCTATCGATATAACAGTCAACAGAGTGACGTGCGTGCGGGATACCTGTCGTACATCGAGAAGGGAGGATGCTCGCTGAAATATATGCGGATCGAGGAAATGATGAAGGGATGCGTCGATTCTTAAATCGAAGCTGAAAGTCACTCAGGGGGAACGGAACGAGCCGAGAATTGACGACCCAAGAGGTGACAACGCACGTCGGACAATGTGATGGAATGACCGATTTGGTGACCAAAATTTTGCACGTTAATCTGGCAACGTTGCATTTCGTGCATTTAAACCGGTGTAAAATATCGAAGTCTTTGATGCGCAGTGAACTTCATCGAATTCGACCATTTTGGATGATTTGAAATGGGTATCATGCAAACTTTGACAGATTGCACGCTTGACAAAAATCACTTTGTGGAATCCAAGCATGAAAATTCACCTTTTTGCCTGCTTTAGCCCTTCGTACACGATCAAACAAGCAATCAGCGAGTCGAAATCCATTACAAACGGCAGGTGAGCCAAACCGTTGCATGCTTAGTTGTTGTTCCGCTCGACACACAACTCTAAGCGAATTTTCGAACGAATATATATTCGACAAAACCATTGCCAACCTACGCATGGCAAATGTGGACGACACGAAACTGGATCGTGTTTTTCGAACTTTTTCGGTGTTTTCAGGCATCGACGGCATCAATTCGATTTTGAATTCAAGTCCGGAGGTGAATTCGATTGATGCCATCAATGCCACGAAAACACATCTAAAAACACAATTGAGTTTCACAATTGAGAATATGTAGTTAGGTGTATGGTTATTATATTCGATCGCGAAAATTCGCTTTGTGCAGTTTGACGGATTTCTTGGCGATGAATGGTGTGCCATCTGTTCACAAATGCAGTCAACCACCAAACCAATAAACACCGCTGTTGAGATGTTTGGGTCAAGTTATGTTTAAATTTTGGAAATTTCAGGTTGGCAATCCAGCTGTTTTTATCAAACCGGTTTGTGCGGGGTTTTGGAAAACCTCAACGTTTATTACCGAACGCACCAGTCATCACTGGGATGAGCCCCAAAAACCGTTAGATCGGGTCTAAATAAATACAAAATGGGTGAATATAGGATCGGGTCATTGTGATGACCAGATAATTCTCGAAAATATACGCTTACGTATACCTATACTGTATGGAAACTTATTTGGTGTCTGTATATACTTTCTAGACATGTTATCAATTGATATTCTAACGAGCAACAAAATGTGCGTACTTACATTCTTTCCCTGTCTGCGCGAACTCCTAAAAAAAACACGTCACCTCTCGGTTCCGCTTATTGTTAGTCATCCTATTTCTCTGATAGGTCGCACAGACCGGATCATATATTTCGTTCTTGCAATACCTCTGCGTTTTAATATTTTCAAGTCCATTCTTCATTAGTTTAGTTATGGATCAATCCCGTGCGAAAGTGTTCCTTTGAGAAAAAGTTGTATAATTAAGTGTACCTGATTGTGAGTAGAAAAATTTGATGAAAGTCTATAGTGTAACACCACTGATCGTGAGAGAATTCTTTTGTTAATCCAGGCGTATTTTTCGTCTGTGTTAAAAAAAAAAAAAAACTGCGCACAGTGAAATACTGACTAATAAGGGGAAATTCCTTTAACCCAAGGAAAATGTCTGCTGCCCCAAGTGAAGATTCCTTGTTGTGACAGTGATTCTTCTTTCATACAATCAGAACTTTACTTCGCGCAAGGAAAACTGTCACAAGTAAACGTTTTACTTGTTTTAAAGAAGTGATTTCTCTCACAATCAGTGAAGATTTATGAAGAGTATGATGTTTTTCCTCAGGAAACTTGCTTTAGGATTGCATTACTATACACAGTTCAGTGTGTGACTGTTTCTGCGCACAAAATACTCTGATCTGTAATCTTTTCTCAATCGCGGTGCAATCGTCTTTTATTTTTGAAATATCCGTAAGTTTTTAAGTCATCGACGGCTCAACCGGTTGAGAAAATATCACAGATACGAGTAGTGGCGAACGCGGGGGAGGGGGGGGGGCTGAGGGGGCCACAGCCCCGCAGATTCCTATTTTGGGGGTGAAGGGGAAGGAGGGAATAATTTTCAGTCAAACGCTTATCAGTGCAAGCCCCCCCCCCCCCCCCAGCAACACCCTTTTCCCCAAGAAAAGGCCTGCGTACGCCATTTAATACGAGTCTTTTCTTGCTTATTAGTCATAAACTGGACTGAGCTGTGTAATCTTTTCTCAACGGTGAAATCATCGGTAAATTTAAAAATGTCATTAATATAAGGAAACGGCAGCACTTTGTCTCCCTTCCCCTTCTCCACGTACCATAGGCGGATCCAGCAATCTGGCAACTGCGCATGATTCCCATTTGAATGTAGATAAACAATCGATTCTTGAAGGGGCCATGGCCCCGTGTCTAATCGATTATTTGCCATGCAATCAAAGGGGACGAATACACTGTTGCCAGATTGCTGGATCCGCCTATGCACGTACCGCCACTGATCTCTAGAATATTACTTGCGGTAAAAATAGTGAGTTTTAATAACTGTTGTTGGCAACACTGTGTCACCTTCTCCGTCCCCAGCATTTTTTTTTCTTTTTCCAATATTCAGAATTTGTCTCTCTCTCTCTCTCTTCTCTATCTCTCTCTCTCTCTCTCTCTCTCTCTCCCTCTCTCTCTCTTAGCTCATATTTGAACACACGTGTTAGAAAAGGACAGAAAGAAGGGCTGAAGTCACGTGACAGCCCCTTATCCATCCTTTTCTAACGCATACGTTCAATTGGGCTAAGAGAGAGAAAGACAATGTATCCTGGCTACGGCTAGGACTCGCTCACATTTCGTCTGAAAGTCAAAACACCCACGCAAGCCCCCAAAAAAAGGAAGAGAGTCCGAAAACTATGGTTATAAGGAGAGCAATTATAGTGATAATTTAAAAATTTATTCAAAAAGAAAAATAAAGAATAGTGCTGAGGTATGCCAGTGTTTGGTGCGCGCGTAGGCCCAAAACGGGTGTGTGCGCGTCCGCTGGTGTCTTTTTTTTTTTTTAATGTGACTATAAGACTCACAGATTCAGGCAGAGGCAGGGTTCAGGTATAATATACGTCACCGTGGTGCGTGGTTCGTCCTCCGGTCTTCGGGGGGAAAGACATTGAAATGTTATAAGATAATGAAGAGTGGTGGGTGTGGTCTGCAGGTAAATATTAACAGGTGTTTTTCTTCCCCCCCTCCGCACCCTCCCATCGCCCTACGCGTAGTCCACCGCCAACCAACCCCCATTCCAGTCGCGCGTCGAATAACTTCGTTCATGCCTGAGCAGTGAGCCCCCCCGCCCCCCCGCCCCCCCGCCCCCCTCAATTAAGACCTTTCGCTGATAGCTGAAAGAGTATTTTTTGAATCCTCGATTTTTCGTTGCCATTCTTAGTTTTATTTACGGAGCTTGAGCACCGTTTCTTAAATGGATCGGGAAAATGGTTTTAATTCAGTGGCGGCTCGTGAAATGCGATGTATCGATATATCAATTCTATTTAAAACTATAGAAAATATCGATCGTCAGGAGTGCAATTGAGCCCCGAGAAATCGGTACTTGTCTATAGTTTTAAATAGAGTCGACATCGATTTATTGCATTTCACGAGCCGCCACTGTTATAATCTTAAAGTTGACTCTATTGTTTTATCATGATAAAGTTTTGGACTTTTTCGTGTTATACATATACACACCGCGCTTTCTCGGTCGTGATTTCATGGGGGATTCCTGTTTTAATTTGGTCATTCTTTCTCTGCTGGGAAGAAAGATTCACAGAGTAAATAGCACCAGAGTAGTGAGTAACAGCCAGTTAATGATATCGTGACACAGGTGGAAAGGAAAGTCGGCCCTTTTTGGCCACTTCTCGATAGAGTGACGGTATTATTAGATGGAATCTCTCATTATGAGTGCTCAACACCGCTATCACTGTCAAGCGTTTGAAAGGATTTACGATTTAAGAGTGGATTTTGTCAGTTTTTTTTTTTTTTTTGGTGAGATTAGGAGTTTTCGTAAGCTTTTAGTGCTACCATCGTTACTTTTGTAGGGTACATCAAAATTATCCTTTACAAAATTTTGTCACTGCCCCATTCTGTAGATTACCTTAACCCCCCCCCCCCCATAAAAGGATATTTACCAGTGGCGTAACGAAGGCCCTCGCGGTGCGGGGGGCGCAGAGGCCTTCAATTAGGGCCCCGATGATTATATCTGACCGCCGTGTATTAGACAAAACATAACATTAATTCGAAAGAATAAAGATAAAGATGGAAGAGAAAATAAATTAGTGTTATCTGAAAGTAAAAAGAGCTGGTTTGTTCCTCCGTTAGATGTGGTGAATTGGCCTTGCATTTTCCGCGGTATTGCATGAATATTGAAAAGCTGTCAGAAAAAGAAATTCAGCTAGCTTTTCTCTCATGGGAGGGAAACGGAATTTTAAAGCTAAAACTGCGTGAAAGAAAAACGTCTCGAGAGCACTTATTTTCCAAAAATGTCAGGGAAGTCCTGAGCCCCCTTTAGATGGGCGGGGGGGATCGGTTCCGGGTCCCATAGACAGACACGCCATTCACTGTGTAAAAATGTAGGGCCCCGACTGAAAGTGACGGGGGGGGGGGCAAAGTTTCCGGTACGCCACTGATATTTACTCTTCAAAAGAAAATATTTGCAACAACCATATTACCGTTTTGAAAATGTTCGAGTAACTACTTTATCTCTACTCTCTATCTCAAAAAGTCACAACGGCAACTCAGCATTCACCCTCCTCTCAATTTAAAGACGCTCCTCGGCTCAAAAACTTGCCTTTCCTTTCCTTACGACTCGAACGCATAAATTATCGTATTTAATAGGGCCCCTATAACGTCGATCCGTTTCTTACCCATAATTTTTAAATTAAGTTTGTCATTCTTTATCTGCGCAGCTTCAGGGCGCCGATATCCCTCTCTTCTTGTAGCACAATCGTTCTCAGAAGATAGTCCAATTGATGAAATCAGAAAAGTCTTCCATTAATAGACCTTTTTAGTGACGAGCGGGAAATCAAAATCCAGGAATCTCATTGCCTCACATTGATGCTTGGATTTCTTGATTGTTCCACTCGAACCTTTCAGTACCATGCTCGAGAATACTCGTTACTGTACCTTGATGTACTATGACTTGCGAAAGGAGTCTTCTCATTGTTCTTGAAATTGTGTTCTCGAAAAATTGTTCTTCAAATTGTTCTCGATGAATTTGTTTTTTTTTTCTCTTTTTTTCTTTTCTTTCATTTTCAATCTTTTTAGATTTCTTGAGGCATAATGTCACAAGTGACAATACTGTGAGACTGGAATATACCTGAAAACCGTAAAATTTGTCAAATTGGTCGAGAAATTAAATTTTGAAAATTTCTTTTTCACGATATTTCTTTTTGAAAGCCATAGTAAACTCACACAATTTCAGGTTTTATTCACATTTCTGCGACTCAAAATTATTAGCCTTTGAAAAGTAGTGTTTCCTTCCTCGAGCGCCTTCAATAAATTGTGTATGCAAAATCAGCACCGGTGTAGGAATTTATCTACCACTTATTTGAGTTGAGGAACCATGGATTTGTTTTCGCAAACCTGGTCGTAAAACGGTTTAAAACTTAACGTTTTGTTGTTTCTAACGAATGCGAAGTAAAGATTAATGAAAGCGAAGTGTATATGTTACTATACTTTCTGTTTGTTTTTGAATTTGTCATTATCTTTTATTTATTGTGGTACTGCTAACCAAAATTGGGGAGACTCGGGTTCTGAGGAAAGGGTTACCAGAGAGTCGCGCGGGGGAAAAAATAATCTGGTAATCTGTAAACGATTGAAATAATAAGTCCAGGACCAGCTAACTCTGTGGGCAAAAGAGGGGGGGGGGGGGCGATATTAGTAGGACAGAGACTGCGGGTCTAAGATCATGAAGTCACATCAATACCACAACAGTCGAAATGGACTACTTTTTTTTTTTAAATAAGAAAGAAATTAAATCCGTTTAAATCAGGTGCTTGTCGTATTGACGAAGGATCTGTAATATACTGTATTTTTGTATCTCTTCATTTTATTTATTTATCCCCCCCCCCCTCAAGATTGTGGCCTCATAAATTTTCTTATGTTCCCCGTATGTTTTGAAACGAAACAAATCATTACTCAGTCGATGTTTTCCGGTTTTAGGAACTGCCAATTTCAGGGTTTTATTCTTTTTTATGTCCGAATTGTTTTAATCGATAGTGCCATCATTTTGTGTTGTTGACGTAGCATTTTTTTTTTTTTTTTTTTTTTTTAAAAAAAAATTGAATTATAGTTTAATTCAATGGAGAGAAGATCAATTTCATTTCATTTTTATTTAATCGCGATTGAAACCTTTCTATCCCCCCCCCAAATGCTGTCCGATTTACTATCTCGGTTACTCAGGGACTTCATACATTTACATCATCATTTTATTGAACTTCCAGTTGACGCTTTAGATTCTGGTTGAGGTAGTTTCCACAACTTTAAACCTGTTTTCCTCCATGATCCAGTACCCGAGAAAATTTGTAAAAACAATACCTCTTACTCAGCTCATGTAGTACTTTAAGATAAGACAAAAAAAAAAAAAAAAAAAAAAAAAATCGTGTGAAATTGGTCCATTTGCGGACTACTCATTTGCTCACAGCAAAAGTTTGAAAGAGAACTATTTAAGAATGGGGCTCTTTCCAACTTTTGCCTTATACGATAGAATGGGAAATTCTTGCGTAAAAACCAGCAAAAATGACGATAAATTGTCTGAAAAATCACGAAATTCACTCGTAGACTCACACAATGGCCCCACCAGGCCTCGTACTCACGTACTGACCCGGTTGCATACACATTTTCCAAGACTGGCTCAATTTGCACAATAGTTGCACGAGTAATAAAGGTTCTCGTTGTCCTTTGCAATCGCGGCAACATCGAAGATGATTTTGTCACTTGAAGCATATAATGTTATTCCGCGGACCGCTTGCTTAATTCTTCGCTTATCTGAATAAAGTTTTACGGAGTCTGATAGTCTTCAAATGCCCCTCTCCCCTCCTACATCCGCCCCCATCCTCAACTTTTCCTTGCGTCGCGCTTTGCTACTTCTATAAAGCTACTGTTTTAAGCGTGCATCGACATTAGTCACGCCGCTCAACTATCGTGGAGTCGGAGTCAAAGTTCTGGGTGGGATTTTTCCCACAATAGGCATGGAAACACAACGAAGAGCAGCGTCTGTTATGTTATAAGAAGCTTATTTCTTTTCCCCATTCCCCCTCTCGCCACGCCGGTCGCCTCTGTTCCTCAACAATTCCTCTATCCGGAACGCGGAACGTCTACTTATGCTTGCACCGTTGCGCACTCTGGCGGGAGCCGCGAAAGCTCGCCAAATAGCTATTGCTTGGGCTCCCCTGTGCACTGGGGTCGAGGATTGTCCAAAAGTGGCAAAAAATCAGGAAAAATAATGTCTCATCATCGAGGGGCTCAAGAGATTTCGTCCAATACTTTTGTCCAAAAAAATATCGTCCAATGTAAATTAGTCCATTTAAATTGTTCATTAGTATTTCGTCAAAAGCACTAATTTGTCCAACATACAAGTTACCCACATTTTATTGAGTCCTTTTGACACGAAGGAATAGACGATTTATCAATTTCGTCCAATTTTGATAACTTTACTCGTGTGTTACTCCAAAAACGGGACACTTAGGAAAAAACCGAAGGCATCATTGCTCTCGGCTCAGCAAGTAATATTATTTTCTTCATAAAAAAAAGCGAAATTTCAGACCTTTGCAACTGCCCCCATTGATAGCCCCTCTCCTCCTTCCTTTCTAACACATAAGTTGAATGGGCATAAAGAGAGAGGAAGATAGATTTCTGGCTACGGTTCATAGCCTTGTCGATTCCGCGGTGAAAGTGTCGTTCGAATTGGAAGTCAACTTGAAAGTACGGTTAATTCTTTGTTTTTGTTTCCGTAACTGTAAGAAAGCTTTGTCAGATTAGCTCATTACATGTGTATATCAATCACGAACCGGATTTACTTGGTGTTGGCTTTAGTGGACCAGAAATCCCGAATTTGAGCAAGGGAGTCGGGAGTACCCAAGAGCTGAAGAGAGTTTTGAATTGTCGGCCAAAGTGCGCTATAAGTCTGGAGGAAGAGACGGAAGAGGAAATTGTAGGATTTTGCGTTTATTTATTTGACGAGACTAAGGATTTCGATGATGCCGTAAGCGGCACCGTAAGATTCATACGGCAATCAGGGGTGAAAAACCGTAGCTAATGCATCTCGTCTCTCGCAATCCTGTGTGTTGTTGTTGTTTTTTTTTTTACCCCGGCTTCTGAAAAGTTTACAGAAAGCATTCTCAATATTCTGTTTGTCCGTACAGCACGGTAAAAAAAAGAATGGTAGAATTTACCATCTATACAGGTTGTCCCAAAATTCATAGTAAATATTTTTACCACGTATTTTGGGGTCAAAATAAGACTTTTTTTCCTATAAACATGGGTCCGAAATTGTAGTCGTTTCGAGTTACAGTGTTGCAAATTTTCCGAAAAACAAATTGAAAAAAATTGTCATAAACTCCCTCGTGAATGTTCTGAATGCTCGTAAATAGGTACTCTGATGTAATTTTAGACGTTCTTGCCGATTTTGGCCATGAAAATGCTGTATGCAAATATTTGAGGGGGGTTTCGGGGGTTTTTTCTTGATTTTTCTCACTTTTTTGGCCAAATTATGTGAAAACATGCTTTCGGTTTCATTAAACCCAAAAACGATTAGCATTATTCAAAAGTTTGTAAAAAAATATGCATTTTGGTCCTTGGAAGTTTTTCCATTACGCAAACCATTCCGAGAAAATCGTCCCTGAAGTTGAGAAGTAGGCGATAATCGCCTTTCCTTTGATTTTGTCAATTCTTGGCCGATCTCTGCAACTTCAGGGACGATTTTCTCGAAATAGTTTGCGTAATGGAAAAATTCCAAGGACCAAAAATGCATAATTTTTTACGAACTTTTGAATAATGCTATCGTTTTTGGGTTTAATGAAACCGAAAGCATGTTTTCACATAATTTGGCCAAAAAAAGTGAGAAAAATCAAGAAAAAACCCCCGAAAACCCCCTCAAATTTTGCATACAGCATTTTCATGGCCAAAGTCGGCAAGAACGTCTTAAAATTACATCAGAGTACCTATTTACGAGCATTCAGAACAATCACGAGGGAGTTATGACAATTTTTCAATTTGTTTTCGGAAAATTTGCAACACTGTAACTCGAAAAGACTGCAATTTCGGACCCATGTTATAAGGAAAAAAAGTATTATTTTGACCCCAAAAATACATGGTAAAAATATTTACCATGAATTTTGGACACCCTGTATAGCTGATTTGGAGTCTATTACATCAAGTATGGTAAATTTTAACATCATATAGTTATAATACAATGTATCTTGTTGTAGATAAGATAACCTGTCGGTACATTTCACCACAAGGTACGCTGCCGGCTGCATTTACTATACTTGATAGGAGACTCCAAAATCGCTATATGAAGATGGTAAATTCTACCAGACTTTTTTCCCCCTGTGAGTTCAGAAGTTGACTGCCTCTATTTATAAAAGAAAAATAAAAAATAAAAAACATTTCGACTAGGTGATGAAAAAGCACAAGTCAAGATTCTGTACTCACTCTTTCTAATGTTCAATGGAAATCTTCAAAAGCTTCTGCGGCTTCACTATTATAATATTGAAGAACAAATTTTTGTCATGGAAGATCTTCATACCACATTTTTCATTGTCAATTTCTCTCTTTTGTCCAGGTGAGTGATTCTTCTTTAATGGTGTTATCGTTTTCTACTTTCAAGGGACCATTTGAGTATGTAATCTACAACATTTAAGAGTCTAATATGACTGTACACCTGAAACTTCGATATTTTTCATGTGGTCTAATGGTCAAAGTGCCTAGTCATGGGCGCGGAGAAATATTCCAAAGGGGGGGGGGAGAAATTGTTGAACCCAATGGAAGGTCTAGGGACTCCCCCCCCCCCCCCCCCCCCCGAGGAAAAGGGATTTTTTTTTTTTTTTAATCCAAACAGTGCACAATTATTAAGCCATTGTAGGTGCATGTACACAAATAATTATATAATAATTTTTACATGTTTGATATTATGAATGAAGGGGACAACAGTGGTAATAGTAGTTAGAAAACTGTATAGTTCTAATAGTCCTTGTAAGAAGTGAGTTAAAATGACAAATAATAAACTAAAAGTTCGTCACTATATTACTCATTTGATTCACATTTCAATTTCTTCTGGCCCTTTCATTTTTCTTCGTGGAATGTTGACTGTTTGAATTCGGGGGAGGGGGGGCAGGTGCCCCTCTTGTCTTCCGCGCGGGCGCCTGCATCGCATAGTTGCAAATTGAACTCTTGCCGCTGTATAAAATAGTGAATGCTATTGCAAAGAAGCTTATTAAAAAAAAAAAATAAAAAATAAAATAAAAAAAGAGAGAGAGAGAGAGAGAGAGAGAGAGAGAGAGAGAGGAGAGAGAGAGAAGAAGGAAGAGAGAGAGAGAGAGAGAGAGGAGAGAGAGAGAGAGAAAAAAGAAGCTCGCCTTAGAGGAGTGAGCAGTGTAGTGTGTTTCCGGTATCACATTTTTTCGTCGGAAATGGTGGATTGTGGGGGGGGGGGGGTCGAAAAGTTATTGAATAAATAAGGAGTAAAGAAGGAGCGAGGAAATCAGAACGAGTTAAGTAAGCAGTCATTGCTCAAAGTATTGTATTCAAATAGGTTCACACTTCGTTCCCTCATTCACCACGGTTTTTGCTCACTGACCGTATACAGCACTTTTTTTTTTTTTTTTTTTTTTTTTTTTTTTAAATGAATGAAACTCGTCCGCAGAGAGGGGGTAAAAAGGGTTGCCGGAAGTTTAAGGGAGCGTAAAGTATGCGTAAGGTGCAAAATGGAAGGTTCGAAGAAGAGTTCATTCATAAAGACGCGAGACGCGGTGATGCGGCGGGCAGGTAAAAGGGTTCATTCACATCTTATGTAGTCTTACCATGTTGTCCGTGTTGTCGCCTTGAGCACACATTAGCCGTCTTTTTTATCCGTTCGGCGGTTCGCCGTATACTTTACGGAGTCTTATGGAAGACTGTGATGATCACGACGGTTGTGGACGGAAAAAACAAATAATTTCTGGCTTTCCGGAGTTTTTCGGGCACTAAGTTTCGGAGTTTTTTCAATTTTTTTTTTTTTTTTTTTTTTTTTTTAGTATTTCCCCCCCCCCCCCCCCCCCCCCTTAGAGGAAATTGATTTCAAGCACAATTACACCCAAAAGAAAAAAAAAAACAAAAAACAGAAAACAAAAAATCAGCAAAACTCGATCTCAAAGGATCCACAAACGCAAGCCTCCGCGTACGTGGACGACAATT
Organism: Trialeurodes vaporariorum; assembly: GCA_011764245.1. Classification (NCBI taxonomy): domain Eukaryota; kingdom Metazoa; phylum Arthropoda; class Insecta; order Hemiptera; family Aleyrodidae; genus Trialeurodes; species Trialeurodes vaporariorum. Next base: position 7,841,420 of record VMOF01000111.1, on the reverse strand, counting down.
GCGATTAATCGCGGGCAGTGGTTCGCAACCATTCGCAAAACTCCACAATATTCTGTGTGAATGACTACGAACGTAAAATACGTAAACAAAGACAGATACTATACGAATTCCTAGACCTCGCTTGAATATCTGGAAACTCGTCGCTTATTTTTTCTTTTGTGCGTGGTTTTCAGGATTTTTGCGATCTTTTAATACTTCGTATTGGAAAATTCAGTTTTTTTTTTTTCTTTTCTTTTTTTTTTCTCTGCAACAGACCAATTTTTCCAAAAATCTAAGTAGTGTTAAGGTGATTCTATGGCAAACTCCCGAAAATTTTAATCCGATAGATGGCGTCACTTGTCGCTGGCTCCGAAAAGAGCCGTTTTTTGACGGTTTTCGGCTGTTTTCTCTGAGCACACGAATAAGAGACGAAAAATCGGAATGTCAGCACCTGCTTAATTTTTTGCTTGATTTTTTGAGCCATAAATGGGCCAAATTGGTTCTAAAATAAAGGTGAAAGTATGCAAAGAAAAAAGCCTGTGTAATTTGGAGTTGTATCAGTAAAGATTACAGGTGAAACAGAAACCTGTAATCTTTACTGATACAACTCCAAATTACATGTGAATTTTTCTTTGCATACTTTCGCCTTTATTTTAGAACCAATTTGGCCCGTTTATGGCTCAAAAAATCAAGCAAAAATTTAAGCAGGTGCTGACATTCCGATTTTTCGTCTCTTATTCGTCTGTTCAGAGAAATCAGCCGAAAACCGTCAAAAAACGGCTCTTTTCGGAGCCAGCGACAAGTGACGCCATCTATCGGATTAAAATTTTCGGGAGTTTGCCATAGAATCACCTTAAGAAGTATCTTTATTTCTGCTGTGGTAACTTATTATTCCCCGCGCACCTTTGATCGCGATTCAGTGTTGGTGGTGTTGGGGGGGGGGGGGGGGTTGCAATCCCGCGAGACCGGACGTAATAGAAGTTTAAGTGACCCAGTGGCGTCGCGTGCAATTTGGCAACAATGTATTCTATCCATTTAAAACTGTAAAAGATCGAATTCAGGGGGTGCACAGTGCACAAGGAAAATTCGATATATTTAATGAGTTTAAATGGAGCAGTTGCATTGTTGCCAGATGGCACGCGACGCCACTGGTGCGACCATTGCGGGTCTGTAACGGCCGTTACGGGGCACCAGCACAGGTTCTCGGTCCAGCACAGTTGTCATATCGTGCACAGAAAAACCTGCAAATACAAACCTGAAAACAATGCAATGGGGCTCTTGCAAACTTTTGCTTTGAGCAAACAGAATAGTAGTTTAATCTGATGTAAGAACCAGCGAAAATCACACTGGAAAAGTCTAAAATTCAGTAATAAACTCACACAACTGCTACAACGGCAAGTTCGTAATGGCGGTTCAACGCAGGTATCATGGGAGATTCCTGTCTATTATGTCACTTTCTCTACAGAAACTTAGAGAAATGTCTCAATTTAGATAGGAATCTCCCTTGATACCTGCGTCGAACCGCCATTAAGTTCGATTCTGAGAGTGAATTAGTATTTTTTTTAGCAACAGAATTACACAGTAGCCCGAAAATTTAAGAATATAAAAAAGAAAAAGAAAACAGGATCAAAGCTAAAACAATTAAAGTAAAATAAAATAACCGTGGGATGTTTCGAGGCTCAAACGGCACTCTTCCTCAGCCACTGCTTGTGTTAGCTTTGATCCTGTTTTATTTTCATATTCGTAATTTTTTAGTGTACCTTCTCATCGTCATTTTACAAGTTTTTATGCAAGAATCAATTCCTCAATCTCGTGTAGCAAAAGTTCGCAAGAGCCCCACTGTACCTATTCCGTGCGTTGCGTATTGCATACTCTGGCTAGATATATTTGTCCCCGCTAGTATGTGTGTACTATGACTTTCAAAAGAAACTACCATAATTGAAATTCTTATTGTTACATTATTCTGTTGATTCCTGTCTATTATGTCACTTTCTCTACAGAAACTTAGAGAAATATCTCAATTTAAATAGGAATCTCCCTTGATACCTGCGTCTCTCCGCCATTAGGCCCGATTCTAAGAGTGAATTTCTTGATTTTTTAGTGTAGGTACTCATCATCATTTTTACAGTTTTTTTTTTTTTTTTTTGCAAGAACCAGCTCTTCGATCCCCTATAGCAAAAGTTTGCAAGACACTCATTGATGCCAGTTCCGGAAAAAGTCCCATAAAACAACGGGTGTGCTCTACCTGAAAAATCAGCATCGTGATTGAATGGAGACGCATGTCCAAAGAGCGTACCTCTTTTTTTTTCATAGACCCTTTTTCCGGAAACGGCTGCAATTTTTTGATAATTTTTTTCGCGCAATCTGGCAACCACTCTGTCGCGAGTGGGAGGAAATGATGATCGGAAGAATGGTCGAATACCTTTTTTAAAAGAACACTAATGTCGGCGCGCGGACGCCGCGGTGAGGTGAGACCCACACATCTCACTCACACTCACATATACTCACTCATATGTGCTTACTTGGACATTCGGACACAAAGACATTCTGACAAAGAGTATGAGTATGAGTATACAAATTTCAAATGTTCATAATAGGCTAATTATAGGAGAGACCATCACTCAAAAGGTGGAAGCCGAAGCGCACTCTCGCGGTCCTGGTGACTGGTTGAGGTGGTGGCGACGGTAAAGACCAATCAACGGAAGGATTATAAGGGGAGGGACGCGAGTAAGAGCAACAATCAACAAGAATAGAGCAACGCACATTGGATGGAAACGCCGTTTCTCATTTTTATTGCATCAGGTCTGGCAGACCTTTTTGGGCTCTGGCAGAACGTTTTTTTGGTTGGAAGGGGGGGGGGCAAGAACCTTCATCAGTGCGGAGGGACACCCCCCCCCCCCGATTTACTTAAAAAAAAAAAAAAAAAAAAAATTTGTTTACAGCTCATTCTTGGGGAAATTGGTTTAAACAGAGTTTGGAAAATATTGTGTAATAAATCACATGATTACTGGTTGGTAATCGTCAAACCTTTGGATGGTATTTAAATGCAACCTTCACCGATTTGCTTTTTCACCTTTGTTTCCCCCTTGTTGTGTGGAAGGAACCGATATTTTTTTTGTTTTTTTTTTCCCCCCACCTATGATTTTTCATTTTCCCTCCGTGCGCGTGCGTCCTAAAGGTCGGAGTAAGTAACTTAAAACTATTTACGTCCAAAGTGATTTTTTTTCGATCCGTTAATCGTATTTTGCGCGATTGATTCGGGTGGATCATGATTTTGCAACGCAAATTGAAATTTTGGATTTTTGGATGTTTTACGGTCAATGGCATTGATGACATCAAAATCATCGGACTCATCCGTACCCCACAAAAAAAAAATGGGGTTCATAGGTGAATCTGATGACTTTCGGGCCATCAATAACCGAAATAATAATAATAAAAAAAAAATACATCAAAATACTTGTTTTCAACCCGCGGCAACCGAGATGATGCGATCATGAGAATTCGGGGAAATCGGTAGTCGCGAAAATAGATTTTGTTTGCCTTGCGGTGGACGGTGGAAGTGTGGAACCGTGATGATACCCACGTCCGTGTCCTCGCCAAAACACTCCCCCCCCCCTCTCTTACCGGGTATATCCTCTCATCCTTGCCACAATCCCCCCTTTCATATATACTCCCCTGAGATTTTCGATGAAGCGCTGTATTTTTCTTCTCGCGTCCTCAACAAGTGGTTGAATGGGACCTTTCCTTCCTCCCCTGACAATCAGTTGTTGCCATGAATTCTTCAATGAAGAAAAAGGAAAAATTAATTGCCTCCGGAAAGCGGAAATCAAAGGAATCCGAAGGAGACGAAAGAGTTTTAAATAGGCGAAGGGTGACTTGAAAAAGAAAAACCATTTTATTAGATAACCTAATAGGACAAGTCTCAACTTAAAGGGTTGAAAAGTGGGCGGTGTTGTAAGGAGTAGCGACACCCGCGGCTGACTGACTCTCTGGGGGGGGGGGGAGGTGTCTTCTTCTCTCCAGTCACTGTCTCCCGATATCCAATCTAAAGTGATGACCATTTTTATTTTTCTTCTCCGTCTCTCTTGCAAAAATGACGACCTTTCCGCAGGTGTGACCATGAATCTGAAAATCTCGAAGAGATAACCTTTTGTTTTCTTTGTGCTTCTTCTACCAAAGGTTTTATCAACCAAAGCTTTATTTTGGAGAGCGGCTCGTGCAATCTGGCAACAACGAGTTTTCTCCATATAAAGCTGTGTAAAATGATCGATCTTCAGGTGGTTTACTAAACCCTCAAGCCCAAGGAATTAATCGATACTTTTGCGTCGGTTTAAATGGCAATAATTATGATTGCCTAATTGCACGAGCTGCGCTCCATTGAATTTTTATGGTTGGCATCATCTCAGTAGAGTCCCTATGTACTATGATACTATGAGAGTTGCACCATTTCAGAATCCATTTCTGATTGGCTCTCAGATTTAGGCTGTCAAGAAAGCCCCAAGAGGCAAATGCTAATGGCGGAGGGTTTGTTTACTTTTCGCGTACTAGCTTTCTTTACACATTTTAAGTAACAGTGACCGCAGTAATTATTGTTAATTTTCCCTCTGCTTGTATGTTATTTTAGAGAACATTATCTTTTTCAATAACGAACGTTATCGTCGAGAATCGGAACCTAACCTGTAAGAGATAGCGAAACAGCGACAACAGCGAAGGAGGCGAATGACAATCCGCATTTTTCAATTTGCCTTTTGGGGCTCCATTGATCCGCTTCTTCTTCTTCGTTTTGAATGACGTATGGCGTAACTCTGATAGTATATAGATGGTTTTAGTGCGAAGTCAACTGTTAGCCAACAACCACAACAATGCACTCATCGGTCGCAATCGGTTGTGATAAAACTCGCGTAGCGTTCCAAACTATCTCACTCACTCTCCCGTGACCCCTATGTATACCCATCTCTTTCTAGCAGGGATTGGGAGCCGGAGCCGTATCTGAATTTTATAAAACTGCAGGAATACAAAAATGAGTTACAATTTATCATTCAAATACTGAATCCAAAGGCTCTTGCACCAACAGAACTTGATTTCAAAGATTCGGTTTCAATTCATTGCGTTGGGAGCTCCCAAAAGCCTGTGTATTCAGTATTTGAATGATAAATTGTAACTTATTTTAGTATTCCTACAGTTTTCTGCCGAGAAGAACATAAAATTCAGATCTGACCACGGCTCCGGCTACCAATCCCTGCTTTCTAGTTTCGAAATTCGTATGACCTTGTTTTAAGACATATTATTATCAAAATCGCATTAAAATGCCTCGAGGAATTCATTTCAGTCAAAAAATTCACGAAAAATGTCCCTATATACGATTTTTGAAATTAGAGTGATTACTTACATGGGGGTTACGACAAAGCGAGAGAGACATATAGCGTAGCTAGCTAAGCAAGCGCCCCCTGCCGATTCGAATGCTGCGCCCCTCTTTTTTAAGGAAAAATTGGCCACTTCGATGGACCCCCCCCCCCCCCCCACCCTTGGCTGCCCTTTGAACACGTACAAGTCGGAGCTTTTGTCGGAAAAATTCCTGTCTTAAAAAAATTATTGTAAAATAATGTAGAAAATTTACTTTCAAAAGCTCCGAACTTTGTGAACGTGAATTTTGGCAGAAGCACTTAGAGCCTTTACATTGCTTTCTCCTTACAATTCTTAGCTTCTATTTTTCTCAATCTGTTCTCTTTTCTTTCCTTTTCTCCTTTTCTTTCCTTTCTTCCCTTTCCCTTTCCTTTTTTCCCCCATTTTTCTTTACTTTTCTCCTTTTCGCCTTTCCTCTTTCGCTTCTCAAAACTTTTCGCCCCCCGATGCGTTGCGCCCCCGATGCGTTGCGCCCCCGATGCGTTGCGCCCCCCGATGCGTTGCGCCCCCCCCCCCCCCCCCCCCCCCCCGCCCGGCGGTCTCAGCGGGACCTATACCTATGCCACTGGAGAGAGACAAACTGTCTCTCTTTGGAACGCTCTTCACCGGCAGTCGCCATTACTAAAACCTTCTATTACGTAAGATTTATTTCCACGATAAGGACGATGATCTGTAGTAATGGCAACATTGTCAGACTATCAGCTTTATAGGCAAGGGGTCGGACATTGATGAATGAATGGTGGATGTCTATGTCTATGTCTGTGTCTGTGTCTATATCTATGTCCTTCGTCTCGACAGAGTGGATGGGAATCTTTTTTTTAGTTCGGCCAACTTAAGTCAACTCAAGCTCAAGCCTTTCCCGGTCTCTGGGTCCCCGTGTTGATCTCGGGTCCCCCAACTCTCCAACTCCCCTGTCCAGTGTCCGGTCCCCGGAATAAACGATCAGAAAATCACTGTAATCATTAACTTCCTATAGTATTTGCTCGCTCGCTCTCTCGTCGTGTCTCATCTTTTAATATCTTCCCTCTCCGTCGCACAGGTAACACGGATCTCACGAGTCCTTGGATCTTCCAGAATCAGTGGCGTAAACTTGGGATTTTTATTGGGGGGGGGGGGGGGAAACCAACTTTTGAGAGATACACTATGGGGGGTCTGGGGGGGCATTCCTCAGTGAGAGGGGGTTCGGGGGTCCTCCCCCGGAGAAAACTTTGAAAATTCAGGCTCTCTCAGACGTTATTTTAAGCATTGTTATCGCATACAACCACACCAAAGTTAAATAAATTAAAAATAGATTTTCCGTTTATTTTCTTCATTTCTCAGGCAAAAAGAGAACTTTTCAGTTTAGACTTTCAGCTTATCGATGAAGCTGATATTTCTAGGCCTTGGGAAACTGTTCCTCGCGGTTGAAAGTCATCTGAAAATTTAAAACTGCAGTAAATGTAAAGTTCCACTTAGTGGCGTAAAATTTTAGATTCTTTTTGAGGGGAAGAGGTAGCAAATAGTCCGATACTTTGGGGAATCTGGGGGGGGACTTTTCCCGTGATAGGGGGTCTGGGGGTAATCCCCCGGAAAAATTTGAACATTTAGGTTCTCTCAGACTATATTTTAAACAATTGAATCTTTCAAAAAAAACCAAACAACCGACAGAACAGAAGTTAGTAGACTATACTTTCTTTATTTCATTGACAACAGAGGAATTTTTCACTTTAGATTTTCTTTAGGCGCAGTTTCAGGGTAAAATAGAGCCACTTATTCTTGCCATTTTTTGCTTCTCGGTTTCTGTAATTATTCCTTTCTTTCTTTATTTTGTTGTATTTTTCCATCTTTTCTTTTCTCCCTCCCTTTTTTTTCCCCCCTCTTTTTCATCAAATTATTGGGGGGGGGGGCACAATGATACTTTACCCCCCCCCCCTTCTCAAATATTGGAGGGGCGAAAAGGTCATGCCGCCGCCCCCCCCCCCCAAAGATTACGCCACTGTCCAGAATATTTGTTAAAAACGGTTTTCAGTCAGTCAGCGTTGGTTGGAGCAGGCTCAATGCTCATTCCATGCATGGAGAATCTTTTTATATGATTCTAATCGAGGTTAAATGAAAATTATGTCATTCGGCATTCACGGCAAATGACTCAGAAACTCTAATATGTCTTCTGCGCAAAAATCCCGAGAACTGTCACTACTGTCAGACGCCAACTCATCTGAAACAACCACTACGAAAACCGTACCCTGAAAATGAATTTTTTCATGACCGGAAAAATTTAAACGATCGCATCACGGTACGTTGCCTTGTTTTTTTTTTTTTCAATCGACCAGTTTCAAAAGATGCGCGCCCTCTTCGATCTATCGATCAAATACATTATTCGAGAGATCGATGGGACCATCAGGCGCGCTTTTGTGAGATCCAGTCTTAACGCGAGGGGAACGGCTCGGTACGGTGCGGTACTTTGTTGGGATCGGACGAATCGACCGACGATGTAGTACGTAGGAAGGACTAATTTGTAAGTTCATTCAGTCTAGACTAAAATTGCCCATTCATAACTGTCGCTTTTTTTTCTCTTTCTTTCAAAGTTTTTTTTTTTTTTTTTTTTTTTTTTTGCGTGTTATTTACATCCGACACGTCACATTACGTCGACTTCGCCGCTCCGTGGATCGAAACATTAATTTTGTTGGACAAGAAAAATTTTGGTTTTTTGCTTTAGAAACATTTTAGATATGTAATATTTTCTTGAAAAAATCATGGTTTGACTCATTTTAAGCTCTGAAATGAACGATTTAACATATTTTTAAGTTATCTTGCTACTTAATGTTCATAATTTTGATTTTTTATTCGGAAAAAATTTGTCCAGGTAATGGGTCTGTTGCGTACTTTTGCTAAATCAATATAACTCATTGTTTCTAACGGAACATTCGGCGAAAATAACGATGCGCACATTAAAAACGTTCAAAATCCACTCATTAACTCAGAAAATACCTTCCATTTCAAACAACCCGCGCTACACTAGACACTATATCACCGACTTATAACTCTACATAGATGGAACCATCTCGTTTATGTAAACATGAACAGAACTTACAAACATTGGAGTGTTTCGTCTAGATGCGTACATTTCTTATATTATTTTGTAATCTTTGATAACCCGAAAAGACCAGACAGCAAATGCAGCCAATAGTTCATGTACTTAGAAGAAAGTCCATCATTTTGTAGTTATACGATGTTGTTTACTTATGCACGGTGGTTCCGTCTATGCAGTTGTATATCGGTGCAAATAGTGTCCAGTGTAGCGCGGGCTGTTTGAAATTGAAGTGATTTCCTGAGTTAATGAGTGGATTTTGAACGTTTTTAATGTGCGCATCGTTATTTTCGCCGAATTTTACTTAAGAAGCAAGGTTCTATTTTGCTGTAGCAAAAGTATGCAACAGACCCATCGCATGCTTTGAATGACTGTGCGCCGAGCAAAACCCGCCTTGATTCGCTGCATCATGCATATGCATAAGCTCCGCCGGTAAGGTCAGAGCGGAATCGCGATGCTTGTATAAGTTGACAGTTTGTTTTGAAAAAAGTGTCATAAGAATGTCAACTAATTACTAGGTCCGATTGTCGGGGGCTTAGCTGAGAGTGAGGGTAGAGCCCATGTATTGCGTTTTTCGTGCGCATGCGCGGACTGCGCCTGCAATCATATTGTTTGCACTGAGGCGAATGTTCCCGAGATTTCTTCTCGTGCGTCACACGTAGTAGAGCTGCCGATTTGCGTAGATTTAATGGCATTTTTAAATTCACCGATGATTTTAGGGTCATTCCACAGTACATGTGACACCCGTAACACTATTGATCGACATCTTTTGGTTTGAAAAAAAAATAATGTCATTCAATCAAAATTATTCTACTAAAGCTCATTTCTTTCTTAGCCTCAAAAATGCAACAAATTTTATTGGTACCTGAGAAATATTACTTTAAAGTGTTACGGGTGTCACATTTTCAGTGGAATGACCCTTCACCGGTTGAGAAAAGATCACACGCTTCAGTTCAAACGGAGAAAAATTTATATTAGGGGCTACCAGAATTACTTCTACGGAATAGTTAAATGTAAATTCTGGTATCTGTGAAGTTATTGCTGGTTTCGACGAAAAATGTAATTTGAATATCACCAGAAATCTAGTTAAGGATACGCGAATGCACATTTAACTATTACGTAGAAGTAATTCTGGTAGCCCTAATTATAAATTTTTCTCCGTGCAGTTTATGACTGTAATGCTTATTGGAAATGTAATGCATCTGTAGTCTTTTCTCAATCGATGAAGTCGTTGATGACTTTTAAAAACATGCGGTTATTTTAATAATTCAACGGCGATTGCAACGATTGAGAAAAGATTACACATCCCAGAGTATTTTCGTTCAGTACAGTCATACACTGAACTGAACTGTGTAATCTTTTCTCAACCGGTGGAGTCTTCGGTGAATTTCAAAATTTCATTAAATCTACGCAAATCGGCTGCTCTGGCCTCACACGACAAAGCCAGATTGATAACAACTGTCAACTGAAGCTAATTGTTTTCTAGCTCTGTATTTGTCGTCGGAATGGCATCTTTGAAATTTGAAGCCGACATCTTTTCGCCATCAGTGTAGCCTGTTTTTTTCCATCTTTGTCGTTTGATCGGCATCCTTGAATCCGTGATAATTTCGCCAACGTAACCCGTGTTACTGTGTTACTGTGATAGATGTACTTACAAAGTAGTCTACTGGGGGCAGGTGTGCGCTGCAATCTTTATGGGTGCACTCAGTGCAGAGGACTGTGAGCGTTACATAATCATACAAAGTAAAGAATGTAATTTTAAATGGGAAAACAGACTTATGAGCAGACCTGCCTTTTTGGTGGACTTTTAATCGCTAACTAGGCGCAGGGCTCTCAAAACGTCCCCTCTGCTCTTCCGGGGCACCGCCAATGTAATTTTAAATGGGAAAACAGACTCACGAGCAGACCTGTCTTATTGGTGGGCTTTTAATCGCTAACAAGGCGCAGGGCTCTGAAAACGTCCCCTCTGCTCTTCCGGGGCACCGCCAATGTAATTTTAAAAGGGAAAACAGACTTACGAGCAGACCTGTCTTTTTGGTGGGCTTTTAATCGCTAACAAGGCGCAGGGCTCTCGAAACGTCCCCTCTGCTCTTCCGGGGCACCGCCAATGTAATTTTAAATGGGAAAACAGACTTACGAGCAGACCTGTCTTTTTGGTGGGCTTTTAATCGCAAACAAGGCGCAGGGCTCTTAAAACGTCCCCTCTGCTCTTCCGGGTCACCGCCAATATAATTTTAAATGGGAAAACAGACTTATGAGCAGACCTGTCATTTTTGTGGGCTTTTAATCGCTAACAAGGCGCAGGGCTCTCAAAACGTCCCCTCTGCTCTTCCGGGGCACCGCCAATGTAATTTTAAATTGGAAAACAGACTTACGAGCAGACCTGTCTTTTTGGTGGGCTTTTAATCGCGAACAAGGCGCAGGGCTCTGAAAACGTCCCCTCTGCTCTTCCGGGGCACCGCCAATATAATTTTAAATGGGAAAACAGACTTATGAGCAGACCTGTCATTTTGGTGGGCTTTTAATCGCAAACAAGGCGCAGGGCTCTCAAAACGTCCCCTCTGCTCTTCCGGGTCACCGCCAATATAATTTTAAATGGGAAAACATACTTACGAGCAGACCTGTCTTTTTTGTGGGCTTTTAATCGCTAACAAGGCGCAGGGCTCTCAAAACGTCCCCTCTGCTCTTCCGGGGCACCGCCAATGTAATTTAAAATGGGAAAACAGAGTTACGAGCAGACCTGTCTTTTTGGTGGGCTTTTAATCGCTAACAAGGCGCAGGGCTCTGAAAACTTCCCCTCTACTCTTCCGGGGCACCGCCAATGTAATTTTAAATGGGAAAACAGAGTTACGAGCAGACCTGTCTTTTTGGTGGGCTTTTAATCGCTAACAAGGCGCTGGGCTCTCAAAACGTCCCCTCTGCTCTTCCGGGGCACCGCCAATGTAATTTAAAATGGGAAAACAGACTTACGAGCAGACCTGTCTTTTTGGTGGGCTTTTAATCGCTAACAAGGCGCAGGGCCCTCAAAACGCCCGCGCCCCCTCTGCTGGGTCGGGATGTGTCCATTAAAATTCATGAAAAAGGTCAAAGTATTTTAGGTGCACATCAGTGCACCTCCTTCAGTGCTGAAAGCGATATTTTGTATGGGTTTAAATAGACAAATTTCCCCGTTGATAAATTACACGTGTCGTTACTTCTCCGCAGGGAGCATCAGAAAGTCCGAAAATTATTCAGCAGCAAATTCTAAACTTTATGAGTGGAAAGGGATAAGTATTTCTGGTCAAACGCATCACCCCTGTTCATTGTTTCCGTTACCAAAAATCTTCCTTATTTTATAGCATTTATGGCCGTAATTTTTTGCGCGATTTTCCCCCCAACACTCTCTCAATAATAATCCAAAATGCAATTGAGTTTTGTGGAAATCGCCCTCTCCCCCTGCTCCCATGAATGAGGAGTTTGACTGAAAAACGGCCTGAGTCGACTGAGGCCGTTTTCCCGGAGAACGGGTCTTAAACGGTTGATAAAAATTTAGCAAGCAACGGTATTATTGATATTTTATGCATGAAGAAGCAGTTCTCAGGTATACCCAAAATGAAATCGTTTGCAGTCATTTCCTCAAAACGCATTTTTGTTACTCAGGCCGTTTTTCCGCCTTGTAACTACCCATCGTCTCTATTTAAGTCTGCGGGCCTATCATTTACTTAATCGTTAAACCGATCGATAAAACTGTCTGCGAGTGATGCTATTGGTCGAAAATTGTAAAACTTGGCTGTTGGTATGGTAACCATCGTTAAGAGTCTCGTTTTATAGAGGCTACTCATGAGTAACCTTTAAAAAACGGACACTATAACGATCGTTACCATAGCAACGGCTAAGTTTTACAATATTCGACCAATAGCATCACTCATAGACAGTCTTATCGATCGCTTTAACGATGAAGTAAATGATCGGCCCTCAGGTTTGTGCGCGGTACTCTATTTAGACCCCGGATAGTAAAATTCGCTTACAAAGTGTATTCACGCGGGGAAATGACAAAAGGTGATTCCATGGCACGTGACTAAAACGAGCGATTAGTCGATCGATTAATGGTCATTTCCCGGACTCTATGTGGAGTTTTTGTTGTAAAACCAGGATTGTCAGCAACTGGAGGTAGATCTAACATAGATATCTAATAAGTTTGGATGTTCGAATCCGAAAATAAGGAGGTAACCATACGAATTCGGAATCCGTTGTGCGATACGATAAATCGAACAGCGACTTCATGGGCGCCCGCAGAAAAATTTCCAAGGGGGGGGGGCAAAATTTTTGAACCCCAATCGAAGGTCAAGGGGGACCCCCCCCCCCCCCCCCGAGGAAGAAGGGAACACCTTTTTTTTTTCTTCTTCTTCCTCATACAAATAGTGTACAATTATGAAGCCATTTTAGGTGTATCCGAATAGTAATAATAATTTTGACGTGTTTGATATTATGAAAAACGGACTACAGATGATAATAAACTGTAGGGAACACCCTACGAACACTTTCTCCCTCCATTTTTATCTGGGGGGGTCGAAGGACCCCCAGACCCCCTTAAGAATTCTGGGGGAGACCCCCAGACCCCCCTTTATAATTCTGGGGGAGACCCCCAGACCCCCCCCCTTTAGAATTCTAGGGGAGACCTCCAGACCCCCCTTTAGATATCTGAGGGAGACCCCCAACCCCCTTTAGAATTCTGGGAGAGACTCCTAGACTCCCATCAAATTTAAAATATTTTCACCTCTGGACATAATTTCGCCTTCAATCCGAAGTGTTGGCGATTTTGCAGAGAAGCTGTACGAATAGTTGCCTACTTCATCTTTTGAAGGATGGGTTTTGAACTGTGGATCTTCCAAAGAATTTTTTAGTTTGGTAGATTAAACCCCCCTTTAAAGATGTTCTTTGTTTGTAGATTGTGTACACCAAATGTCAACAAAATTCATCCATCCATTTTCTTTATGAGTTTGATTTTCTTTGGATATTCTATTTTTTGGGTTTATTGATGGAACAGCTATTTTGCCTTTAAACAATCTCAGACTTAAGGGTTGTATGTTATAGTTTTACATTCAAAAGAAATCCCTGCCTAAGTTGGTTGCAAACTTTTTGTTGCAATTTTCATCAAACATAATTGAGTCATAATTGAATTTTTTATTCCAAGTATTACGGTTGTTTTTTTATTTGTTTGGTTTCAAAGATTTTTGCTCGATCACACCTATATTGGCCCTTGAAACGGTCTTAAAGGTTTTAGATGATGACTGTATGATAGGAATATTTTAGTGGGTCAGTAACATAATATGTTTGTGCAAAGTTTCATAAAAATTCATCCCATGAATGATTGACTCCAAGTTTTAACATAAATTCCCCGCTTTAATTCATGTTTTTGGGTGGAACACCCTATTTTGATTTTTAAACTCTCTTAAGTGTTGTATATTGTATCTGTAAGGAATACTTTCTTTTATAGACTGATTGTAGATTGTATTTGCCAGTTTTTATAAAAATTTATTGGACCAAACCTGAATTATCCCAATTAATAGGATTATGTTTTTATTTGCTTATATTCCCATATTTTTTTCTCAATCCCACCTATATTGCCTCTTGAAAAGGTTTTATCAGTTGTGTATGGTGACTAAGAAAGGAAAATATCTTAGTATTTTGATAGTGGATTGTGTGTACAAAAGTTTTTATCAAAATTCATCGAGCCATAATTGATTGACTCCAAGTTTAAAGATAAATTTCTCATGATAATTCCATTTTTTGGCTCGAGCGCACTGATTTTGATTTTTTAAACAGCCTTAAGGGCTGTATATTGTAATGATAAGAAATTCTATATAAAGTAGAGTAAATGTAGGTTGGTAGATTGTTTGTGCCGGATTTATTAAAATTAATTGAACCTAACCCGAATTATCTCAATAAGTAGGATTATGTTTTTATTTGCTTAATTGGTCTTATTTTTTCTCAATTGCACCTATATGGTCCCTTGAAACGGTCTAAAGGATTTATTATGATGATAGTGAGAAGAAAATATTTTAGTACTGTGGTAGTACATTGTGTATACAAAGTTTCATCAAAATTCATCCAGCTTTTAGTAATTGGCACTGATATACAAGATTAATTTCTCACTTTTATTCCATTTTTTGGCTCGAACGCCCTTAATTAATTTTTTAAACGGTCTTAAGGGTTATTTTACTGAACTATAAGGGGTTAATTTTACTGTGGGCTGGTTGTAGAATGTTTTTACAAATTTTCTTCCAAATCCAAAGATCTAATATTGAAATATTTAAATTTTTCTCTTTTTTGACCCATTTTCCCATTGATTTTAATGGAAACCATTTTTCTTCTATAACTAACCTAAAAATTAAAATTTTAAAAAAACAAAAAAAGTCCCTCTGGAGAATGTTAAAAGCAACATCTCTGCAAAATTTGGAGGCATATAGATCAATAGTTGAAAAGCTATGCTGGATTTCACGTTCATGACTACAGACGGACAGACAGACAGACAGACAGACAGACAGACAGACAGACGGACAGACAGACGCCACAGAAATTTTTTGCATTTACTCCTCCCTACCACATATGGTTCAGTAATATTGAAATATCATGGGTGGATGTTCTTTAGGATAGTATTAGGCATGATAAGAGCCAATTATTTTATAATTATCATGATTGACTTAGTCGCAGCGGGCCAAGTATCGAAACAAAATGCATCAAAAATCTCTGCGCCATTGCAATACTTTCTCAATTTTTCTAATTTCATTAGAGTGAGAAAGTAATAATGGTAAGTAAATGTATAATTCTACTATTCCTTGCAAAAAATGAGTTAAAATTACAACATAAACTAATAATAAAGTTCGTCAACTATATTACTCCTTAGATTCACATTTCATTTTCTTTCGGTCCTTTAATTTTTCTTCGCGAAATTTTGACTGTTTTGAATTCCAGGGGGGCTCATGGGCTGCGGGCGCCCATGAGCGACTGTGCGAATTTGCATAGTTACGTCCTTATTTTCCGGATTCGAGCATCCAAACTTAACAGATATCTTTGTTGGATCTACCTCCAGGTGCTGACAATCCTGATGGCTTTACAAAAAAAACTCCGCACAGAGTCCGGGAAATGACCGTTAATGGGGCTCTTGCAAACTTTTGCTACGGGGGATTGAAGAGTTGATTCTTGTATAAAAATCTGTGGAAATGACGATGAGTACACTAAAAAATCACAAAATTCATTCTCAAAATTGAGCTTCATGGCGGAGTCACGTAGGTATCATGGGAGATTCCTATCTAAATTGAGACACATCTCTGTGTTCCCGCAGAGAAAGTGACAAACTATAGACAGGAATCTCCCATGATACCTGCGTCGAACCGCCATTACCATCTTGCCGTTATGGCAGTTGGGTGAATTTATTACTGAATTTTAGACTTTCTTAGTGTGATTTTCGTGATTTTTGCTGGTCTCCACATAAGATCGGACTATTTATTCGCTCATAGCAAAAGTTTGCAAGAGCCCCATTGATCGACTAATCGATCGCCTCGGTCACGTGCTATGGAATCACCTTAAGGTGATTCTATGGCAAACTCTCGAAAATTTTAATCCGATAGATGGCGTTACTTGTCGCTGGCTCCGAAAATAGCCGTTTTTTGACGGTTTTCGGCTGATTTCTCTGAACAGACGAATAAGAGACGAAAAATCGGAATGTCAGCACCTGCTTAATTTTTTGCTTGATTTTTTGAGCCATAAACGGGCCAAATTGGTTCTAAAATAAAGGCGAAAGTATGCAAAGAAAAAATCACGTGTAATTTGGAGTTGTATCAGTAAAGATTACAGGTTTCTGTTTCACCTGTAATCTTTACTGATACAACTCCAAATTACACAGGCTTTTTTCTTTGCATACTTTCACCTTTATTTTAGAACCAATTTGACCCGTTTATGGCTCAAAAAATCAAGCAAAAAATTAAGCAGGTGCTGACATTCCGATTTTTCGTCTCTTATTCGTCTGTTCAGAGAAAACAGCCGAAACGTCAAAAAACGTCAAAAAACGGCTCTTTTCAGAGCCAGCGACAAGTGACGCCATCTATCGGATTAAAATTTTCGGGAGTTTGCCATAGAATCACCTTAACTTGCTCTGGGATCTGAATCGGAAACCAGGAACTTAACTTTTCTTTCCTATAGATATCAGCTTCTTCTCCCCCGGGCGGGGGAAGTCTCGACCTAGAGCAAAAGCGAAGAGTGTGTTAGTTCATTTGTCTGCCCTCTGCTCACTCTGATTATTTATCAAAGTTGTAATTATCCGCAGAGCATGGATGGCGGCAAGCGTCACAAACTCACAAGTGGCGGCGGGGATCCTTCAAGCCTTGAGGTAGGGTAATCAATACGCCTCGGCCCAGTCTCTAGCATAGCCGTAGCCAGGATACTGTCTTTCTCTCTCTTAGCCCATGTAAACGCATGTGTTAGAAAAGGATGGATATAGGGGCTGTCACGTGACTTCAGCCCCTCTTTCTGTCCTTTTCTAACACATGCGTTCAAATGGGCTTAGAGAGAGAAAGACAGTATCCTAGCTACGGCTATGGTCTCTAGTCATAGTCATAGTCACAGAGTAGAGAGAAGGCATGCGTGTATATATTTACATTCAACAAGGTCTCCACCGGAAGTTGAAGAAGAAAACGTCCGCCGCCGGCCACCGCGTCTGATCTTACGTAACTCATCACTCAACATCAATCGTCGCATCATTCATCGGATGCATCGGTGGCGCGGCGTTGCGTTGCGTTGGCACAGCGCGCGCACGCGCACTCATACCGACACGCGGGTCGCGGAGGAACAACGCGCAAAGCGGCGACGGCGCAGCAGGACCAGGATTGCACTTTGAGATGCATCTTCTTCTTCTTCTTCTTCGTCTCATCTCACGTAGAGTCCCTATTTATAGAGAGTTAAGACAAGAGGGTAGTCAACTTCTGATTGGTCAATGAATTTTAGGCTCTACGGACGCTGCCATTGGATGCGATTGTTTTGTTTACCAACGGTCTTTTACAGATAAAAGAGTTAATTTGCGACGAATCTGTTAATTTTAATCATAATGCACCAAAAGAATGTCCGTAAATCTCAAAAGAATCATTAAAAAGCGTAAATACATGTCGATCAACAAAAGCAGGGAAAGATTACATCGTTTCAAACTTAGCGGAACTGTAATCTTTGCTGTGGAGCAAAACACAACAACGGCCTCAGAATGTAAACAAATGTGCAAAATCGCATCCAATGGCGGCGCCCATGATTTCTCTTGTCTTAACTCTCTACATATAGGGACTCTAATCTCACGCAGAGTTCACGAGCTTACTCACGTTAGTAAGGGTTCGGCGTTAAAGAGACTAAGTATATGATTGGCGTGGAGAAAAACGGTTTCTTTTTTTGTTTTGTTATTATGAGGGGTTACTAAAGGCGGAAAACCTGAGTAACAAAAATGCGTTTTAAGGAAATGATTGCAAAAGTTTTCATTTTGTGTATACCTGAGTACTGCCTCTATCCATGCATAAAATACAAATAATGCCATTGCTCGCTAAATTTTTATCAATCGTTCAAACCCCGTTCTCCGGGAAAACGGCCTCGCAGTCGACTCGGACCGTTTTTCTGTCAAACTCCTGTTTTATGGGAGCAGGGGGAGAGGGCGATTTCCACGAAACTCAATTGCGTTTTTGATTATTATTGAGAGGGAATGGGGGAAAAATCGCAAAAAAAATTGATCTTCTACAGCCACAGAATAATAAAACCAGAACGGAAACTCTGTCGGATTTTGAAGCAAATTCATTTCGCGTCCGCCTTGTTGGGATGTAGGATGTTTATATCTAGATTCGCGCGCGAAAAAAAAATATAGGACATGATCCGCGAAATTTACATTATGAAATGCCAATAGAATCAAAGTGAGGCCGGAAACATAAGATTTCTTTCTAGAATTTACAGAAATAAATGAGTTTCAACTCAAATCACACACGTCCGCCATGTTGGGATATAGGACCACAGCGCAGCGTTGCCTATTGGTGCCGTTAAATTCCAAACTTGCTTCCATTGGCTCTTATGAGAGTTTCCGTTCTGATTGTATTATTCTGTGCTACAGCCAAAAAATGCTCTTAACACGACCAGTGGCGTGTAAGGAAGGTTTTTGGTGACAGGGTTTTTTGAACTGACGAGCGTTTGACTGAAAATACTTATCCCTTTCCACCCATAAAAATTGGAGTTTGCTGCTCAATAATTTCGGGACTTTCTGACTCAGAAAAACCAATCCTCCACAGTTTTGTTTACGTTACAGTTTTAGTAGCAATTTTTTCTAAACAAGCTGTACTAGTGTAGAGCTGTAGAGGTGTATCCTTACTATATGAAGAGTTGAACAAAAAAAATTGTCTCTTAAACGTAACTACTTACGTCGTTCCGTAACAACAAATCCTACACAGTTTTGATTACGTTACGGTTTTAGTGGCATTATTTGTCTACGCAAGCTGTAGAGCCGTAGAGATATACCCCTTAACTTCAAATCTTCTTCTCACCCTGTCTAGACCTCCCCCCCCCCCTTTTTTTTACACGCAGAGGAAGTTCCGGACTTGATCTTTGTGGTTTTTTTTTTCTTTCTTTCTTTCTTTTTATCTCCACATATGAAATGCGTGCGCCAGTATATGTTATGTATGCACGCGTTGGTCGCTCGCTATACGCGGTCGAAAAAGGAAACCTTCACTCCTAATTTCCGGTTTTCAACACCTCTAATTCACAATTAAGCCACGAAAAAGAGCGGCTAAAAGTTTCCGGTGCCCACATCACAAGGCGACCGATTTTTTGATTCAACAACAAATTAAAGGGACGAAAGAAACAACGAAACTGAGGGGAGGGGCGGAGGGTATTAGTAAGGAGAGAGGGGGAGGGGGATGGATTGATTGGGGGGGGGGGCAGAAGCGGATTCAATTTGAGGTGCCGAGATCATCCGCAGCTGCCCAGACACATTAGTTTTAGGGAATTGGCATCACCAGATGACTCTCCATCATAATTATATCAGAGGCGAGTCTATAGATGGATGAGTGGCAAAGAATGGGGGGGGGGGGGTGGGGTTGTTGGTCTTCTCTCTTCTATTGACACTTAAAAAAAAAAACCTATGATAAAGGATAAAACGTCTGATCGTTGGGTTGACGGTTGCCAGATTTTGAGGCTCGTGAACGCGATCGATAATAATCGTTATACTCTCCCGTTTGAACCTATGCAAAAGTATCGATTTTTCAGAGGCCAATTTATGGACTCTAAGTCCGATGGACGCTTGCCGAAAAATAGCCGGGGGGGGGGGGGCAAAATTGTTGAACCTCAATGGGAGGTCTAGCGTACACCCAAAGATTACTTATACATACAGATATGGCACAACGGCACAAGCTATCTCCTATCTCGCCCGTGTTTTGTGAAACATGGATAAAACGCCGGCCGTGATACAACCGGGAATACAAAGGGGATCATAAAGATTACAGAACTCTTGCTTGAAAAGATTACTTTTCCCACGTTTCCTGTGTTTATTTACAGAACTGGAATAAACATGGAACATTGAACAGCGGAATATGGAACATGGAACAGTTTTGTTATAGACAAACATGGAAAAAGCGATCTTTGCGAGCCGAAATGATTTAATTTTTATAATCCCCTCTGTATGATTCCCTCGTATCACGGCCGGAGTCAACTTAACAAAATTCTGGCTTATACCAACTATGCCATATTTGTATGTATAAGTAATCTTTGGGCACACCACCCATATCGATAGTTAGGGCTGGAGACTCCTCCCCCAAAACGGGGGAACTTAGGGGGAGCATTAGCTTGGCGGATCCGACAATCTTTAAATAGTATATTCTTCCCGCATTTGATTGCATGAGAAATCAACGATTCGTTGCGTGGCTATACTCTATAGCCCCTTCAAGAATCGATTGTTTAGCATACATTCAAATGAGAAGAATGAGCAGTAGTCGCCAGATTGCTGGATCCGCCTAATTATGCTGGTTAGGCTATGAAATATGCAATACACCCAGTAAGACACGTTGGATGGTAAATTGTGCGTTGCTTGTTACATACCCTGGCCAGGACCATAGTATCGCCGTTATTAGGGGTAAAAATTGCCATCCAAAAACCTTCGTCGCGAACGCCTTCCGCCTATGCATAAGACCGAAAGGCCTCTAGCTAGCTAGAGTGCTCAGAATTCAGAAAACATTTTGCCGTTTATGTATGAGCCATAATATGCAGCTCAAATCGCTCTCGCATGCAATCATACAAGTTTCTATCACTCATTGTCAGTCACCGTAGTCGTCTCCGAGTCAATTCGACTTCGAACTCCTACTCGCCTCTGCTATCCTAATACTTATGGTGCGTTTTGAAATTTATATATCCCCCGTTTGTGGGGATCCGATCGCACTTTCGGCCTCCGGACGACCTACTACGCTGTCCTGATACCCTGGCCCACATTGCTGTTTTGAACTCTTCACGACGGCGCTGTACGCATCTGTGTAGAGACTCTCCCGTGCATGACTTGCATGCACCTAACACTCAAACCTCAAAAACAAGCAGAAAAACGAGTACCCTTCCCTGTAGTAGCCTATTGCACCTAACTTCTCGTTAGCTGACTTTTTGGACTTAAATTCACCGTATCTTATTGTGAGTGAAGACCTCCGATTAAAGCCGATGAAAACTAACCTTATAGAGAGACAAAGAACCATCTTAGCCATGTTTTTTTCCTTGTTTTTATTTAGATAATTGGGGAGTTAGAGCTCGTTTCAGAAGTGTAGGCGGACCTAAAACATGATCTTTGCCGAATTTTCAAATTTAATTCCTTTAAAATAAAACCGAACTTGCCTCTGACTTTAATCTATTGCGTTTAAAGTGTTCCTCGTTGAAAAGTGAACACTCAATATCATTTTCATCCATTTCCATAGAGTAACATCAGAAATAATGTTGACTAATTCCAAAGATTATCGGTCTAGGTCCGCCTACACTTCTGAAAGTACCTCTACTCAAAAGTAAGCTGACAAACTTGAGATTAATAACACACTGCGCCTTTACTAACATTTGAAAATTCATCGGAGTATCTATCAAATTCATGAGCATTATTGTGATATTGTCAAATTCTAATGAACTTTCCCGGGTTATCAGTTCGGTGAATTCTAGGTTTCCCCGTGTCAATAGTGGTTTGGCAACCTTTTTTTTTTTCCATTTGATTTAATGCAAAAGTATCGATTTCTCAGAGATTCAAAGAATCCCTGAAGATCGATCATTTAACGTAGGTTTAAATGCAGATAATCCGTTGTTGTCACATTGCACAAGCTGCCGCGCCACTACCCCTTGTCAAGACTTGCGGAAAACTTGTCACTCCGGCCCTCCCACAAAGATTGACGGAAATGTGACGCAAAGGGGATCGACTTTTATCATGATTTTTTATAGCGAGAGGAAGAAGAGAAGTAAGAAGGATGAATAAAAAAGATAGAACTCGGTCGACTTCCTAATCGGATTTGGCCGTAATTGCCTCAAAACAAGAAGGCGTCATCAAGTTAAACTAAGGGCGGGGAAGAAGGAATAAAAAAAAAAAAAAAAAATCGAAAATTATCCGTTTCCGGTCATAAAGACTCGGTTAGGATGGAGAGACACGGAGGACTGAGGACCAGGTCAGATCGAATTCGTGTGCGGAGACGGTGACCCAAGAAATCCCTGATTATCTCTTGCAACCCCTCAGACTGGGGTACATCTTTGATCTTCCGAGTTCGAGTTCCATCTCTCTCTCTCTCTCTCTCTCTCTCTCTCTCTCTCTCTCTCTCTCTCTCTCTCTCTCTCTCTCTCTCTCTCTCTCTCTCTCTCTCTCTCTCTCCCCCCCCTCCCCGAATCTCATTAATCTATTGCCAGGTAGTAATCAGTGTTTCGTCGCCCTTCTTGCCTCGTAAAATGTCCGCGTGGGGAATATAGGGTGATCACAAAGAAATGAATTCGGGTCGGTTCATACGAGGGAACACAATTTTAATTATCTGCGTAACAACTTAATTCTGATTAATTTTTTGGGATCACCCTATTAATCTATTACCGCGGGTACAGTAGATTCTCGTGTCATTTGGCACTTTTGTAAGGTACTAGTCGGGTCAAATTAAGGTTTGACCCGCAACAAATTGCAACAAAAGATTTCATGGCATACAAAAACGCAGAAAAATCAGGAGAATACGATGTAACAAAAGTCACCGAAATTCTCCGAAAATTAGACCCCAAAAAACCCAACAAAAACTCGTGAAATTTGAAAACTCATGAAGCATGAAATTTCTCAAAAAACACGGCATTACTCCGAAACGGTTGGGTTTTGGGCAATTTCGGTGGAGACCTAACTTGTAGAACGTCCAATTTTACATAAAACTATGAGAACGATTTTTCGAAAAAACCAAAAGCATCGTTGCCAAATTGCCCCGAATTCCGACTTTTGGGTCAAAATATCACTCGATTTTGAAAATATCGCGACATAAGATTTATTGGCATCAAAAAACGCAAACATATCAGTAGAATGCGATACAATCCAAGTTCCAAGGCTCGGTTATCAAAGCTTTTAGCACGCGGGCGTCATTCCTCACGCTGTGGTCAACTATCGATTTTCGTTGCAAAGGCGGTTTTAATCTCCATTAAAATTTGGTCCCCTCTGCATTTATCAAATGTAATGTAGCTAAGAAAGTCGCGTGCAAGAATTTAAGAAGTTGTGAAACGCTTTCTCCCCTTTCATCCCCCTCTTAGGCAAGCAGCATTGCACATTGCACAGCTAGTCGAGTCAGTTTTTCTTTTTGCGATCTCAAGTAATTTTAAGAGCTTGAGCTTCAAGAGCTCTATGTGACATCTCGTCAAGTAGCATGCTATAGTTTCGAAGGGTCGTAGACCATGATGCCATCAGAACTGCCGTTTTGCGTATATTCAATGGTAATTTTCAATTCACCGATGATTCCATCGGTTGAGAAAATATTACACTGTTCAGTTTAGTGTGTGACTGTATTCGAAAATACTCTGATCTATAATCTTTTCTCAATCGGTGCGATCGCTGTTAAATTATTAATTTAATATCTCTCAGTTTTTTTTTTATAGTCATCGACGACTCCTCCGGTTGAGAAAAGATTACAGATGTGAGTATTATCGTGCATTACAGTCATACACTGAATAGAAACTGTGTAATATTTTCTCAACTGGCTCAGGGGGATTGAAGAGTTGATTCTTGCATAAAAACCTGTAAAAATGACGATGAGTATTCTGAAAAATCACTAAATTCACTCTCAGAATCAGTCTTAATGGCGGAGAGACGCAGGTATCATGGGAGATTCCTATATATATTGCGACATACTTCTATGTTTCCGTAGAGAAAGTGACAGAATAGGCGGGAATCTTCCATGACACCTGCGTTGATCCACCATTACAAACTTGCCCGCATACAGCAGTTATGTGAGTTTATTACCAAATTTTAGACTTACTCAGTGTGATTTTCTTGATTTTCGCTGGTTTTTACATCAGATTGGACTATTCAATTGCGCACAGCAAAAGTTTGAAAGAGCCCCATTTAAACCAGACGTATAATGATTGGTTGAAAATACGATCCGAAATCTGGTCGGAAGTATGTGGATAGTTTTTTTTTCTCTTGGTGATTAATTTAATTAATTACAAGATGTTCATGATGCAGTGGCGGCTCGTGCAATCTGGCAACCGTGCACTTTTGCCATTTAAACGTATGCAAAAAGATCGATACTAGGTGAGGCGCTGCGCCTCACCAAGTAATCGATTATTTTACACAGTTTTAAATGGAGGAAATCCATTGTTGCCACATTGCACGAGCCGCCGCTGTCATGATGGGAACTGCGATGGTTTTATGGTTCATACAAAACGACCGTAGCCTATTTGACCTTTTTTACGGGTCCTGATGCGTTTATCCGTGCTGTGCGTGAGGTGTGCGTAAAAAAAAAATAATAATGGGGGGAAAAAAAAAAAAAACCAGGTACGTGCCATTTTGTCAACTTTGCGGATTTACTGGCTCTCTTTCTCCTATCTCTTATTCATTGTTTTTTTTTTTGCTCTTTTACTGGCTCTCTTTTTCATCTCCGTCCCTCTCCCCCCTCTCTCTTCCTCCCACTCCCTCTCTTTCTCTCCCTCCCTCCCCCTCCCACCCTCTCTCTCTCTTTCTATCTCTCACTTTCTCTCTCACACTCCATACTCTGCATGATACCGAATTCCCAAAAACGTTTCAAACCTATTCGCACACTTTCTCTCAATTTACTGTCCAGTGAGCAGAGTCGGGCAAATTGGAGTGTAATCGATTGCATGATTATACTGGGTAATCGCGGTAATCGTCAAACCTTTGGATGGTAATTAAATGTAATTTTCACAGATAAATAGTAAACTCTAGGGTCTTTTCGATTAGATCTAATTCGTCGGCAACTAATATGATGGGATTGTAAAAAATCAGCCCTGATTACCGTGTAAAATCACCATCCGAAAAAACAACGATTACGATTTCTTGGTAATCGTGTAATCGATTACCATCCCCATTTGCCCAACTCTGCTAGTGAGGCGCGGGTAATATGAAGAGACCAATCACAAGAATAGGATTTTTCCCTTCAACTCTTTCTCATTAAAAGTTGAGTTTATCACTTTTTCGCAATTATATTAGTTTTTAGTCACTTCTTGATGGAAGGAAAATATTTTTAGGTAGGAATCTATATCATGGTTATAGTGCGCAACGCCACCAATACGATCGCGCATATGAAAGCATTCAAAGAGTTAAGAAGTAGATTTCGTTAGCCTATTAGTGCTACCAGTGGCGTACGCGGGGGGGGGCTAAGGGGGCGAACCCCCCCCCCCCTCGACACCCGATTTTTGGGGGCAGAGGGGAAGGGGGGAACAATTATCCGTCAAACGCTCATCAGAGCGAGCCCCTCCCAAGAAAAATCCTGCGTACGCCACTGAGTGCTACCATCGTTATTTGACAAGCGTAAATCAGAGGCAGATCCAGCCCACGCGAACGGGTGGGCGAATTTGGGATTTTTGCCCCTAAATGACCCCTTTTTCTTGTTTTCGCTCTCGCTTTCCCCCTTCCTCTCCCACCTTTTCCCACTTTTTGGGCCGAACGGGGGGAGGGGGCGATCGCCCCCTTCGCCCCCCCTGTATCCGCCAAAGACGTAAATAGAGGGTTTTAGTAATGGCGACTGCCGGACGCCGGTGATGAGCGTTCCAAACAAAGACAGTTTGTCTCTTTCGCTCTCCCGTAACCCCCATGCCCCATGTAATGCCATCTCACTCTAATTTCAAAAATCAGATGTAGAGACATCTTTCGTGAAATTTTTTGGCTGAAATGAATTCTCGAGGCATTTTAATGCGATTTTGATAATAATATGTCGTAAAACAAGGTTCTGCATACAAATTTCAAAACCAGAAAGAGATGGGTACGCATGGGGGTCAAAGGAGAGTGAGTGAGATAGTTTGGAACGCTAAGCGAGTTTTATCACAACCGATTGCAAACCGATGCATTGGTGTGGTTTTTGGCTAACCGTTGACTTCGCACTAAAACCTTCTATAGCCCCTTTAAATCGCCTGTGACAAAATGTTGCAAAATCCCCATTCCAGGAAAAGGCTGCTAAAACAAATGCGTGCTGCTCGTCGCGATAAATTAGCATCGAGTAGACGATAAGATTTGAGCAGAAGGACACAGCTCATGTTCCAAGAGCCCTTTTCCTACCAACGCAACGTCTTGAATACTCTTGATAGTCGCACCGCGATAATTACTCACGGTACGGTTGGCAACGCGGTTCGACTATCACGAAGAGTCATCACCGGGGACTTCGACCCCCCTTCCCATCACATAGGGAGGAGACGGAAGGGAGGGGGGGGGGGTTGTTCAGGTGCATCAAATCTGAAATCACGGCTTCTGAATCCTGGAGCCATGCGGCGGCACAGCCAACGCGACGCGGCTACAACCTTGAGAACATCTTAAGCTGTCTCTCTCTATCTCTCTCTAAGTCACTGATAACCCCCTTGTTTCCTCCCATCTCTCTCTCTCTCTCTCTCTCTCTCTCTCTCTCTCTCTCTCTCTCTCTCTCTCTCTCTCTCTCTCTCTCTCTCTCTTTCTCACTCCCTCCACCAGTCTTGAGTGGCGGGTCATCTGTCTCCTCGTTTTTCAATTACTGGCAAAGAAAATTACAGGAAGTCTAATTTACTACTGAACGGGGGAAAAAAAGTGAGTGGGAGGGGGAGTTGCTTTTCACCTACACCTTAGCGTTATATACCATTAAAGACCTGTGTATATACGACTCTACGAGAGGGTTCTGCCTTCTTGCCCCCTGAAAAACCGCATGTCCAGTCCGGTCTGTCCGCCGCCCAGCGATTGCCAAATTGGGCAGAAAGATGTTCATAATGAATCTCTTGCTTTTCACGGAGAAAAAAACTTCGGTTCATGTGGAACACCGAGGGTGTTCGGTTGTGAGTACCGAACTTCAGTTGGGAGTACCAAAGTCTTCAGTAGGAACGAAATGTGAGTCATAACATACTATTCACACTTACCGAAATACGAGGTACTCCTAACTGAAGTTTGGTACTCACAACCGAAAACTTCGGTATCGTACAGACCATGCGTAGAAGTCATTTTCCTATGAGACAAACATAATTTTAGCTTCGAAGACGCTAGTTTTTTTTTGTTGTTAAATATGACCTTGTCATTGAAAGCTGATTTAGACGTTATGTTATGGAATATTATCATCGTAGTTTTCAATTTCACGAGAATATCATTCAGAAGTTCATTCTCGACTCTCATTGGGTAGATTTTTCAGCGGCATCAGTTAGCAATCATCAATTCTTGAAGTGAATGATATTCGATCGCTAAAATTTGCTTAAGTCCTCTCTCTCTCTCTCTCTCTCTCTCTCTCTCTCTCTCTCTCTCCCCTCTCTCTCTCTCTCTCTCCTCCTATTTCAACGTATGTGTTGGAAAAGGATAGCAGATGGAGCCATCACGTGACTTCAGCCCCTATCTCCGTCCTTTTCTAACGCACGCATTCAAATGGGAGGTGAGAGAGACAGAAAAATGAATATATTAGTCTGCACGATCCGGCAGGTGTGTGCCGCGTTGATCATCGCGTCGCAGCCGTCGCCCGTCAGGTATATACCCACTTCCAGAGAGTCATAGAGGCGGCGGGATGCTATTTTTTGAGGACCCACTCAGACTGTACTCTTGAGTGGTTTTTGTGGATTTTCGTAATTATTTCTATGAATTGTCAAAAAAAAAAAAAAAAAAAGTGGGATATAAAAACAGATTCGGAGTTGGCCGACTCGGACTCCACGAATCCTCACTAAAAATCCGAGAGACACACAGTAAATTGAAGGATAAAATATTCTGGACAAATCAAAATTGTGGGAATTCTCAAACCATGGAATCGCGCCAATTCTGCAACTGAAGCCCCAAAATTTTGATTCGATGAAAAACACTTTATTTTTCCACTTTAAGGCGAAATGAGGCACATTGATTGAAAGGTCTTAATTTTTTCTTTCAGAATCTGTAATAATTTTTGAAAAATTCTCAACAGGGTGGCCACAAGGGCCGATTCAAAATAATCCAAAAATCCCCCATAACTCAATAAATTGGGGTTTTTTGGAAAATATTGAAAGGAGCAGAAATGCCGGCCATTGCCTCTACTATGAGATTATCAATTAATTTCTATACCTTTATTGGAGGTTTTTTTTGAGAAAACTTGAAACAAGGATTTAAGTCCCCCCCCCCTCAAATACGTCCCAAGGGGCTGTCGGGAGCTTCAGAAAATATCGGAAATAAAAAAATTGGGGTCAATTCTCTATGTGACTTTTTTGTTTCAAATCATTTGGTTCAGTAGTTTTCGAGAAAAATGCCTGGTATTTGGGTGCTCTGGCTCATCCGGTATACAAGATTTCATAACACCTAAGAGAATAAAAAGAACCATAATTCCGCTACTGAAAATAGGTTAGATTCTATAATTTAACCACTCCCATCGCGATGTAAGTACTTATAAAATTGACATAGTACTGTATGGTTTATTTTTAGGAAAATTCTCATCAAAATACCAGCTGACCTGCCGAATTTCTTTGAATATATAAAGGGCAATTCACCCATCATACTTATTCAACCCATCCGTATATATTTAAGATATTCGAGACGTATGAAAATATCAACACTGACAAATTCTTGCAATTTCATTCAAAACCAGTTTCAATTCAATTATTTTACAATTTGTGATTGAAGGTTAAAAAATGTATTAAAAAGAAACTCAACTTTTCATGACCGGGAAATCCATTCATGACAAATCTCACACGAAGTAACGAAAATCCAAACTATAAATACCAAGAGTCACAATAAAAAAATAAAACAAACAGTAGCGAGGCGTGAAATTTGACAACAATGTATTTTCTTCATTTAAATTCACCAAAAAAGTCGAACGCTTCAGTCATCGGCGATGACCAGGCATTTCGACCTTTCTAATGTGTTTGAATGGGAAAGAGAAACGCTACCAAATCGCACGCCTCGCCACTGAAAACAAAACAAACAAAAAACAGTATTATATGTATACCGCCTAAAATAGAACAGAACATGGCTCTCAATTAAGAATATCAAAACTGAAACTTTACTGCGGAGTAGAAACCGTAAATTTCCTTGTCCGGAAAATTGCGTTCCGGACATTGTTACAGAGACGTAATAATATAGATACAGATTATACAGGGTGTTGAAAAACTGTTCCCAACACCCTGTATAGACCAAAATGTTACTAAATGTCAGGGTAAGTGAAAGGGTGGGAAAATTTTAACTTAAATTTGCCTAAAGTAGGCCTACTTTAAGAGTACCGCGCATCTGAGACTTTGTTTAAAGCAAAAAACTATAGAAATTTTCTGATCAGGAAAAATCAAATCAATATTAGTTTTTTTTTTTTTTTTTTTTTTTTTTTTTTTTTTTTTTTTTTAAATAGAAATCACCACAGTGACAGAAATCCAGATTACAGACATACAGGGTGTCCCAAAATTGATAGTAAATATTTTTACCACGTATTTTTGGGGCCAAAATAAGACTTTTTTTTCCTATGAACACGTGTCCGAAAATGCCCCCCCTCGGAGCTACAGCCCCCCAAAGTTTTAAAAAAATATCGGTTTTTCTTCGATTCTAGCAACGGATCTACGTAAAAATGGATGAAAATTGGTTTCCAGAGGTAATTTTATGCGTTCTTACCGATTCCGGGGTCAAAAATTTCCGAAAGGGTCAAGAAGGGGGAGTTTGAGGGGGATTCAAATTTTAAATTGAATAAGTTTTTAGTGTTTCCTAAAAAAATAAGAAAAGTAACAAAGGAATCTGATGAAACAAAACAAAAGGAACATTTTTGGTCTCTTGTGTTTTTTTCATAAGACGCACAGAAAATTAGTAAAATCGATTTTTCGCCGGGAGCGCACAGCCCGATAGAGCGCTATGTGCACTCAACTGACTCCACGATCGACTCGGCGCTACGCGGCACTGAAACAGCGCTATCGGGCTGTGCGCTCCCGGCGAAGAATCGATTTTACTCATTTTCCGTGCGTCTAATGAAAAAAACACAAGAGACCAAAAATGTTCCTTTTGTTTTGTTTCATCAGATTCTTTTGTTACTTTACTTATTTTCTTAGGAAACACTACGAAATTATTCAATTTAAAATTTGAACCCCCCTCAAACCCCCCCTTCTTGACCATTTCGGAAATTTTTGACCCCGGAATCGGAAAGAACGCATAAAATTACCCCTGAAAACCAATTTTCATCCATTTTTACGTAGATCCGTTGCTAGAATCGAAGAAAAACCGATATTTTTTTAAAACTTTGGGGGGCTGTAGCTCCGAGGGGGGGGGGCATTTTCGGACACGTGTTCATAGGAAAAAAAGTCTTATTTTGGCCCCAAAAATACATGGTAAAAATATTTACTATCAATTTTGGGACACCCTGTATTAAGGGTCAAGGTAACGAGGTGAGATTGTAAAATTGTATAAATTTATCGCTTAAAATATATCAGACTAACAATAAGTAAGTATACATTGTTCTCGTTTATAAAAAAAAATTGAAACAGAAACTTTGTCGAGGCGAAAAACTATAACTTTTCATGTTATTCGAAAAAATACACAATTTGGTCCAGTGTGAGCGCTCCTCCTAATTTCGGAACAAAAGAAATGCAGGGAGATGTCGACTGCCAATTATTATGACCCTTTAGTCATAAATTGGTCCTAATGGAAAGAGAAATGGACTCAAAGAAACAAAAAAATAAAAATAAAAAGATAAAAAACTGGACAAAAACTGATTTAGGCCGGCCACAGCCGCGGCCGCAACGCTGTCATTAGTTTCGAAAATCACCAACCAATCGTGACTTTGAAAAGTAAGCAGTAGAACATTTCACCGGGGGGGGGGGGGGGCAATTTTTGGAACTCGGAAAGAGAGAAGCCAAACCTAAGCGGAAGTATCGATATATCGGCGGTGTATTGCACCTCCTGAAGATCGATTGTTTTACATAGGTTTAAATGAAGAGAATACGTTGTTGCCAGATTTCACGCGCCGCCACTGAGGAGGAGAATCGTAAGGTTCAAACATTATTTGGCTCCAGTAAAAAAGAAGGATTGTGTGAGTCTGTGTAGTGTATGTGATAATGGTAAAAAAATGAGAGATGGGGGGGGGGGGGTATTGGTATTATTTTTCATTTTTTTAATTACTTTTTTTTCTTCTTGTCACTATGCGTTAACTAGAAAATCATCGACCAAGTCAGTGGCGTAGCGTGCAAGTTGGCAACGTTGCCGTCCGTTCATTTAAACCCATGAAAAATATCGAATTATTGAGTGTTCGGTGTACACCTTCGCATTCGACCTGCTGCATGGGTTTAAATGGACACAGTACAACGTTGCCAAATCGCACGCTACGCCACTGGACCAAGTTTTCCTTGTTTCTGTGCGCATACTTCCACCGGCAAAAGTAAGGAACAGCACTAGAGGTCATTTCAGAAGTGTAAGCCGCACCTAGACCGATAATCTTTGGTAATTCTCTTGTTACAAAATGAAAACTAATGAAAATGAATTGGAGCGTTAGCTTTTCATTAACCCTTTCCACTCTGATGTCGGATATATTCGACAGAAAAAAATCGTTGAGTTCCACTCTAATTTCAAATCCATCCAACAAAAGTCAGCACAGGAAAGAAAAAAAAAATTGAAAAAAACAAAAACAAAAAACAGAAAAACAAAAAAAAACAAATTAAAATAAAATAAAACAAATGAAAACAACGTAAAATAAAAAAAATAAAAAAATTTAAAATAAAATAAGTAAAAGAAATTAATTTAAAACAAAGGAAATAAAAGTGAAATAAAATGAACAAATAATAAAAAAATGTATAAAAAAATAAATAAATAAATGAAATAAAAAATTAAAAAAAATAAATAAAATAAAATGAAAAAATTAGGTAGCAGTTAAAGTAAAATAACAAGTTACAATAAGATAAAAAAAAATTAAATTAAAATCAAAATTTTAAAATAAAATAAAATAAAAAACAAAAATAAAATAAAAAATAAATAAATAATTAAAAAGAAAATAAAAAAATAAAAAAATTATCAAAGCAACTAAAAGAAAAAAGAAACGTCTCGAGAGTGGAAAGGGTTAAGGAACGCTATATAATTAAAAGTTTCAAGTCAAGGCAAGTTTTACTTTGATTTGAAGGAAGGAAAGTTGAAAATTCGCCAAAGATTATGGTCTAGGTGCGCCTACACTTCTGAAACGAGGTCTAGCAAGCCCGATGGACGTAGAGCGTACAGAATCATACACCGGAACTGTCATCAAGCACGAACAGATACGGAGGCGATGGATTATGGATGACTGCCCTAGTAAAAGTCAAACAGAATCCAAGTTACGCGATCCGCAGATAGAACTTGAGTAGGTATGCATTACATCCATTTCGTTTCCATCGGTTAGACTCGTGACACGCTGCGGACGAATCTGATTGGCTGAATCGAGCCTGCACCGAAGGACGTAATCAGCATCATGAAATTATTTTTTCCAAAGGAGCACCAAACAATGAGCTATAACTTTAGAGTGGCAGCGGGCTGGTCCACCTTGTGCCACACAGGGTAGAAGGAATCCCGGGAAAAAGCGGAATTTGGACGGCAGATTCCAAGGTTTGGGGTTAAATTTTGTTGGTCGTTCGGAATTTGGCGGGATTTTGGACGGCAGATTCCAAGGTTTGAGGTTAAATTTTGAAGGCCGTTTCCGGCGATGCCCCAGGTTTGTTTACGAAACGACCGGAAACAACCTACAAAACTTAACCTCAAAATCGATTTTTACGGCAAGATAGCGGCGCCCTAGATGACAACAATGAACCAGCGGAACGTTCCTTGATGTGCCACTCTAAAGTTATAGCTCATTGGCACCAAATAGATAAAATTTTAAGGCGAAAATGCATTCAAATGAAATAACTAGTGCGAGCACATTTAGCGATAAATAAGTTCTTGTGGTCGTTCTGTGCATTAAGAAATATAAGTGCTATGATTTAATCCTTCACGGCATAGTGTGACACCGGTGTCACATGATGTAAAAAGAACTATATCAGACATTGCAATGTATATTTTGGCTTATTTCAAATTGTAGCACCAGTATCACATCAAAAGAAAACATTAAAACGCTCAAACATTTTTCAAAAGACTACCAGCACTCATTATAATGCATTTAATAATGGAAATCATAACGGGGGAAAACCGTATCCAATTCAACCCGGCCAACTTCATTATTGTTACTAAGCTTTTGGCATTTGCTTTTTGACAAATCCAATCAAAGAAAAAAAGTTTTTTTTTTTTTTTTTTTTTTAAATTTTGAAACATTGTTTTTTCTTTTCCCGCCAATTCTTATGGTGTTATAGCACGTGTAGAAAAACGAGTGAAATATTGAAAAATGAGAATATTTATGCCGAAAAAATATCCAATTATTTTTTTTTTTTTGCTATTTTTATTACATATTTGACCACCTATACTGAATTGAGGAATCCATTTTTGATAGAAAATTCCAAGTAGTAGAGCCAAAGCAAGAAAAGAGGCTGTTACTCTAAAGAAGTAGTGTTTTGGTACACCTGAAAATGTCTCCGGTACAGCGTAAACTTTTGCTCTGCGAAGCTATTTAAAAAAACTGCTTCAGCTGTACATAAACTTTGTTTTTTCAGCGATGCGCAGCGCATCGCTTGATATGGTTGCAGATCAAGATCGATGGCTGTGATAGTCTAGAGTTCGTTTCTTAAGTGTAGACGCTCGCTTCTGAGTCCTGAATATCCGATAATCTTTGGTGAATTATCTACTTACATTCCTCCAAACAAATCCAAACATAACTTGCCTGCAATGGGGCAGTTGCAAGGGTCCGGAATGTTCAGTTTTTTATAAAGAAAATAAAAGTACTTGATGAACTGAGAACAAAGATGCTTTTGGTTTCTAGTTGAGTCCCACTGTTCCGGAGATGAGATTTTGGCCCAAGATACATTGTTTTAAATGGGAATTCCGCGTAGTGACGTCACTACACCCACGATTTTTTGCAACTTTACACGATTGTATCTCCAAAACCGAGACACTTAGAAAAAAACCAGAGGCACCATTGTTCTCAGCTTATCAAGTACCATCATTTTCTTTATAAAAAACACAACATTTCAGACCCTTGCAACTGCCCCATTCGGACCATTTGATTTTAAGACGTCCCTCAATGAAAAGCCAAAGCTCAAATTCATTTCCATTAATTTTTATTCCGCGTAATACGCGAACTTATTTTGAAAAACTCCAAAGATTATTATAGGTTGATGTGCGCGTACACTTCTAAACGATCTCTATCTTGAAATGGTTGTTTTGCTGAATCCAGAGAACTTTAGATCGAAAACGATAAGTTCAATTCTGACGTCACTCTAAATCAGTTCACTGCATCAGGAATGAGCGGAATTCTTGATCCGCGTGGAGACTGCGCGTCTGAATCTTTCGCGATTCGCGATCGTAAACGGAGTATTTCCAGTTTCCACAGAGTGATTGAAAAGTTGTCTGCCCAAGTCAAACTTTTGAACGTTGGTAGATTTTAATATTAAACTTTGTACTTGCTCCCATAGCATCAGAAGGGTTGTTTTTTTTTTTGTTTTTTTATTTTATTTTATTTTATTTTTTTTTTATTTAATTTTATTTTGTTTAATTTTATTTTGTTTATAAAGAGGGCGTGATTAATAACATTTTCTTAACAATGTACTTTACGATCGTCCATAATCTTTTTTTTTTACTTTCTCACTACAAACAAAGTTAGAAATAGAGAAAATATTGCAATGGCGCAAGAGATTTTAAAGGTATTTTGTTTCGATACTTGGCCCACTACTACTCAGTAAATAATGATAATTACAAAATATTTTGCTCTCATTATGCATAGTACTTCCCTAAAGAATATTCATATATGAAGTTTCAATATTATTTAACCATATGTGGCTTGGAGGTGTAAATGCACAAACTCTCTGTGGCGTCTCGCGTCTGTCTGTATGTCTGTCTGTCCGTCTGTAGCCATAAAACGTGAAACCCAGCATGACTTTTGAACTATTGATCCATATGCATCCAAATTTTGCAGAGATGTTGCTTTTACATTCCTCGAAGGGACTTTTGTTGTTGTTTTTTTTTTTTTTTTTTTTTTTTTGAAATTTTAATTTTTAGGTTAGTTATGGATGAAAAATAGTTTCCATTAAAATCAAAGGGAAAATGGGTCAAAAAAAGGACAAATTTAAATATTTCAAAAATGAATCTTTAGATCTGGATAAAAATATCAAAGGGGGATGGGACTGTTGGGAGTCTCCCCCAGGATATTAAAAGGGGTCTGGGGGTCTCCCCCAGATTAAATTTGATATGAGAAAGTGTTCGTAGGGTATTCCCTGCAGTTTATTTTTCAACTGCTACCTACAGGTCGAAAGTTTGACTCAGGAGGGCGTTGACTTTTCGATCACCCTGTATTTCGTGGCGGAGAAAAGTGCCCTTTTCTACTTTCCTCGATGTGTTTTTGTATTTTCCCCGCTTTGCTCAAGTGTTTGTTTAGATCCGGGTTATTGTCCGCCAGCACTCGGTCTAAAATTAATTTTAATGCGACTGTTCAGTGTTCATTCTCTGTGTGCCATGCCGCGGCGCGCACCGGATTGAAGTCTGGAGTTGTCTGGACATATAAACAGTTTTTGGATTTTTGGTTTAAAACCATTTTAGTATTGATATTTTCTTGTAAACACTATACAAATGTTACTTGACTCATCTGAAGCCTTAACATGAATGATTTCGCATATTTTTAGGTCATCTTGCTGCTTATTGTTCATATAATAATCGTTGCTTTTTATTCGTAAAATTGTGTTTGGGAAATTCCACTGTTCGATAAACTGTGCGGCATAAAATTTCACTACAAACTTTTCCTTCTCGGTCACGATAGAAGAAAATTCTTCCGAAGCTTTGTTGTCAGATGTAACATGAGTAACCGTGCCCTGTCTGTGCTTCGGTCGGCAAATGATAAACTAAAAGGTAAAAAAAAAAAAAAAAAAAACTATGCGAAAAATAAAAATGAAAATAATCTCTTGTTTTGTTTGTCGTTGAACAGGTTTAGAATCAGATTAACCTTTCTGATACTACACCCAACGGCCCTAGTACATTTGTTTATTCGTTTCCGGAACTAAATTTTCCTCGAACAATTTGAATGGGTCTGTTGCACACTTCGGCTAAGGCGTTTTAAAGTATCAACTCATTTGTGAAAAGCCGTAAAAATGACCATGAGGCAGCATCAGAAATCACCAAAATTCATTAATTAACTCACAAATTGCGAAACACTTCACACTGTTCACCCCTGTACCTTTCCACCACGTGCACGATATTTCACGAGATTAGCGCGGCACATTCAAATAATCACGACCGGACTGTCATCACAGCTGACTTATTCGTAAACAAATAAAACAGTAAACACTGACGGCGTCTGTTCGTTATTACGTCTCAATATTCTCAATGGGTCTGTTGCATACTTTTGCTACAACAATATAGAACCTGGATTCTTATGTAAAATACGGCAAAAATAACGATGGGCACATTAAATACGTTCAAAATCCACTCCTTAACTCAAGAAGTCACTTCGATTTCAAACAGCCCGCGCTACACTAGACGCTATTTGCACCGGAATACTACTACATAGACGGAACCACCGTGCATAAGTAAACAACATCGTAACTACAAAATGATGGAATTTCTTCTAAGTACATGAACTATTGGCTGCATTTGCTAGCTGTCTGGTCTTTTCGGTTTATCAAAGATTACAAAATAATATAAGAAATTTACGCATCTAAACGAAACATTCCAATGTTTGTAAGTTCTGTTCATGTTTACATAAATGAGATGTTTCCATCTATGTAGTTACAAGTCGGTGATATAGTGTCTAGTGTAGCGCGGGTTGTTTGAAATGGAAGGTATTTTCTGAGTTAATGAGTGGATTTTGAAAGTTTTTAATGTGCGCATCGTTATTTTCGCCGAATGGGGCAGTTGCAAGGGTCCGAAACGTTGTGTTTTTTATGAAGAAAATGGAAGTACTTGATGAGCTGAGAACAAAGATGCCTTTGGTTTCTTATTAAGTCCCATTTTTCCGGGGATGAGATTTTGGCCCAAAATACATTGTTTTAAATGGGAATTCCGCGTAGTTACGTCACTACACTTACGAATTTTTGTAATTTTACACGTATGTGTCTCCAAAACCAAGACACTTAGGAAAAAACCAAAGGCACCTTTGTTCTCAGCTTATCAAATACTATCATTTTCTGTATAAAAAACACAATATTTGAGACCCTTACAACTGCCCCATTCTACGTTAGAAACAATGAGTTATATTGATGTAGCAAAAGTACGCAACACACCCATTCCTTACAAAAGGTTGTGAAAGGTGCAGAAACTGATGTTTGTGTCGAAAACTTATAAAAAGGAAACAATAACACACAGGAGCTCCAGCCTCCAAGGATGATGATTGAAGTTGGAATCATCTTTGGAGCTCCTGTGTGTTATGGTTTCATTTCAGGTAAGTTTTCGACGCTTTAAGAAGCTCTAGCAGGAGTGTTCAACAGACCTTTTATTAAACTCATTTCGCCTTTAATAAACGTATTGTTATAGTGATTGGGAGTGAGTGCAAGTGATAATATGCATGTCTATTTGCCTCACTCGCACTCATTGAGGCTTATGGGAATTTTCGTATTTCACAATTTTCGGCTTTATTTTTGAGTATTTCAGCTTGAAACTTTCAGTATATCTTTCTGAAGTATGTTTGCAGGTGCTGACGTCCTTAAAATGTGTACTTTTTGCGTGAATTCATCAATTTCAATTTTCAGCCAAAAACTGTTGCCTTTTTTAACAGCGCGACCTGGTGTCCACGGTTCGAACTAACTGCGACGATGAAATCATCTTAAGGTGATTCCAGGCGAAACTTTTCCAGATTTCAATCCGATGGATAGCGCCACTAGTCGCTTTTTGGAAAAGTCGTGTTTTCGGCGTTTTAAACTGAAACCATAGATAAAACGCAAAATCCAATAACGTCAGCACCTGCAAAATTTTTTTATGGATTTTTTGAGCCCAAAATGAGCCAAATTGGTTCAAAATTAAAGCCGTTAATTATGAAATTCGTTTTGCCATAAGCTTAGTGAGTGAGAGTGAGCGCGAGTGACGATAGGTCTATCTGCCTCACTCGCACTCATTGCGGCTTACGGGAAGTTTCGATTTTCATAATTTCCGGCTTTATTTTTGAGTGTTTCATATAGTCTGAAACTTTCAGGGTATCTTCCTGAAGTATGCTCGCAGGTGCTGACGTTCCTCAAATTTGTGTTTTTAGCATGAATTCGCCAAATTAAGCAAAAAACTGTCGAATTTTTGAGCAGCGCGACGTGGTGTCTATACAGTTGGAACTAATCGACCCTGGAATCACCTTAAAGTGATTCTATGGCAAACTCCCGGAAATTTTAATCCGATAGATGGCGTTACTTGTCGCTGGCTCTGAAAATAGCCGTTTTTTGACGGTTTTCGGCAGTTTTTTCTGAACAGACGAATAAGAGACAAAAAATTGGATTGTCAGCTCATGCATAATTTTTTGCATGGGTTTTTAAGCTAAATACAGGCCAAATTGGTTCAGAAATAAAGACGTAACTATGCAAAGAAAAAATCAAGTGTAATTTGGAGTTGTATCGGCAAAGAATGTACGCAGGTTTCGGTTTCACCTGTAATCTGTGCTAATACAACTCCAAATTACACTTGATTTTTTCTTTGCATAGTTACGTCTTTATTTCTGAACCAATTTGGCCTGTATTTAGGTTAAAAACCCATGCAAAAAATTATGCATGAGCTGACAATCCGATTTTTCGTCTCTTATTCGTCTGTTCAGAGAAAACAGCCGAAAACCGTCAAAAAACGGCTATTTTCGGAGCCAGCGACAAGTAACGCCATCAATCGGATTAAAATGTCCAGGAGTTTGCCATAGAATCACCTTAAGTAGCGATCGATTCTTCTCTGTTGGTTTGGATGAAGGATGTACTATGACTTTTAAAAGAAAGTATACCCAGATTGAAATTATTATTGTTAAATTGTTCTGTTGTTTCCAATAGAATTTTTCAATTTTTCAAGACATACTTTAAAGAGTCATTCTGTTTAGTTTTTAAACACTTGAGCAAAATTGTTTAAAAGTTGCCGAGATTCAAAATGTTAAAAATTTCGACCAGGGTACGTTCTTTTGAAAGTCATAGTACAGCTTCATCGGAATTCACAGGCAATCTGCAAACCTGCAATCTGGCAACAGTGTTTTGCAAATATTTTGCTCTTGAGTTTACCTTAACGCGCTACTTCGTAACCAAGGCTGCCGTTTTGCGTATAATCAATGATATTCTTCAATTCACCGATGATTCCACCGGTTGAGAAAAGATTACACAGTTCAGTTCAGAGCATGACTGTAATAAATTAAAATACTCGCATCTGTAATCTTTCCTCAACCGGTGGAGTCGTCGATGACTTTAATAAAACTTGCGGATATTTTAATTAATCAACGGAGTTTCCACCGATTAAGGAAAGATTACAGATCAGAGTATTTTCGTGCATTGCAGTCATACACTGAACTGAACTGTGTAATCTTTTCTCAACCGGTGGAATCATCGGTGAATAGAAAAATAGCATTGATTTATACGCAAAACGGCAGCCCTGTTCGTAACATCGTGCGTCTCGACGCCGAGTGAATGTGCGACGTGGAACGGTGAACACGAGTGATGTAATTAGCAACCCCCTCCCCTCCCCTCCACCGCGGTGGCCCCCCTCCCACCCTTTTTTGTATACCTCTTTTCTTTAAGTCTTCTAGAAACCCCCTCCCCCCCGCCTCATCAACTCTCGGTCATCCTCTGGTTACTCGTACCAGTTGTACCGCCCCCCCCCCCACGTTCGTCTGGTTTTGTAAGCAAGAGCACGGTATTAAGCAGATGAAAAGGCACACGCCCTAATTTTCCATTGCAGTAGCGAGAATCGAAGTATGCGATTGAACAAATATTGAACGGAATAATTTGTAACTTGAGCTGCCGATTTGCATAGATTTAATGACATTTTTAAATTCACCGATGAGTCCACCGGTTGCGAGAAAAGATTACATAGTTCAATTCAGTATGTATGACTGTAAGAGACTGTTTTATAGTAGAGCGATATATCGTATCGATTGCCGTCCGAGGGCCTCTGGTTCCAAACGAACTCTGGTTTAATGTAATTTTCCCATAAGCGAACTTTTGAACGGAAATTTAGACTATTAAATCAAACAATAAATGCGACTTTTTTGCGATTATGAATTCTACGTCCTCGAAAATGCTTAATTATGCCTGGTTCCTTGACTAAAACGGCCAAAATCAACAAGATATTACAGATTAAACGATGCGTTTGTAGGTTGGAATCACCCAAATGTTATTGTTGTTGTAATGGAATTGGCGGGATTTCGGACGATTCTAACCTACAAATGCAACATTTAATGTGTAATATCTTATTGATTTCGGCCGTTTTAGTCAAAGGAACCAGGCATAATTAAGCATTTTCGAGGACGTAGAATTTATAATCGCAAAAAGGTCGCATTAATTGTTTGATTTAATAGTCAAAATTTCCGTTCAAAAGTTCGCTTATGGGAAAATTACATTGAACCAGAGTTTGTTTGGAACCAGAGGCCCTCGAACGGCAATCGATACGATATATCGCTCTACTAAAACAGTCTATACACGAAAATACTCTGATCTGTAATCTTTTCTCATGCAATCGGTGGAAACGCCGTTAATTAATTAAAATATTCGCAAGTTTTCAAAGTTATCGACGACTCTATACCGGTTGAGAAAAGATAAATGACGCTAGTATTTGCGTGCATTACATTCATACACTGATCTGTAATCTTTTCTCAACCGGTGGAATCTTCGGTGAATTTCAAAATGCCATTAACTCTAAGCAAATCGGCAGCTCTGATATGTAAACCCGCGGCATGTGTTAGGGTTTGACTTGAAGAATGCAAAGTTTTTGAACTTAAAGTTCGAATCATGGGGCAAAACCATGATTTTTTAAATTTAATTTTTTTTTAAATTACTAGTCTGTAGACCACCAGGGTGCAATTAAAAAACAGCAGTCGTTAAACTCTGACGCCCCGCCCCCCTTCGCACCCTT
The DNA here is from genome assembly GCA_011764245.1 of Trialeurodes vaporariorum. NCBI lineage: Eukaryota > Metazoa > Arthropoda > Insecta > Hemiptera > Aleyrodidae > Trialeurodes > Trialeurodes vaporariorum. Next base: position 7,800,243 of record VMOF01000111.1, on the reverse strand, counting down.
CAGAGTTAGGTACCAGTGGTTAATAATGGGGCTCTTGCAAACTTTTGCTGTAAGCAAATAAATAGTCCAATCTTATGTAAAGACCAGCAAAAATCACGAAAATCACACTAAGAAAGTCTTAAATTTAGTGTTAAACTCACATAACTGCTATAACGGCAAGATGGTAATTGTGGTTCGACGCAGGTATCATGGGAGATTCCTGTCTATTATGTCCATTTCTCTACGGAAACACAGAGATAATTATGTCTCATCAATTTAGTTAGGAATCTCCCATGATACCTGCGTCTCTCCGCCATTAAGCCCGATTCTGAGAGTGAATTTCGTGATTTTTTAGTGTACTCATCGTCATTTTTACAGGTTTTTATGCAAGAATCGACTCTTCAATCCCCTATAGCAAAAGTTTGCAAGAGCCACATTCAAAATAACTGTGTGAAACAATAACTTCCTCTGTTAATATTTCTATTATACTTATAATAAGAGCCGGGTACCGATCATTTACTTCATCATTACAGCGATCGTTAAGATTTTCTATGAGTGATTCTATTGGTCGGAAATTGTATCACTTGCCCGTTGCTATGGTAACCATCGTTCATCGTGCCCGTTCTTTAAAGTTCCATGAGTAACCATGAGTAACCATGAGTTCCATGAGTAACCTCTAAATAGCGGGCACTTTAACGATGTTTACCGTACAGCAACGGCCAAGTTTTACAATTTTCGACCAATAGAATCACTCATAGACTCATAGACAGTCTTAACGATTGGTTTAACGATGAAGTAAATGATCGGCCCGCCGACCTACTCTAGCTGTTGGTCGATTCTATGGTGTTTGGTATTTAATTAATCGAAGTTTTTGTTTTTTTCTGTTCACAGGTAAGAGAACCGTACCGCAGTTTATCAAATTTGTCGCTGAAAAGCTCTCTCCACTTTTCAGTTTTCGAAGGTAAAAAAAATCACATGGTCAAAGTATTCTCTAAGAATTACTAGAAATTTTTCAAAACTAAATAAAAAAATAAAAAACAAAAAAATAAAATAAAACATAACATAAATAGATGCCAATTTAAAAAAAAAAAATAAATAAATTGGTGAGTCAATGGGTTGAATGTTGATTAGTAACTGGCAACACTGTGGATGCTTTAATAGCGAGACTCCAAGCCGGATACGGTGCGAGTACAGACGAAACAGTAGCAGAGAAGTTGATGAAGGATGAAGGGACACGAAGAAAAAACTTTGCAGATCCTCTTGAGTTGCGAGTTTGCTAGTGAGAAGAGGTTAGGCGGCGCGCCGTACCCAGCAGCCGCTGTTGCTTCGTCTTCTATTCATCTGTACAAATGCTAAACCCCTTATTATCCACATTACTCAGGATAAGGTACGAAATTGCCCGTTTAATGTTTATTCTCTCATTCAATCGTCTCTTGTGTACTTAGACTCTCTCTCTCTCTCTCTCTCTCTCTCTCTCTCTCTCTCTCTCTCTCTCTCTCTCTCTCTCGTCGTGTCTTCGTCTCGCCTCGTAATATTCTCGCTCCTCCTTTTTTCCTCTTTATTTTCACTCCGCACCCGTGCAATGTTTCCTCTCTCTCTCTCTCTCTCTCCCTCACTCTCTCTCTCTCTCCCTCTCTCCCTCCCCCTCTCTCTCTCCTCCGCCCACGCTTCAAAATTTTCTCAGTTTGATCCATTGTTTTTTGATAACTTTTACCGACTCGGGTAAGTTTCGAGCTTTTGCTGCATATCGATTTCAGGCTCTGATTGCCGCAGAGAATGATGCAAAAATCGCTGTGCTCAATCATAGCGGGTGTGTTGCAAATTTCGCTATGGCGTTATGATCATGAAGGGTCTATTCGTACGTAAAATTGAGTGAATATTACTTTGAGAGCATCAGAAAGTTCCCGCAGCCACTCAAAAACTCAATGAATGCGTTTTCGGGTCACAACGGGGAAGTTCCGTCTAATTGCAGCTTTCCAGCAGCGGCTCGTGCAATCTGGCAACGATGCTATTTTGCCATTTAAATATGTGCTAAAAGATCGATTCCAGGTGAGGCACATCGCCTCACCAAAGAATCGATTATTTTACTTTGGTTTAAATGGAGGGAGTCCATTGTTGCCACATGGCACGAGCCGCCACTGCAGCTTTCTCTCTTTTTTCTTTCTCTGTATTAAAGCACCTCTTTTAATTAGCTAAGGACTACTGGCAAAAGACCCGTTTTTGTCTCCATTAGATCATAAGGAGGAGATGCCGATTTATCGCAAATCATGAGCCGCTTTACGGCGCATCCTCCCCCCCCCCCCATCGAAGGAGCACCGGTGCTGCCCCAATGTAAAGTAAATGGAACTATGCTAAGATATTAGAGGTAGCCGGTATAGCGCCTTGGTGCAGCCCCAGTCTATGGTTCGCAGCCAGAGATTACTAAACCTAAGAGATATGGCATAACGATTCATAAGTGTTGTTCGACTCCTACGAAGTATGCAATGTGGCGTACGCTGGTGACCGTAAACATTGTTATTCCTGTTGTTGTTTGAAATGAGGTTAGGATCTCCTCAACAGTAAAAATCTTATGAGCATTTGACTGGATAATGAGCCCTGAGTATATTTTGACAGTGAATATGAAAATCTACGACACTCTAATCATCCCATCGGCCACTAAATGACAAACATTTAGACGTTGCAGCGAATCTAACCTCATTTTCAACAACATGAATAATAACAATGTTTACGGTCACTAGCGTACTGCACGCTGCATCACGGCCATTTTGCAGGCTTTTTTTACGGAGCCCGGCCAACGGTTTTTCAACGCGGCGGAGATAGGAAGTGCCATATCTCTTAGGCTTCGTAATCTCTGTTCGCAGCAACCTATAACTATTCGAACTTATAAGAGCTCTGCGGGCCGATCATTTACTTTATCGTTAAACCGATCGTTAAGACTGTACACGAGTGATGCTATTGGTCGAAAATTGTAAAACTTGGCTGTTGCTATGGTAACCATCGTCAAGAGTCTCGTTTCATAAAGGCTATTCATGAGTAACCTTTAAAAAACAGACATTACAACGATGGTTACCATAGCAACGGCTAAGTTTTACAATATTCGACCAATAGCATCACTCGTAGACAGTCTTAACGATCGGTTTAACGATAAAGTAAATGATCGGCCCGCTGTATACAATAGACCATGAAGCCGCACCGGAGTTGATCCTTCCTCTTATTTCTTAGCGTACCTTGCGTTTCTTTACTCATCAGAATTTCACCGGTGCAGCTCCGGTTTGCCGCCAGTCTATTGTTTAAAGCTCCGTAGTTTGAATTCGGAGCTTTGATGCCGCGCAGAAGCTGCCCCATTAACTCACTAAGCTGCACCGGTGTAACTCCGGTGAATTCAAAAAAAAAAAAATAAAAAATAAAAATAACGAACGGATAGTTCCATTTACGTGACATTAAAGCTGCATCGGTGTTTCTCCGATGAATAATGAAAATGCGCCATTACTGCTCTCACACAGATAAATAAAAAAAATACGCTTTATAGTAGCGCTGACGAAACCTTAAAAATGACCCGGCAATAGATTTTAGTTGAGGTAACCAAAGGTTTGTACGACTAAATAAAGATATTATTTTGCGGGGAGAACTGAAGATTTGGTTGGCTCAACTAAAGTCTGTTGCTGGGTCATTTTTCTACCAAAGGATTTGTCAGCGCTACCAAAGTGCTTTTGCATAGGCAGACCGTGACCAAAAAAAGTGGGGGGGGCTAAAAAGTGATGATTTTTGTTTTTTATTTTATTTTATTTTTTTTATTTTTTTATTTTTTATTTTTTGCTTCTCAAGTCTCAAGTGATGACTTTTTCCCGATTTTTAGCCTCTCCACCCAAAACGTAGGGGCCATACCCCCCTAGCCCCTGATACGGTCCGCCTACGTGTTTGTGTATATTTTCTCCGTGCAAATGATGTAACATCTCGGTCCGCGTAGCAGAGTTGGGCAAACGGGGTAGTACTCGAGCCCCGCATGAGTATTAGTGCTTGGGGTTCGTAAATTTTTTTAATCCTTTCTCAACGGTAATGAGAGTAGATTTGTAACTAATCAAGTAAGACCCCATGTGTAGAATAATTAAATTGAACAGTCATGATTCTTGATTTGTTATAAATCCACTCTGATTACCGTTGAAATACGATTCAAAGGACTTACGAATCCATGAGGACTGGTACTCGTTGGAGTCGAGTTCCACCCCGTTTGATGTCCAACTTTGTCGCGAAGCTAGAAATTGAAGTGTTTTCTGTGTAGGCCTGTAGAGTGTAGAGTGTAGTGTAGGGTCCTCGTCAATTTGCTGTCGGGAGTAAAACAATACGTTCCGGTCTCTGGATGAGAGAATCTATTACCAAAGCCGAAATTGCAGATTTGGTCTTAGGCTGTGTTGCCGGATTTCAGGTTAAAAGCCGTATATTTTACAGGGATTCAGATGAGAAAATCCGGTCAAAAGCCATATATTTGGCAACACTGGTCTTAGGCGCTCACGGCTCTCTCTACCGGCGGGGCACGGGTGAGGATGTTTTCCAATGTTGCCAGATTTACAAAGAAATTCCTAACTTTTTCTTTTTTTAAGTCTAACAGAAAAATTGGATAGTTATCCGAAAAAAGGCAGCACTGAATGGGACTCTTGCAAACTTTTGCAACGGGTAATTGCAGAAGAGTTGATTCTTGCATAAAAACCTGTAAAAGTTAGAAAAATTCACTCTTAGAATCAGGAATTGGAATCGGAATCTTTGTGGTGGGCTTTTAATAACTGACAAGGCTCAAGCCTCTCAAAACGTCCCCTCTGCTCTTCCGGGGCACCACCAATGTAACTTTAAAAGGGAAAACGGACTTACGAGCAGACCTGTCACTTTGGTGGGCTTTTAATCGCTGACAAGGCACAGGGCTCATCAGAACGTCTCCTCTGCTCTACCGGGGCATGACCAATGTAATTTTAAAAGGGAAACCAAACTTACGAGCAGACCTGTCATTTTGGTGGGCTTTACTTCGCTGACAAGGCGCAGGGCTCATCAGAACGTCCCCTCTGCTCTTCCGGGGCACAGCCAATGTAATTTTAAATGGGAAAACAGATTTACGAGCAGACCTGTCATTTTGGTCGGCTTTTAATCGCTGACAAGGCGCAGGGCTCATCAGAACGTCCCCTCTGCTCTTCCGGAGCACCACCAATGTAATTTTAAAAGGGAAACCAAACTTACGAGCAGACCTGTCATTTTGGTGGGCTTTTAATCGCTGACAAGGCACAGGGCTCATCAGAACGTCTCCTCTGCTCTTCCGGGGCACCGCCAATGTAATTTCAAAAGGAAAAACAGACTTACGAGCAGACCTGTCGTTTTGGTGGGCTTTTAATCGCTGACAAGGCTGAGGGCTCATCAGAACGTCCCCTCTGCTCTTCCGGGGCACCGCCAATGTAATTTTAAAAGGGAAAATAGACTTACAAGCAGACCTGTCATTTTGGTGGGCTTTTAATCGCTGACAAGACGCAGGGCTCATCAGAACGTCCCCTCTGCTCTTCCGGGGCACCGCCAATGTAATTTTAAAAGGGAAAACAGACTTACGAGCAGCCTGTCGTTTTGGTGGGCTTTTAATCGCTGACAAGGCGCAGGGCTCATCAGAACGTCCCCTCTGCTCTTCCGGGGCACCGCCAATGTAATTTTAAAAGGGAAAACAGACTTACGAGCAGACCTGTCGTTTTGGTGGGCTTTACTCCGATGACAAAGCGCAGGGCTCATCAGAACGTCCCCTCTGCTCTTCCGAGGCACCGCCAATGTAATTTTAAATGGGAAAACGGACTTACGAGCAGACCTGTCGTTTTGGTGGGCTTTATTCCGCTGACAAGGCGGAGGGCTCATCAGAACGTCCCCTCTGCTCTTCCGGGGCACCGCCAATGTAATTCTAAATGGGAAAACAGACTTACGAGCAGACCTGTCGTTTTGGTGGGCTTTACTCCGCTGACAAGGCGCAGGGCTCATCAGAACGTCTCCTCTGCTCTTCCGGGGCACCGCCAATGTAATTTCAAAAGGAAAAACAGACTTACGAGCAGACCTGTCGTTTTGGTGGGCTTTTAATCGCTGACAAGGCTGAGGGCTCATCAGAACGTCCCCTCTGCTCTTCCGGGGCACCGCCAATGTAATTTTAAAAGGGAAAATAGACTTACAAGCAGACCTGTCATTTTGGTGGGCTTTTAATCGCTGACAAGACGCAGGGCTCATCAGAACGTCCCCTCTGCTCTTCCGGGGCACCGCCAATGTAATTTTAAAAGGGAAAACAGACTTACGAGCAGCCTGTCGTTTTGGTGGGCTTTTAATCGCTGACAAGGCGCAGGGCTCATCAGAACGTCCCCTCTGCTCTTCCGGGGCACCGCCAATGTAATTTTAAAAGGGAAAACAGACTTACGAGCAGACCTGTCGTTTTGGTGGGCTTTACTCCGATGACAAAGCGCAGGGCTCATCAGAACGTCCCCTCTGCTCTTCCGAGGCACCGCCAATGTAATTTTAAATGGGAAAACGGACTTACGAGCAGACCTGTCGTTTTGGTGGGCTTTATTCCGCTGACAAGGCGGAGGGCTCATCAGAACGTCCCCTCTGCTCTTCCGGGGCACCGCCAATGTAATTCTAAATGGGAAAACAGACTTACGAGCAGACCTGTCGTTTTGGTGGGCTTTACTCCGCTGACAAGGCGCAGGGCTCATCAGAACGTCCCCTCTGCTCTTCCGGGGCACCGCCAATGTAATTTCAAAAGGGAAAACAGACTTACGAGCAGACCTGTCATTTTGGTGGGCTTTTAATCGCTGACAAGACGCAGGGCTCATCAGAACGTCCCCTCTGCTCTTCCGGGGCACCGCCAATGTAATTCTAAATGGGAAAACAGACTTACGAGCAGACCTGTCGTTTTGGTGGGCTTTACTCCGCTGACAAGGCGCAGGGCTCATCAGAACGTCCCCTCTGCTCTTCCGGGGCACCGCCAATGCAATTTTAAAAGGGAAAACAGACTTACGAGAAGACCTGTCATTTTGGTGGGCTTTTAATCGCTGACGAGGCGCAGGGCTCTCAAAACGTCCCCTCTGCTCTTACTGGTTCACCACAAATGTAAATTTAAATATGAAAACAGACTAACCAGTAGACCTGTCTTTTTTCTGGGCTTTTATAATTGCTGTCAAGGCGCAGGGCTCTTTAAACGTCCCCTCTGCTCTTGTGGAGGCTTTAGGCCGTATATTTCCCTTAAGACTCAATGTTAAGTACACGGAAATTGCCATGAAATCCGGCAACACTGTTGTCGAGGCATCAGCGGAAGCATTCATTGTGCTCTCAAGTCCGCTCATCGGCGCTCGAACTTCTCCCGCCACCGTCCGCCGCACAATGGGGCCAAGTATGGAATTTCCCGGACATTTTTTCATGAACAAAAATCAAGATCAAGATTTATGGAGCAGTTAAAAGCATAAGATAACTAAAAACTGAAATTAATAAACGATTTTCCAGCTTAAAATGAGTCAGATAACATAGTTTTTAGACAGGAAATAACGACTGTAAAACGTTTCTGAAGCAAAAAACGGAAACTTTATATGTCCGGAATTATTCAGAATTTGGACCAATGTGCGCCGCGCTCCTCGCGTTGGAGCAATTTTTAAGTGGTCGTCTCTTAATCCAGTTCCCGCGACTAATTGGATCAATACCAACATGAAAAGGTTAGGGGTAGAGACCAGAGACCAGAAACTAGAGATAAGGATGAGGCTCTAAATTACATTGTTGTCGCGAATATTCAGTGGCGGATCGATTGGGAATGGAGTTTTTTTTCCCCCTGTATACTGATCGGTTATTGTTATGGCGCACTTTTGCTACAGGCGATTTAAGGGTCGATTCAGACGGAAAAACCTCCTCAAATAACGATGTAACATCGCCTTTTGCAAAGGCGTGCTAGATCTGTAGATCACCGGATCCTATGTACACAATTTTACAGAACTATTGACGAGACCGCCAAGGAAGTCTAAAAGCTCTCTCCTGATAAAGAAAACTTAACCTGAAGTTTGGAGTAGTCCACCCGCGCATGCATGTAAACTCCAATAAAATTCCGGGGGGGGGCGTTGCGCCCCTTCTGGAATTGAGAAAATACCTAATCTTCAAGCCAATTTTTTAAGCCAGGGAATGAATTATTGTGAGCGCATAGTTTTCTTTTGTTTTCTGGTGAGATGGCTGAACTTTCATGGGAACTTTTCTTATATTTTGCCCCTAACAACATAGAAAAACTGGAAAATCGCTTTGATAGCGCTATGACAAGATCTCCAGGAGAAAAACGGCCTACAGACCTTTTTGCAAGACCTTTTTGCTGTAAATAGCAAAAGACTTCGGCAGACTATAACCAAAGGTTTTGTAAGCCTAATTTAAGAGATTTTTGCTGGGTGAATTATAGGGTTTGCAGCGCTACCAAAGTGTTTTTTGCTGTTTTTTCTGTGAAATTCAACGACGCGACGCGACGGTAGAACAGAAGCTTTCGAAACACGTAACCACCAATATTGCTATCAAGGGAGTGTCAATTTTCCTTAGAGCTCCTTCATATTTTCAAGACGCAATATCGCTCACAAACAAATATGATCATGGATCAGAAAAGTCATCTGCACTCTTTCCGCCACTTTGATCTCAAGGAAAGATGGAGACAAAAGTTCCTTTGAGGAAGTTTTAGGGAGGGGCAATCACATGACCTTTATTGAACTTAATCGTTCCGATAATGGGCGGAGAGAGAGAGAACACACTGGACACATTTCCGAATCCACTTTTGAATCGCAAAACGAGTTCGCACAAAACCTCTGTCGTTACATAAACGTTTCATGATAAAAATACTTCTTTATTATAGGATTAAAATTTTGAGACCCAGACCCAGACATTGGTCCTTGTCGAAATTTATTCCTCAGTCGAAATTACAATAATTTGTTTGTAAAAGCTAGCTGTCTCTAATCGATAGTGGAAAGACTGCAACTGCAAGGATTGATTAAATCATCTCGCCATTGTTGCGTCGTTTAAATTTGAAGGCGAACAAAGTCTCATTTTCACAACTAATTTTGTTCTCTAAACGAGGATTGAAACCGTTTGATCGGTTTGTAAGTTTAACGACACGTGTAATTTTTACCTCTAATTTGGCATGAATATTTAAGCAGGTCCGAGAAAAACTTTCCTATTATTTTAATGAGTGTCACGTCTGACGTCCGTAACACTGCTTGATACTTTCAATTTTGTAATACCTTTAGCGTACCTTGTAAAGCCAAAAATTGCTATTTGTTAACCATGGTTTTTGCCATTTGAACCTATGAAAATGTACCGATTTCACAGGGACCCATCGAATCCTCGAAATATCAATTATTTTAAGTAGGATACACTGAGGTTTTACTTTAAATGCGGAAAGAATCCGAATAAACCTCCTCAATGGGGCTGTTGCACACTTTTGCTATAAGCGATTTAATTGTCGATTCTGGTGTAAAAACCTCTAAAAATAACGATGGCAGCACGAAAAACTTCCGAAATCCACTCCTAAACTCGATGAACGCTTTTATTTGCGCGGGCGTAATGGTGGCTGAGGGTAGTAACAATGGGAGATTCCCATCTAACAATACTGTGTAACTCCATCAAGAAGTGACCAATAAGAGACGACTTTCATTTAACACCGGTGTCACTAGGTGTTGCGGTACCATTCATCGGATGTGGATCATCACTCTGATGACTAATTACTCTGTGAATCATCCTTGTCAGCATAGAGAGAGTGACGAAATTAAGATAGGAATCTCCCATTGTTACTGCCCTCGGCCACCATTACGCCCTCGCAAATAAAAGCGTTTATCGAGTTTAAGAGTGTATTTCGGAAGTTTTTAGCGCTGCCATTGTTAGGTTTTTACACCAGAATCGATTGTTAAATTGCTTACAGCAAAAGTGTGGAGCAGCCCCATTGCAGTAGCAAAAGTTTGCTACAGACCCATTGTGGTTTTCCATTCCACTGCTCGGCAACAATGTTATTTTAAGTATTAGCTCTCGTTTCACTTGAAATGCTTTCAAAGAGGTCCTTAAACACGACTCGTAATATCGATACAAATCTTGAAACGGCACTGTAGTGGTTGAGAGGGGTGGGAAATGTATTCTTAGAATTAATCAGCGGAATGTACGGTTTCATTGCATCATTGGGCGGCCAAGGGTTTTTGAGCATCAAAAGCAGCAGAAGTAGGTCAATTTGAACTTTGAAGTAAAAGTCGCCTCTTGAAGCTATCAATAGTGATTCTTTCATATGGCTTTCTATTTTCCAGCATTCTATTTTTCTAATCTTCAGTCGGAAATTGAGAGGAACGAGAATGAGAGCGTCCCGATTCTCATTCGCTTTCTTTCGAGGACGCAGAGATCGCAATCTCTAAAGCCTCTTTGATTCAAAATAATACGTCACTAGTACCATCATCCTGTGTAGGAGCTATCTCTATTTATTATTCGTTTTGAGCGTGGCACTGATATTAAACGTGCCGTGCTCGCACGTGATTTTCCCGAGGAAGGAGGTATTGCAATTTCAGAAGCTCCTTCAATTTACGTAGGCTGTCCCAACCCAAAACAACTGTCAGTTGGTCTGTATTTCGAAAAGTATTAAACATATCGAAATGCGGTTTAGGAGAGATTGTAGTTCATACTATTAGCTTTCCAACGAGCCCTAGTTTAGCTAGTAATGACTGTAATGCACGAAAATACTCTGATCTGTAATCTTTTCTCAATCGGTGGAAACGCCGTTAATTAATTAAAATATACCGGTTGAGGAAAGATAAAAGACGCAGGTGTTTTCGTGCATTACAGTCATACACTGAACTAAACTCTGTAATATTTTCTAAACCGGTGGAATCTTCGGTGAATTTCAAAATGCCATTAAATCTACGCAAATCGGCAGCTCTGCTGCAACCCAGCCTCTTTATCTGAAAGGAACTCTAACTAATGCTGTATGAGTATGAAACAGCTTTGAGCTCATTTTGTCCTCAAAAAAGAGGAAAAAAGAGGAAAAAAAAACCCCTATGATAATCTTATCAGTAAAATCATGATTCAAATGAGCACTCAATTAAATCGGTAATTTCGAATAGCTCACCTCTTTTTTCAAATTTCACAGGAAGTATGAAAAAAAAAATTGATAAAATATAAATTTGATCAAAATCTATTTAAGAGAGGTGAAAACCCTTTGGCATTATGCAACTAAACTGAATGATAAGTAGCCTCTTAATGCACAATCGACAAAAAAATTGACTTTTTAATAGTAAGTAAAGAATTATTTTTGACTTCAGGAGACGTGCTCTGCTCTTATACTTAATATGCGAATCGAATTAGTTGGATTTGAAACTTGTTAAAGAATAGATAAAAATTCATTTTTTCGCCAATTTCAGGTTAATTTCTACAAAATATTAAACGTCTGGTGTTTCCGTACGTACTTTTAAGCTCCTAATTTTACAAAAACGCAACTATCAAAAAAAAAAAAAAAAAATTAACTTCTCTTTTTTATGATCAGTTTTTTTTTTTTTTTTTTTCGGCATGAGCTAATTTAAATTTTACTGTCATTGATATCAATATGACTATTTTTACGTGACACTTTAGAATTCTGAGCCACCGATCATTCACTGTCTTAATGTAAGCATTCAGCTCAAGGAAAGACAAAAAACGAAAAAATAGAAATCATCGCGCATTAACTTAACAGCTTACCTCATTCGAAATTAATTGTTTCCGTTCGATATTATACCTAATCACACGTTTTCTAGATAAACGGACCTCATTAATTTTTTAATGTGGGTTTGATATGTTGGGCCGATGATTTTTGACACTAAATATGTAACACATGACACAAGACTCCGAATTCCGAACGGAAACACCTGAAAAATCTTCAAATCTGAAATCACATGCCATTCTAATCGGACAAATACAGTATGTACACTGAGAAACATGATGGAAGGAGGCCGATCACTTTTGGCCGCCATATTTCGCGTCATCAAGGTACACGGTACCGTGCTATGTATCGAGTGGTGGGGGTCGTACCTTGAGCGATAGTAGTTTTTTAATCTACTGTAAAATGATCAGGACCGAAAAAACAAAGTGAGTACCCAAACCAACTGTATAAAATACAGCCTGACAAAATTACCCAAGAATCTAAATCATAACGTCGTCTATCTGACGTATAGGCGTAAGTCGATTTTTGCAACATTTCAGGAGAGCGAAAACAAAATTGACTGAATCCTATGGCTTTTAATGACTTACGCCTGTTCATTTTCTGTTATAACTTGAGAACTATAGAGAATTTGGCGTTTTTAACACCGAAGCTTGAGCGTCATTTTTTGCATAGGAATCGATGAAAACGTCAATTTGTCAATTTTCCGACTTACGCCTGTACGATCAGGTGGGTGACGATAAGTCGTAATTTAATGGGTCTGTTGCAAACTTTTTGCAACAGCTATATACAGAGGGCCCATCCTGGTGTGAAAGCACTTGAAAAGAACTCCTTTGAGAGCATTATCAGGAAGTTTCAAAATTGACGCACAAACTGAAAAAATGCGGTTAAACAAAATTTCAATAAGGAGGTCAAAATTTATTAGCGAGTCGCAACGGTGAAAATCCAACTCACCATTTCTCTCTCAGCCGCCATGTTGGATTTCTCTTAAAACGCCTATTGTGGGTTTATAAATTGATTTTGAGATTTTCTGGTGCTATATCGTATACTTAGTGATTTTCACGCAAATGCGCTCTATCGGAGGAGTCCTAAATTAACGGATAACGTTCATGTTACAGAAAGAGCACACCCAATATTTTCTGGTCACTTCTCTCTGAAGCCCCCTCCCCCTAAATTTATAATTTAAGGTTGGACTGATGGAATAAGCAACGTCGACCAACTGTCTTGTTTGCCTCCCCCCCCCTTCCCCCCACTACTCCACCAGGAACAAACCGATAATGACCTCTCAATCCACGAATCCACACTCAAAGATTATACCTGCTTAGGAAAAGATGTCGATTCCTTTCCTTTCCATCTGGAGACCAATCTTTCCTCGTTCACTCTCCATCGTCAAATGATAAATCACCTCGAAAATCTGAAAAATAATTTCAACCGAAAATGAAAAACTACAGAAGACAAACACTCTCATAAATTATATTTTAAACTTGTAAAACCATCAATTCGAAAAAAATAGAGGAAAAGAGAAAGAGAGAGAGAGAGAGCAAGAGAGAGTAGGAGAAGTGAGTGTGAGAGGGAGAGGAGTGGAGAAATTTCTGAATGGAAATGAAAGATTCGAGCAAACAGTCGAGTGTGTGTAGTTTCGTCAGCTGTTGACTAAAAAACCCGCGGTGAAGGTGAATCCTTAATACCAATGTTGAACGGTTACATATCAAACATATATACACTCACGTGTATATATTAGTATATAAACTCACGTGGTAATGACCGGAAGAAGGCGTGGCCTCAACAATAATAACCTCCTAATGGCTCGGTCAAGCGACTTCAAAATTTATTAAATTGCCTGTATAATGAAGTGGACGCACTCACCGGGCTACGAGGTGTGCGCGTGGGTAAAAAAAAAAGGAAAAGGAAAAATAAGAGGAAGAAGAAGGAAAATAAAAATAAATAAAAAAGCGTTTTGTCACTCGTAAGACGAATCTGGTTCCTCCCTCCCTTCACCCCGCTCGCTCGCGCGGCAAGCTGGTATCGACCGTGGACCCCTCAGCGACCGAGGCCCCCGTCTGACGCGGCGGGGCCTAGATAATTGAAAATGTAAGTTAATCTTATTAAAATGCCGGTATTTTAATGAAATCCCGACGAATATTTAAGATTAGGGGCTCCACCACCGTGGGCACTCCGTGGGCTCGAGTTAACTCAAAAACCGTGTCTTTTCTATTCCTCTTCTTCTTCTTTTCTCTTCAATGATGAGCCGACAGTGAGCATATCGCGCCGGCCGGCGATACCGCGGCATGAGCATTAAATCCAGTGATGCCAAATTTGGCACACAACAATTACACCAGTTATACAAAAAAATGCATTTTTGTGTCAAATCTGGCAACACTGATATTGAACCTCACCGGACAAACGGGGCGCGTCTTTAAAAGTTTTCGGCTACCGACCGGAATGGTCATGGAGATAAAGAAGAGCTTTGTCAAATCTGTCAGAGTATTTGGTATACACTTCCTCAGAGATGTTGTAAACTCAGAAAAAATACAGACCTAACATGTAAAAAAATACGATTAAATCTTTTAAGCTCAGCTCTTTCAATAAGTACCGTTTCCTTTCCATATAGCCTATACCCAAAATGAAAAGGTATAGGTACACCACAGAGAATAAGTACTTGCATGGAAGCTCGGGAGAGTCAAATATTGACCGGAAAAGTGTCACATTATTAAGAGGGCGTCAACAAGCATTGGGTCGAATTTTTGAAAGTAGGCCTCTTTAACGACATAACTGCCCGCGAAACGCACCAAACATCAGTATTCTTTTTAACTAAATTTGAATCTATTTCAATGAATTTTCTTGTTAATTACATTATATTAGTGCTAATCCATAGTATTTGGGACGCTGATTTCAAAAATGCTATCATTTTCTACTTAACTCGTCTCGATTTTACGCATATTCTACTTTCACACATTTTTCGCGATAAAGTTTAAATTGTGGAAAATCTAGAATATTTCGATCAAAACTAAGGCCAAATTCGAACTCGGTAGGTCAATTAATGTGGGCTAATCCGCCAATCTCGCTGAAGAAGGTCTAATTATAAGAAAACAACCCATGTTTGTGTCTAGGGACCTTTGTTTTGTGTGCATTGGGGGCGGACACCTATGTCGTCAAAGCGTAAAAATCAATTTTTGAACTAATCAGAGAGCGAGTAATTTGGCAGCCCTCTCTACACACACAACAAAATGCAAACGTATTTGTCTTTAGCTCATTTTACGCCTGTATAAATAGTAGCAGGTTCCAAAAACACAAATTAAATTACACTTCCATGATACGACACTACGACATTGCGTAGTGAAATAAGTGCAGTACACTGTTTAACGAAAATTTTGAGGTTAAGAATAAATGATTAAATGCGATACACCCAAGCACGAAAATTCGCTTCCTAAATTTCAAAATTAGAACTAGACTCAAGACGAACGAACGATAGGTAACTATTCCTACGAGAAGGTATTGGTATAGTATCATTTGAAATTGAAGGAGAAGGAGCTTCCAAAGTTGCAAGATTTGCATGCAATTTGGAGGAAAACCGCGAATGAAAATAGGAAGGTTCAAGATCAAGATCAATATTCACAATTTAATCAGTACTATACCTACACTATAAAAATTAATAATATGTAACTATTCCTATGCGACGTTGCTGCAGGTGTAGTATCATTTGAAATTGAAGGAACTTTCGGAATCGCAAGATCTGCATTCAATTTGGAGGAAAACCGCGAATGAGAATAAGAAGGTTCCAGATCGAGATCAATTTTCACAATCCAATCAGTGCTACACTATAGAAATGAATAATTTGTAACTCTTCCTACGGGACGGTGCTGAAGTAATATCATTGGAAATTGAAGGAACTTTCGAAATTGCAAGATCTGCTTCCTTGGAAAAACCGCGAGGGAGAATAAAACGTTCAATAAAATGAATTTTTCATTGGTGACCAATGTAATTTCTCTGGTCACCAATGAAAAATTCATTGGTCACCAACGAAAAATTCATTGGTCATTAGAGAATTGGAACCGTTTTATTGGTCACCAATGAAAAACTTTTACCGGGGTTACCTTTTTTTTACCCTTTGTTTACCTTTTACCTTTTAAATTTAAACAAAATATGCGGGGAAACAACTCGTTTTTCAATACATTTTTTAGAAGATAAAATTAGTAACTTTAAAATAAAGAAGTAAAAATTAGTTAACATTGTTCAACTAGTCAAGATGTATTTTTGAAGAAAAAAATGAGCTCTCTAGATGCTAATTGTCATGAGATATATATGACGTGCACATTATACACGTGTACCGAAAGTTTGGTAAATAACATGGTGAGGATGGGACTTGTAACCTCCGCTTAAGCTCTTGAATGAATGACTTTAAACATTATCAATTTATCTTGCTGAGTATAGTTAATAATCAGTGGCGTAGCGTGCAATTTGGCAACGTTGCAGTTCGTCCATTTAAACCCATGAAAAAGTCGAACTATTGGGTAGTTGGTGAACACCTTCGAATTCGACCTTTTACAAGGGTTTAAGTGGACACGATACAACACTGCCAAATTGCACGCTACGCCTCTGTTCATAAAAGCTCGATTTTTAGTCGTAAAAATCCACGTTTCGATTCACTGAGCGCCAACACTGCGTGTTTTGATCAGTGACGTAGCGTGCAAATTGGCAACGTTGCAATGTGCCCATTTAAATCTATTTAAAAGATCGAACTATTGGGTGTTCAGTGAACATCTTTGCATTCGACCTTTTACATGGGTTTAAATGGACCCATTGCATCGTTGCCAAATTGCTCGCCACGCCGCCACTGCGTGTTTCGATGGTTCATTTTTGTACTTAACGATTGGTGCATTCGTTTCTTCTCAGTTTATAAATGGGCGATGAGTGATGAGTGATGAGTGATGAGCGATGAGCAGAATCTATGGATCCCCATATCGTACCTCTTCGAATCTTTCAAGTTCCAGCGTTGACCTTCCTCGCGCAAATTCTCATAATGATGATGGGATGGATGCTTCTGATGCCTGATGACTGATGAATGATGGGGGCTCGGAATGTAGGCGGGAATGCGGCGAATATTTCTCGCTTTCAATCAGTCGCGGTCCTTGCTCATTCCACCGATTTTTGTCATTCATTCCCATCTCGAACTCGTAAATTTTTCCGTCATTCCCGAGAATTCCGCCGAGAATATAAAGATTAAAAATGCATATCCTCGTGCATTGTCTTTCTGCCATTCTGTCAAGCGTGTGTTTTGCATAATTTGCGAGTCAATCTGTCGTCTGATGTAAGCGCAAAAGACATATCCTTTACATAAGTACATACTTCTCTTCAGTGTCAAGCTGTACTCGACAGTGCTAATTCCTTTCTTCTCTTGGGTTGCTATTGGGGAAAAAACGGCATTTTTTGTATTAAAAAAAAAAACAAAAACAAAACAAAAACAAACAAAACAAAACAAAATTGAAAGAAAAATTTGAAAAACATTTAAATTTTAAATATTTAAAAAAAATCGTATATATTTTTTTTTTTTTTTTTTTTTTTTTTTTTTTTTTTTTTTTTTTTAACGAAAAGTAAATAAAGTAAATTAATTTTATTGATAGCTGGGTGCAGCCGGAAAAAAAAGATGGGAACAGATTCAATACTTATCATCATACATTGAAAAAAATTTCCTGTTGCCGTAATTGGACGTCTTGTTAGAACTTACTTAACCGGAATTCCTGTTATTTTAACAAACATTTATGTTATTTGAATAGGAATTTCTGTTACCTCAACATGAATTCAGGTCAAGTAACAGGAATTCCTGTTGAAAAAAAGGAATTCCTGTTGAAATAACAGGAATGTCGGTTTGGTAAGTATTCAGCAGACGTCCGGTTAACAGGAAAATTTTTCTTAGTGTACAAATTTCAAATAATCAAGAAAGTATTTTTATCTTTTTTTCTCAATCTCAAAGAATTGAGCAGCATCAAAATGCCCTTTGATACCCACCCTGACATTAAAAAAGGACATGGAGAAAATTATATTTTAAAGGCAACCAGATAGACATTTAACTATTCCGTAGAAGTATCCTGGTGTTTGCTAGTTACCGAATTCTTGTTTTGAGTATCACCATCATGTAATGTGTCCATTTAAACTCATGAAAATGATCGAACTATGGGTGTTCGGTGAACACCTTCGCATTCGATTTTTTACATGGGTTTAAATGGACACAGTACAACGTTGCCGAATTGCAAGCTACGCCACTGGTGCGATGCCTGTATCTGTAAGACAATAAGCAATTGTTAAAAAATTTGATTTCAAAACCAATCAAATAAATTATCTTTGCACGATGAAATATTTAAAACTTTAATTGGTCTAATACCCCGCTGACTGTACGGATTTTAGGTCCTTGGAGACTTTGAAGATTTCACCTTGCGAAGCTGATTTTATTGATCAATTTTGAAATTGTAATTTTTTTTTTTACTTACGCCCGTCTTACATCCAGTTCCTCAAGTACCTACAGTCCGTTTTCAAACTTCAACTATAGGGTTCCGGTATAAGTTTACGGCGTTGAAGAAACGTTACGATTAAAGCATGCTCGTCGCAAAAAGAAGATTGGAACCTCAACCCGCACTGACAAAAATTTTCCAGTTAATTCAACCGGACGTCTGTTTAATACTTACTTAACCGGAATTCCTGTTGTTTCAATAGTAATCACTGTTATTTCAACACTTACGTGATCGGAATTCCTCTTGAATCAACAAAAATTCCTGTTGAAGTAACATCAGGAAGTTCTTATTACAATAACAGGAATTCCGGTTAAGTAAGTATTAACAAGACGTTTGGTTAGGGCAACAGGAATTTTTCTCAGTACAGTATCTAAACAAAAAAACAAATTAAAAATAGTTAGCTTATAGCTTATAGTTGCATATCAGCTAACGTTAAAAATAGAGAGGGAAAAAATGAAAATTAATGATAAAGGAAAGAAAATGGGCTTAAAATGGTCTACGAGACTTTAGACAATAGAATAGGCACTTTTTGAATGACTCCTCAATAACAACAGACGGTCTAATTTTAAGATTTAAATCCTAGAAAGAGAAAAATTAATCCGATTACACAAATAAAGCGGATGATATGAATCGATGTCGTTCGGGGAGGAGACGAAGTCGTCTAACTATAGCGGATCCAAGTTATTCTCCTTATCTCTCTCTTCTCCCATTAGAATGCATGTATTAGCAAAGGATAGAAGAGGGGGTGAAAATCACGTGACTGCCCCTAATCTGTCCTTTTCTATCATACGCATTCTAATGGGAGAAGAGAGAGAAGGATAGATTCCTGGATCAGTCGTCTTTGATAACATTTGGGGTGCGTAAAAAGTGAAAAACGCTCTGTTGAACGTGAGTAAATATTCTAATGAATGAATGAATGAATGAGTGAATGAGTGAATGAACATCCGATCCGACTGACTGATCAACTCAATGAATGAATTGAAGATAGAAAAGAGGGGGTGGGTCCCTTGAACACGCGCACATGTTATTTTGTAGATAGGTCGGGCAATAAGAATACAATGTGGTGCTAAAGAAGCGGGTCGAGACACTTTGGACCGATTTTTGATGGGTTTTCGGTGTCAAAATCGAGCCCGGTCTGGCGAATGGTGTAGTGTCGAAGACTCGAAGGGTAAAGGGTAGAGGGGGATAATAAGCGGCACGATTATAGGGGAAGAAGAAAAAAATAAAAAACAAAATCCGGAGGAAACTGAGTTGAAACACGTAGAGAGTTTAATCTTTATTGAGATGATTAAAAAAAATAAAATAAAAAAATAAGAAGAAGGTGGAAGGTGGGAGGTGGGAGGGAGAAACGCAACGGTGGGGTATTAAAGACGGAGGTGAACGGAATCGAAATCCACCGAATGCGAACACGAGGAGGTAATAATCATTAAGCAATCGGTTTTGTTCGAGCGTTTATTGCAAGCAAAGCAAGCACTATCCTCATTTAGTTCATTCATTCGCCTCTTCTTAGGTAATTTAAAGCATTGATGCCGAGTTGATGGTATACTGTACTCACAATCAGTACTGTTCGGATTTTTGTCCACACTGAGACAGGGGCGCCATTTCAGATTTTCATGGGGGGCCTTCAAAAATTTGAATGACTTTTTTTTTTTTTTTTTTTTTGGGCCGTATCTTAAAAAAATGTCTTTGATTTGATGGGGGGGGGGGGGGGAGCAAGGCCCTCAAAAAATTTGGATGGCCTCCCCCCCCCCCCCCTGGCCGTGCATCTTCAATAAAATCTCTGAGTTGATTTTTTGCCACATTGAAAATCCTTGGAATGGCACCACTGCACTGAGAAAAACTTTGGGTAATGGTATTTTAACAGTCTATTTGTTAAAAATGTCGAGTGCAAAATGCATTTGTTTATTTAACTAACCATTTTGTTGCTTTTACAATCAAATTTGTTAAATCAACAATCTATAAAGGTAAACCAACGATCCGATTTGTTAAATCATCAATCCAGATTGTTGATTTTCCTTTTTGGATTGTTGATTTACCTATTTATATTGTTGCTTTAATAAATCGGAATGTCTAATCAACATAATGGTTAGTTAAATCAACAGATGTGTTTGTACTCGACATTTTTAACAAATAAACTGTTAAATTACCTAATCCCCCCCCCCCGAGCAGATGTGGGGGGAAGAGTCGAACTTTTTGATGCTGGAAGCCTCCAATGCCTCTCATTATGGTTCCGCACTCTGCCCTCTCATCCGTTCAAGAAATTGCATTCTGGGTAGATTAATAGTTGCTCTTAACTATACACCGAAAAAAAAAAAAAAAAAAAAGTTGATTTCACAAATCACAATTTTATTCTATTGTAAAAAGTTTTGATCGCTAAATGGTTTTGTTGATTTAATAAACAAATGTTTAATCAACGAAATGTGTGAGAATTTCACTTACCAATTTGTTGATTCAATAATCCGTGTTGGCAGTTTAACTAATACCATTTTGTTGCTTTGGCATCCCGGTTTGTTAAATTAACGAAACTATTTTGCGGTCTGGACTGTAAACATTGGGGGTTTTAAATCAAATAAATTTTTAGTGTATTTGTGCCGGGGGAGCACCAAATTTCGATTTTATCACCAATGAAGAAAATGGAAAAGAATTCAAAACGTCAGCTGGCTCTTTAAAAATATTGTACTAAGGGTTTCAGCTCAATTACTTGAGGACACAGCTGTCCTCAAGTACTTGATATTTTTGCATCGGTTGAAATCAGAGTTTCGCGAATCGTCATTTTCGATCACACAATCGATTTACTTTTCAAATTTCACAGATAGGTGGGTTTTAGCTGAAAAAAGATAGGTAGAAGAAGAGGGGAAAATACCCTGTAAAATGAGACAGCATACTGACTAAGGTATATTTAGTAATTTAGTTGATCATGCTACAGTTTTTTCGAGGTGCACAAAAGGTTTGATATACACTCAACTGAAAGTATTTTCCTTCATCGATTTTACACGGAAGGTGAAGTTGACGCGAAAAAAAAAGTTTTATCTGTGCAGGCGTGCGGATTTTAATGAATCGAATGTTATTTGACAAACAATACTATTTTTTCTTTATAACACTAGTGGCGGCGCAAGCCAGCTAGCTGGCAACATCGTATTTTATGCCAGCAGTGGCGGCTCATGCAATGTGGCAACAACGTATTCTCTCTATTTAAACCTTTGTAAAAAATCGATCTTCAGGAGGCAATTGCTCCCCCGAGATATCGATCCTTTTGCATAGATTTAAATGGCAAATAAGCATGGTTGCCAAATTTCACCAGCCGCCACTGCGGATGCCAGACTATACTAGTAAAATCCACGTTCATTACTTTTAAAAATTAATGGAAAAACGAGGGATGTATAACCATTTGCCCAGCGGGCCGATCATTTACTTCATAGTTAAACTGACCGTTAACATTGTTTACGCGTGATTCTATTGGTCGGAAATTGTAAAACTTGTCCGTTTCTATGGTAACCATCGTTAAAGTGTCTGTTCTTTAAAGGTTGTTCATATGAGTAACCTTTAAGTAGCTGGCACATTAACGATGGTTACCATAACAACGGCTAAGTTTTACAATTTTCGACAAATAGAATCACGCGTAAACAATGTTATTGGTCAGTTTAACTATGAAGTAAATGATCGGCCCGCAGGGTTGAAACAGTATAGACATTCCGTTGTATCGATTGCAGTGGCGTAGCCTGCAATTTGGCAACGTTGCAATGTGTCCATTTGAACCCATGAAAAAGATCGAACTGTGGGTGTTCGGTGAACACCTTTTTATTCAACCTTTTAAGTGGGTTCAAATGGACACGATGCAACGTTGCCAAATTGCACGCTCCGGCAATCGATCAGTGGTGTAGCGTGCAATTTGGCAACGTCGCAATGTGTCCATTTGAACCCATGAAAAAGATTGAACTGTGGGTGTTCGGTGAACACCTTTTTATTCAACCTTTTAAGTGGGTTCAAATGGACACGATGCAACGTTGCCAAATTGCACGCTCCGGCAATCGATCAGTGGTGTAGCGTGCAATTTGGCAACGTTGCAATGTGTCCATTTGAACCCATGAAAAAGATCGAACTATTGGGTGTTCTGTGAACACCTTTGTATTCAACCTTTTAAGTGGGTTCAAATGGACACAATGCAACGTTGCCAAATTGCAAGCTACGCCACTGATCGATTGTCACAAGCCGTTGCCGAAGAAATCACCCATCAGGCTATAAGGGAAGGTAAAAGAGAGAGTCAACTTGGCAACATCGCTGTGAGTAAAGCGGGCTGCGGGCAGGCATGTCGTAGTTTTTTTTTTTTTTTTGTCTCTCTCTCTCTCTCTCCCTCTCCTTTTTCCTTTTTTATGAATTAAATTCTTTATTTGAACTGCTGACTATCTGGCTCTGCTCAATGCTATTATACATCATTTCCTGTGCGAGGAGTGGGGGTAAGTATCACGGCATGACGGCCTCCGGAGTCCCGAGCCTCCGAGCCGAGTTCGGTTTTATGAATGGCCGGGCTCCGATAGTAGGAGATCTGATCGGAGGGGAAATGGAGGGGAAGGCGAGCATCCGAGTTTCATTCATCAACTCGGCAAGCGTATCAGTGTGCCCTCGCCTCGCTTGTCCGCGGTAGGCTGGAAAGACCTTCTCCACCGTCACGTGTGTTTTATTTAACCCCCAATTATTTCACTCGTCCCCGAAATTTTAGTGTTTTTTTGATTTTCGTTTAAGCATCACGCGCCTGCTGTTTTTCTTTTCAGTTGATACGCGAACTCCCCTCTTAATTTTTAACCACGCTTTAAAAGTTTACGTGTTAACCAACTTTAAAAAACCTTACATTAAAATTCACTTTTAATTACAAATAGTTTTTATTAGTTTTAGTTTTGTGACAGTTTGAAACTTCATTCTATATCGATTCACGTGTTTTTCAAAACTGTTGTTTTTTGGTTTAGTGTGTTCGAGTTTTAATGATTAAAACTTGGTTTTATTAATAGTTACAAGTGGCCGGCTTGCTTCATACGTCACCGGATTACTCTGCTTTCACTCTGCTCTCGAGTTTACGTCACAGAAATATCAGGTTAGCCTCTCAATTTCAACTGATATTCTTATCACCGGCACCGGTTTGTTCATCTCAAAGCACACAATAGCTTCGCTGTTGTATCATGATCAGTTTTAGACCAGACCGAAGATACTAGCTATCTAGATTTGTTTGAATACATTTTGAGCTCTGTTTTTCTTCATGGGCGATCTTTTTGCTTCACGCAAATTAACAGATGGTCTGATTCAAGGAACTTATTTATTTAAAATTATTGTTGCTGGTATAATGTTTGGCCCTGCGTGTTGTCAATGTGGATTTACCTTAAGTGTTTACTGTTTACCTACTTCAATGTAATCAATTCTGAGTTAACTTGATTGTGTAATCTCGAATTGTGAGTTGTGGTAGTAGATCTTGCCAAAACGGAGGAACACATTTTTTGATCATTCCCGAGAATCAGTCAATGGACTATATCGTTTATATCTTCTTTGTGTGATTTTACTGTCTTTGCGAACGAGAAGAATCAGAAAGCCACATGACTTGCAACCTTTCGGCATGACTTTTGGCAGTCACGCTGGAGCCTATGTCTCAGATTTGAAAGCTAGGGTGACCTGCCATGTCTCGACAATTTTTTTCCTGTTGAAAACTCATTCGAAATATAAGTTGCAACAAAAACAGAATTATATTTCGGAACTTTCGTGAATTCAGATCGGAAGCCTACCAACAAATTGTGCACTGCATCTTTGTTTCAAAGGAAGAAATGCTTGAATTTCCCATAGGTTGACTTAGCCTTCACATCTGGATTCAGCTTTAGCGAAACGAAGTATTACGTGGCTCTCTGCGTTTCACCGACTTCTCGAAAAATACAGAGAAGCTGTTGTGTTATCGACATTAAAAATATCGTTTTCATAAGTATCTTTTGATTTGTGAATCGTCTCTAAAACTGTTCAACAATACTCTTGGTTAAATATCATCTTTTCCATCCGCAGAATCTTGTATCGTAAAGTTTACCGTAAACATGTTTTCTCTGTTCCACTCAAAACCAAACTTGTGCTTAAAATCCAGTTGTTGGGGTAAGTAATCGATTTTGGTGTCAGAGAAACATCCTTTGAGTCCAGGATTGTCTCGAGAAGTGAGAGACTGAGAGCTTTTGGAGTCTGGTTTGAAGTTGGGTTGGTGTGAGACAGAGCTGTCGATTTGTATAGCTTTAATGACATTTTGAAATTCACCGAAGATTCCACCGGTTGAGAAAAGATCTCAGAGTTTAGTTCAGTGTATGACTGTAATGCACGAAAATACAGCGTCTTTAATCTTTTCTCAACCGGTATATTTAAATTCATTACCGGCGTTTCCACCGATTGAGAAAAGATAACACAGATCAGACTGATCAGAGTATTTTCGTGCATTACAGCCATACACTGAATTGAACTCTGTAATCTTTTCTCAACCGGTGGAGCCATCGGTGAATTTAAAAATCTCATGATATCTATGCAAATCGGCAGCTCTGGTTTGAGACTTTTCCACGGTATCAAAAAGTCATATCACTTAAATTTTTCTCAAGAAACGCTGCTGCGCTGAGTTCAGCCTTTTTTGATGTGCTTTTACAAAGATTCAGAGTTAAATTTGATGGTATTCTCTTTCATTGTAGTTTGTTAATAAATCATAACAGAGTTCGAAGGTCCTTTGAAATCCTAAAATGATTCCTGAAATCTCCCTTAACGCGTTTATCCGCACGCTCATAGATTTTTCTTATACGCAAGTTTGTAGTGAGCGCACTCGTCCGATGTCTGCGTTTGATTTTGTTAAAAATTTGGATTTTCTTAAGTTTTGCCACATCATCGCAACTCTTGCTGACTTTCAAAATGCATGTGTAATTGTGTATTTCTGCGTTTGTGGCTTAATTAAGGGTGAGAGGTAAGAGTTTCCTGTGAAAATGCAGTGTGGAAGTAGCGTGGTCCCTCTCATACATGGGAATAGGTGGTAGATACTATCGACGAATTAAAGATTGTCGCGAGATTTTCACGACATAGTAAAGTTTCACCTTCAAGGTTCCGGTTTGGCCACTTTTCATACTCCTTACACTTTGCAGGTGAGAGGCCGGTGCGGGTTAGGCTGCAAAGCCGTTGCAGATCAGCCCCACACTCACAACCATCACTGAAAATGTGTAAGAATCTCGCGACAATTTTTAATTCGTCGATAGTACATACGTTTGAAGAAATCAAATCGATGAACTTTAGTGAATGTAGAAAAGAGGTGAAACCAGGTTCGGAGGAAAAAGAGAATGTCCAAAATTCACGGTTAGCTAGGTGTGGGCATAGGGACATTTCCTCTGTTTTAATTCCGACGACAATTTGACCTTGATTATAGAATCTTCATGGATGAATATTCTTTAGGATAGTAGTAAGCATGATGAGAGCCAATTATTTTGTAATTTAGTGGCGGCTCGTCAGGTGTAGTTAGTGTAGTGGCACTACACCTACTTTTTCAAGGTTTTTTTTTTCTTTTTCTTTTCAAATTTTCAAAGATAATGGTCGCTCTTGACTAAAAATGATTGGGATTTCGGAGAACTTATTGAACTTATTAAAACTCTTGTAAAAACAAAGTTTCTTAACGTTTTCATGTTTTTCAATTTTTTATTTTGATATTTAAATAAATGTTGGTCTTTAAGGCTTAAAAAAAGATGTTTTTATTGCAGGTTTTGCTCGGAAATTTACTTACGTTTTTAATTTTTTCCCTTTTTTTAAGTTATTAAGGGGGGGTTGATATTACTATATCGTCGCAGGAGAACTTTCGTGTCACGAAATAGTTAAAACTAGCTTAAAATTAAATCTGAGGCAGGTCAAATTTTCGAAAATTTAGTTGGACCCCCACAACTACACCTAATTTTCCAGTCACGAGCCGCCACTGTTGTAATCATCATGATTTACTTAGTCATAATGTGCCAAATATCGAAATAAAATACCTTGAAAATCTCTGCGCTCTTGCAATACTTTCTCTATTTCTAACTTTGTTAGCAATGAGAAAGTAAAAACGCCTTTTCTGGAAAATCGAAAAATTAAATCATAATAATTCCCCCCTCTCGGACTATGTACTAGCAAACGTAAAAGTATTGACGTTCAAGAATACAAAAGGAGCGTATTATGTTGCTTTGATTGGTTACACGAAAATTCGGTGCTTATCTCGAATTCTTGACTCCCAAAACTTTTGGGATTGATCGTAGAAACCTTTAAAGCTCATGAGCGGTGAATCCCATTTAAAAGCGTCTCTGACGCAAAGTCATGTCTCCGAAATTCGAATCAAACTCAGAGAATTCTTCGCCGGCATATTTTTTTTTTTTTTTTTTTTTTTTTTTTTTTTTTTTTTTTTTTTATCTCAATCACTTAATCACGTGATTAAGATGAGCATCAGCGTCGTTCTGATTTGATTGTAGGTCTCACATGAGTGAAACTTACTTTATTATTCATAATCGACTCGGCCGTTCGAATTTTATTCAAAAAAACATATCCGTCACGCGACGTTATCACTATATGACGATCCGGTCCCGTATATGATGAGAATACGTGGACGTGAATAGCGTGTCACTTTAGTAAGCGTGTGTGCAATTCATAACGTCGCCGAATAATCGATCAGTCGGTCAACATCCGGCAATCCTAAATTAGAAATCACCCGCCACGAAATCATTCATCATTAATCGATAAGTGTTTTATTTACGGCCGCCTTGTCTTGTCCCCCCCCCCCTCCGCCCGCGCCAACCGACGCAAACGTGGCCATACCGTTCGCAATCTCAGATCGGCCGGACGTGAATTTTTCCAATTTTTCGTCGAACTTTGACCTCGTTACGTCGCGTCGCTACGTGGTCACCCGAATTCACTTGTCGCTCTTATTTTCACTCAGCGTTGCACAGTGGAGCGAGTCAATG
Source organism: Trialeurodes vaporariorum (assembly GCA_011764245.1). Lineage (NCBI taxonomy): Eukaryota > Metazoa > Arthropoda > Insecta > Hemiptera > Aleyrodidae > Trialeurodes > Trialeurodes vaporariorum. The sequence goes on along the minus strand of VMOF01000111.1, from coordinate 7,773,112 downwards.
GTTTAGAGGACCAGAGCTGCCGATCTGCGTAGATTTAATGGCATTTTAAAATTCACCGAAGATTTCATCGGCTGAGGAAAGATTACATAGTTCAATTCAGTGTATGACTGTAATGTACGAAAATACTAGCGTCTTTTGTCTTTTCTCAACCGGTAGAGTCGTCGATAACTTTGGAAACTTGCGGATATTATTTTAATTAGTTAACGGCGTTTCCACCGATTGAGAAAATATTACAGATCAGAGTATTTTCGTGCATTACAGTCATAGACTAAATTGAACGATGTAATCTTTTCTCAACCGGTGGAATCATCGGTGAGTTTAAAAAATGTCATCAAATCTACGCAAATCGGCAGCTCTGTAGAGGGCAGGCATGGCGTGGCAACTTTTTTTTATTTATTTATTTATTTATTTATTTATTTATTTATTTATTCAGTCCTTTAAAAAAAATTAAAGATAAAGTATGAAAAGTTTCCCCTGCTGCGAGCTAGCTCGATTGGCAGGCTAACTACAAACATAAAGCAACAACAGAGAAATAATAATAAGATAAAGATAACAAAAATATGAAATAAATTAAAATCACAATGAAACACTGAATCACTTTTAATACATATATCTTTGTTAATATGCAACGTAAAAGTTTTAAAGTGGTTTCGTTGGTTTCATTGTAAAATTTCCTACTTATACCTCCCTGTTTAGTTTGTTTTTAGACTGTAAAAACATTCAAATGTGAATTTTTAGTATTGTATTTTGTGTCTGATCCAGTGGCGTAGCGTGTAATTTGGCAACGTTCGTCCATTAAAACTCATGATAAAGATCGAACCATCGGGTGTTCGGTGAACACCTTCGCGTTCGACTTTTTACGTGGGTTTAAATGGACACAATGCGACGTTTCCAAAATGCACGCTACGCCATGTCATGTCACTGGTCTGACCCCTCCCATTGACTCGCTCCATTGTGCGTCGTTGCCAGGGATTTTTCAAATCAAAACTGCATCTTGAAAGGCATTTTTCAATTTCCCGATGACTCCACCGGTTGAGAAAAGATTACTCAGTTCAGTTCAGTTGACGACTTTAATGTAAGAAAATACTAACATCAGTAATCTTTTCTCGACCGGTGGAGTCGTCGATGACTTTCAAAAAGACTTGTGGACATTTTAATTAATTCAACGGCGATTCCACCGATGGAGAAAAGATTACAGATGCGAGTATTTTCGTATATTATAGGCATGAGTTGAAATTGAAGTATGTAATCTTTTCTTAACCGGTGAATCGAAAAAAAAAAATCCGTTAAAATATACACGAACGGCAATAAGTACTGGAATTCAATTATCTCTTTCCAATCACCGCGTGGATCTCGGTTTGATGGTTTTGATGTGACAACAATGTCTTTATTGTCAACGATTGATATCAACATCCTGCGAAATGTCGTGATTGTGTAATCGGATCATAATTCAGTTGTCTTTCGCAAATTGTCTCATTCATTTTTGCGGCATTCTGTGAAAGCCTCTATTCAACGGAAGAAAGGAATTCATCCATACTCGTTGAACGATGGCTTTCAACTTAAGTCCGTGTTGATTAATCGTTTTTCTATAATATCGGTCGAATTCTGGCTCTCAATATACACAATTCCTCACTTTAAAAAGAAACTAAATATGGCCCGCAGTCTTATCAGTTGCGAGACGTGAAATTCGGCAACAATGTATTTTCCCCATTTAAATTCACCAAAAAAGTCGAACGCTTCAGTCATCGGCGATGGCCAGGCATTTCGACCTATCTAATGTGTTTAAATGAGGACAGGCATTTCGACCTATCTAATGTGTTTAAATGAGGACAGGCATTTCGACTTATCTAATGTGTTTAAATGAGGAAAAGAAACGATTCCAAATCGCACGCCTCGCCACTGAGTCTTATACTTAGATAGTGGCGCAACGCGTGCCATCTGGTAACGCACGGAGAAAGATTTCTGGTTGAAATTACGGAACGTATTATTAATAATGGGGTAAAAAAAAAAAATTATTTTTAAAATAATAAGAATTCTTACTGATCCAACGATTCTTTCTTGTGATTCTTCTGAATCATCAGAACGTTCAATTGGACCAATGATAATTCTGGTTGATTCAATAAGAATTCTTATTATTTTAAAAGGAATTTCTCTTTACCCCAATTTCATAATACCTTCCGTAATTTCAATCAGAAAATGTTCTCCGTGCGTTGAAAGTGATATTTTGCAGAGACACTCTTCAGATGGTTATCTAGTGACTGACACTCCGTTTTCTTAAAAATAAATTACTTTCGGCCTGTAATTGAGGAGGTCCGTGGAAAAAGGGCCTCAGTGGCAAAATGGCGTTTTGAGAAATCGGCCTTCAAAGTTTTCACATTGCATTAAGTGTAGCCAACTTCCTATCAGAAAAAAAAATATCTCCCTCAATTTTCAAGATCCGCTCATGAAGGTTTGGTTGGTAGTACATTAGCATATGTTGAATGTAAAAAACAGTTCTGCGAAAAAAGGGCCTCAGTCCACTGGGGCCCTTTTTCCACCTAGCCCCTCAATTTGACTTTAATCGAACGGTAGCGCTCTGGTGGCAGAAATCGGCACTAAACGCTGAAGAATCACCTTTATTGATGATAAATTGCCCATCTGATTTTTGGCCCCTTTTAGACGATCTCAGATCATAATCCGCCGATTTTCTTAAGTACTACGTTTAAAAGAAAGGACTTACTTATGGCGTACTTACTTCCGGCTAAAAACATCAACTGAGAAATAATGGAGCTGTTGCAAACTTTTGCTACAGGCTTATTAATAGTTGATTATGGGGTAATACCCTGTAAAAATAACGATTTGCGCACTAAAAAATCACGAAATCCACTCTTAAACTCACAAAATGCTTCTAAACGCGAGAACGCAATGGCGGCCGGGGCCGCGGTTTGCATTGGGTTTCCCTATCTTCAATCAGCGCCATCTACAGGAGGTAGTCTCGCAACACCACACAAGAAGAAGAAGAAGCACACAATTGCCATAAGAAAACCGCGGCCTCGGCCGCCATTACGGTCTCGCGTTTAAAAGCATTTCGTGAGTTTAGGAGTGGATTTCGTGATTTTTTAGTGCGCTAATCGTTATTTTTACAGGGTATTACCCCATTATCAACTATTAATAAGATTGTAGCAAAAGTTTGCAACAGCTCCATTCTAAAAAACCGAAGTACTTACATACTCCGACATTAGAATCTTCTTTTCGCCATTCTAAACCTTAACACTTCCGGACCGTCTTAGCTTGGACAACTATAACTCCAAAAGAAATTACAAAAAAAATAGGATCTTTCCTGTTCCTTACTCCTTACGTTGACACTAATGCGGATTGCGGAAACGCATGATCCAACGCAAGCGTGGCAATCCATCATTCGATCATCGTAACGATGTCCCAACAAAACACTCAAATGACAAATCTCCTTTTAATAAGTATTTTTTTATCTTTTTTTCGCGCGGGATACTCCCGATAAAGAAGATGAGGCTTAAAACGAGACGGAAAATGATCTTCATTTCACCCAAACAGAATACACATTCTGATACACAAATACAGGATACATCCATGCATTCTGTTGGTGTGTGAGTGTGCTGTGTGCTGTATATGCGCGTCTCACATATAATCGGAGTTCAGGACCGACCGGAATCCTGATTCCTGGGCGGAACATCTGCCGGAACTATCGCGGTTCATCTCTCAACTGTGCTTCGCAACCCTGCGTTGCCATGGTGACCGGAATCAGAGGACTGGTTGTGTATTTTAGTATCTAGACCGAGACCAGATAACCTTCAAAAGGCCCAATGCAAATATGTTCCTCGTCGGTTTATGATGTTGATGGATGTACTCTTCTTCGATACTGAATATTAAAAGCGCGGAGGAGTATCCGTAGAAATTTAACCTTTCTCTCTCTCTCTCTTTGGCCATCTGAACCCATGTGTTAGAAAAGGACATAGAGGGTGTGGTTACAGCCAGGATATGCCCCTTACTTTAGCTGTTTTAAAAAAAAAAAATATGTTCAGAAGGGCAAAGAGGGCATCCTATTGGTGCATCTACATTAAAATGGGGGTAAAGTTTTCTAATTATTTTATCCGCACGATTTGACAACGCTACGTAACTCGTGCTCCGGATCGACTCTAGAATCAAGGAAACAGCTGTCTCGTGAAACAGAGTTCGTTTTAGATATGAAGGTAGAGTTCGACCTGCGTAATCTTTGGCCACTTTCAATGCTTCCCCCCCCCTCTAGAATTTAAAAAAAAAAAAAATACCGACACAAATTAGCAAGAAAGCTTCGAATGTTTTGCTATTAAAAATTCTGTTCTTATGCAATTTTTTTTTTTTAGGTTTCAAAATTGAAACATGAATGAATTTAGACTGAATAGGTTGAGTACGCGTCAGTGGCATGCAATTTAGCAACGTTTCTTTTTACCATTTAAACCCATTAGAAAGGTTGAAACGCCTGGTCATCACCGATGACTTAAGTGTTCGACTTTTTAGTGAGTTGAAAACTTGAAACGCAGTGAATACATCGATGACAAATTTCACGCCTCACTATACTAGCCTTCACATCTGAAATTAACTCTACCACGCTCGGAGTTCAAGCTGAAGATATATGCATTGTACTGAAATAAGTGGAAGTGTAAATTTTACCTTTAGATGTAATTCCTGTACTTTGAAGCTATTCGGATGGTTGAAAATAACCATCTAATCATGGATATTAATCGCATGACTGTGAAGAATACAGAAAAATCCTGTGTATTCAACCACCACGTAGTAAGCATTATGACCATTCAAATTTCTACGTAGTAAAAGAACTGTCTAAAGCAGCGGTTCCCAACCTTTTTTGGTCGCGGACCACCAATCGGACGATCGGTGGAGGCCGCGGACCACCATCTTGAAAAAATGAACAATCGATTAGGTACCTTTTTTTCTTTTTTTCTTTGACAATGGAGGGAGGAAATAAAAACTAACCTCCCCTGCTATTTTAAACACAGCCACCGGTTGGGAATCGCTGAGATAATTATTGAACAAAAACAATGATTGAAAATTTTCAATTTTTAAATTGATTTTGAATTTAAAAAACCGAAAAACGAAAACTTCGAAGGAGGAATTTTACTTATAAACTTATAAAAATTTAGGTTATGTCTCGTTCAAATGAATTTTTTTTTTTTTTTTTTTTTTTTTTTTTTGCTACATAAAAAAATATTGGTCACAAATTCAACGTTTGCACTTACGTGCGAAAAAAAAAAAAACGGGAAAAATTCGGAAAGGTCTTCGCGGACCACCAAAACTTGGTCCACGGACCACCGGTTGGGAACCGCTGGTCTAAAGGATGAAATTTACATTTTCACTTTCTTCAGTGTGGCTCAAAAATAGAAAGTACGGATGAAAAAAAAAGAAAAATTTTGAGGCTGTCCATAAACGGTTAAAATTGATTTATGGAAGATTAAATTCAGGAGACAATTAGTGCACGGAGCAATCTTTAACACGCAAAAAGGGCACATTTCAGTGAATTTGTGTGGCAGCTAGGAGACAAGAGATCAAGACTTTAACGAAGGAGATATAATATGTATAATTTAAGAAGCAGTGATGGCTCGCAGAAAATACAAACAAAATATCATACAGATTGTTGACGGTCTGGTATTCTTCGAGTTCTAAAATTGTTGGTTGCCGATTGTCAAAACGAACTATCTCAAGAGCTTAAAATAAATTGCTGAAATAGCTAACAAATGTACTCTGATTGACGGCAACCAGATATTTGAAGATCCAAAAGTTCCATAAAACTCTTATCATAAAAGTTCGGTCGGATTGAGATTTTAATCGGCTCAGTTACGAATCAATTTCCTTGTTTGTCACAACGAGAGAAGACAGAAATAAAATCTGGGAAGCGAGGGAGGAGGACCCAGGGGGGGGGGGGGGGGGGGGGCAAAAACCAAAATCAGCCGGCAACGCGCCAGTGCGCAATGCGCATGCGCCGATGATTTTATGGAGCGGACGATGAATGAGATGAGGCGATGGGTGCAACAACGACGTTTCTCCAACGTATTTTAAACAGGGAGAAATGTTGTTTCTGCACCTAACGCACTAAGTTTAGATTATCCAGGGTTGCCAGATTCGATGAAAAATGTGCAAAAATCTCCCATATTATTAAACGCATAGTATATTTTTTTTGTCAAATCTGGCAACAGATAGATTATCACACACAACTTCTCGCTGGCCTTCTTCGTTCCTCCCCCCCTCCCCCATCCTCTCCTTCAAAAGGTGCGCTGTGCGGTGACATCGGCTCAATCCGTTGCTTACGATTTTCGCGGTCCGCTGAGCAGCCTCACGCTGTTAATAATTGCTGCACAGTCGAGTCTACTGTAAACGGTGCAGCGGGAGAATCGTGCAATCTGGCAACTATGCTTTTTGCGATTTATACCCGTGTAAAATGTCGCTTAGAAGGAGGGCGGATTGCCTCCCCGATAATCGATTATTTTGCATTGGTTTTAATGGAGGAAACGCACTCCCTAAGTATACGAATACGTCTAAAGGATCTAAAGTTGTAAAGACAATAACAAACTATCAAAAATACATTGTTTATTATTTGAGCTGTGCACAATGACGTCATAAGGCATACCATTGTCTGCAACTTGCACTGAGAAAAATTTCCTGTTGCCGTAACAATTACAGGCGTCTTGTCAATACATACCTAATCAGAATTCTTGTTATATTTTAACAAGAAATTCCAGTTATTCCTACAGGAATACCGGTCAAGTAATAGTAATTCCTGTTGAAATAACAGTAATTCCTTGTGAGACAACAGAAATGCCGGTTAAGTGAGTACTAAGCGGACGTCCGCGGTTGCACTAACAGGGAATTTTTTCTCAGAGCACTGTCTCATCCAAGGAACTAATTTAAGTCTAATAATTGTAAGTGGTGATGCGTGGAAACACCGATTGCATTTCTGTTCTCAGCTTAACTCGAGCTTCAGTTTTTTCGGATAAAAAATCGCAAACATGAGGCACATTGTTTACTTTCAGAGGCACCCCCCCCCCCCCCCCACAAAATTTGCATCGTTGATCAAGCAACCAAATGACGCGGTGAGGGGAGGGGCCGAAAATACATCACTATAGCTCCTGTAAATTAGTCTGCAGCAAGAATAACGAAAACTGGAACGAACTGAAGATGGCGCTCCGTTTAAGAAATCGAGTTGGTTATTGACCATTTTTGCAGTCAATGAGAGGACTTGAGCATGAGCAAACCACCTTAACCTTGACGAAACTAACCTAACCTAATTGACCTTATTAGATCAAAAATTACGACATACATAGGCGTACATAGAGGGAGCCCTCAGTCGTGTACGGGTGCGTCCACCGCGCGTATTTCTTTTTATTTTTCTTCTTCTTCTTATCCTTCTTTTTTTTTTTTTTTTTTTTTTTTTTTTTTTTTTTTTTTTTTTTTTTACGATGAACGACAGTTTTAAATTAATCAAGTCGAGAAGTCCCTTCACCGTTAAAAAAATGAACCTTCGCACTCCGATCTGAGATCGTCAAAAAGTGGCCAAAAACAAGAAAGTAAACTCATCAATGTTTGCGATGTCTCGATGTCCACTCCATTGAAAACTAGAGAAAAGTATCGCTCGTCAGGGGCTGCAATTGAACCTCCGAGAAATCGATTCTTTTCTATAGTTTTAAATGGAGTGGACATGGATCCATCGCATTTAACTAGCCGCCACTGATCATGTTTACATGAACTTTCAAGACCAATTTTAATTTCTAATCTAAACCTTGAAATGTCACTGAAAACTTTTAAATCAAGCTTACAAGCTCGAAAACGATGATTTTTGATTACTTTTTATCGCTGATTTTTGGCCAACTCGCTCAATTGTTTTCTGATCTTACAATTAGACCTTAGTGCGTCGCTATGTTCTCTGCACCTATCCGTCATCGTTTTATTATACTCAAGTTTTGATCTATGATCGGGACGTACTCATAAAACATCTCCCGAGCACAAATTAAAGCATCGGTTAATTAGTAGAGACCATAGTGGCGACTCGTGCAGTTGGATATAATCGATATCTTTCCTTTATGGAAGTTCAACGAAAGTCGAAATGATGAATAAATTAGTTTCTTGTTTCCCTTTTCAATTTTGATTTTTGTCGTGAGTAGTAACGGGGTCCGAAGCTGGCGAGCTTCAATGGCGAAGTGTTCTATCTATATACGTGGTTTGTCCATTTGAACCCATGTAAAAGATCCAATTCGATGGTCATCGCTGATTCCTTGGCAGTTCGATATTTTGCGTGGCTTTTAACGAGCCAAAAGCAGAGTTGCTAGATCGCATGCTTCGCCGCTGGACCAGAGACTATATCTCAATGGGTCTGTTGCGTACTTTTGCTACATCAATATTTTTTTCATTCTTTCTAACGTAAAATTCTGCGAAAATAACGATGTGCATATTAAAAACTTTCAAAATCCACTCATTAACTCAGAAAATGCCTTCCATTTCAAACAACCCGCGCTACACTAGACACTATATCACCGACTTATAAGTTATAACTACATATAGATGGAACCATCTCGTTTATGTATATAAACATGAACAGAACTTACAAACATTGGAATGTCTCGTTTAGATACGTACATTTCTTTTATTATTTTGTAATCTTTGATAAACCGAAAAGACCAGACAGCAAATACAGTTTATATTTCACGGATTAAAAAAGAAATTCCATCATTTTGTAGTTACGATGTTGTTTATACTTATGCACGGTGGTTCCGTCTTTGTTGTATAGTATACCGGTGCAAATGGTGTCTATAGTGTAGCGCGGTCTGTTTGAAATTGAAGTGCTTTCCTGAGTTAATGAGTGAATTTTGAACGTTTTTAATGTGCGCATCGTTATTTTCGCCGAATTTTGCATATGAATTAAGGTTCTATATTGTTGTAGCAAAAGTATGCAACAGACCCATTTTGAGGTTCAAACATGTCACTCCTATACGTGACGGTAAATGTGTGTATGAGTTGAGTTGGTCGAATCGGTGGAGTTCATAATTTGATCCACCGATTGATGGTCAATGACGTCAATGGCCGTTCGTGTCGACAATAAAACCGTTAGCTCTCACTTATTTGGCCATTAAAATTTGTGGCCGGATCGTTCATACCACAGCTATATTCGTGCCGATAGGGGCCTACCCAAGCATGATGCTGGACGTTTTTTTAGGAGACGTAATATTATCATAGATATGGATTTGGAGGGAGGGGGTGGGGGGGGAGAGAAAAGAGCGTCAATAGTTTTCGTCCAGAATTTCGTGCGAGTGCTCAACCGTGGAAACTCACGTTATATACCTCAACCAGAGCTGCCGTTTTGCGTATTATTAATGAAATTTTTCAATTCACCGATGATTTCATTGGTTGAGGAAAGATTGCACAGTGCACTTCAGTGCAGGACTGTAATTATGCACAAAAATCACACTGATCCGTAATATTTTCTCAACCGGTTGAAACGCTGTTAAATTAATTAAAATAACAGCAAGTTTTCAAAGTTATATCGACATTTAAATTCACCGTAGATTTCCACCGGTTGAGAAAAGATTACACGCTTCGCAGTTCAGTGCATATGACTGCAATGCACAAAAATACTCGCACCTGTAATCTTTTCTCACTCAACCGGTAGAGTAAAGTCCTCGATGACTTTCAAAAAAAAAACTTGCGAATATTTTAATAATTTAACGACGATGGCACCGATTGAGAAAAGATTACAGATCAAAGTATTTTCGTGCAGTACAGCCATTCACTGAACTGAACTGTGTAATCTATTGACAACCGGTGGAATCATCGGTGAATTGAAAAATACTATTAATTATACGCAAAACGGCAGCTCTGACACTGCGTTTATCTTTTTTTTTTTCTAATTGCAGAAATAACTTCTAAAATGCTTTTTTAAAGAGAGATGAAAATTGACAGCTTCCCTATGACTGGCCAATTTTAACAGCAGTTTTGTTCAATAATTTGTTCGAATTGAATTTTTGCTATTTTTTCACCCATAGTTACTCGTTTTCTTCTACGCATGATTATGCTTAGTGCTTAAACGACGATTTCAAGACGAATAAATAATTTTTCAAAACGCAGCAAGTTGTGAAATGTTTACGTTACTTTGAATAAAGTTTCAAATGTTTGTTTGATTTAATTTTTATATCCCCGGTGCGTGAGTTTAAGCTGTGTAGTTGCAATTTTTTGTGCCAATTCAAATACTTTTAATGAGAATGAATAATGTGAAAAATGAAAAGTCTTTATGTTTATGAAATGTTTACGTAAGCATTCATAACGTTGTCGTTAGTTGTGCAACGTCGTCTTGCCTTTTTAAATTTATTTTCCTCGCGCACTGAAACTCGAACTTTGAAAAATGTCTATGCCGCGCGAGACGTATTTATTATTATTCTGAACTTCTTACTTTTTTCTCCCCTCTGACCTAAAGTTGAAATGTTTTGAAGTTCACGTAGAAAAGATTCTCATATTCATATTTTTGGCAAGCCTTACCGCGCAAAATATTTGCGTCCTCCTCGGGGAACGTACACCGCTCTCACTCAACTTAAAATCGAAACCGAAAAACAGGAAGCACCAGCGTTGCCAGATTTTAGGGAAATATCCCATATGGGAGTTTTCCCATGGGAGATTTCCCATAAGGGTAGTCGTAAGTCCCTATGCTTACAATCTTAAATGTGTCGTTACAAATGCCCCTTTATCTCAGGAACCGTATAAGAGATATTTGAGCAAACTTTGTTTTGCCAGAATCATCACACACTAATACGAATTTTAACATAGGATTTTTCCAAATTTTGATTCCTCATTTATCTATGACTCATTTTAGAAAAAACTGTAGACAATTTTAAAAATTCATAAAACCTGTATTTTTTTAAATTTTCAAAAAAAAAACCGCGTTAAAATCTGCTCAAACATTTAACATTGTAAGCATAGAGACTTCCGCATAGGCGGACTGTATCAGGGGCTAGGGGGCTGTAGCCGTCCCACTTTATTTGGGCGGAGGGGCTAAAAATTGGGAAAAAGCCATCACTTAATTGAGACTTGAGAAGCGCAAAAAAAAAAAAAAAAAAAAAAAAAAAAAAAAAAACTTTAGCCCCCCCCCCCCACCTTTTTTTGTCACGGTCCGCCTGTGGACTTCCGACTGCCCTTAAGGGTCAATGTAAAATCTACTGATATTTTCCTATAATCCGGCAACTCTGAGACGCACTCTCTTTAATACCACTTGCGGAAGATGGTCACGGCTTGAAAAATAACGCCCGTTTATATTTTTGGCCGAAAAATTTTGTCAGTGTTTTTTCTGCACGCATCCGCCGTCTGCCCCGGTCGGATATAAGAGGTTTCAAGCTCCTATTTATAGCCCCGTAATGAAATCTATAAAGTGGGACCTCTAATTGTACTGTCAAGTTTGGAAGGGGAGAGGCTTCGAAATATTATTTTGTTTAACGAATGGCTCCCGCCAACATATTTATGAGATAAATCTCTCAATTTTTCTCTGCCTCTAAATCAGTCATGTTTCTGCCGAGAAAAGTAGGATTTTTTTTTTTTTTTTTTTTTTTTGAGCCCCTTGGTCCCTGCTCCGGCCCCTTTAGTCGGGTCCAGGGTGTTGGTTCTTTTTTTTTATTTATTTATTATAATAATTTTTATTTTATTTTTATTGTTATTTATTTTTCTGACCTATCAGAATTATTTTTTATTCATTCTTCTGGCCTTGCAGAAATATTTTTTACTTATTTTTCTGACCTAGTAAAAATTTTGTCTACCATTTTGTTTGTTGTTTGTTTTTTGTTTTTTTTTTAATTAAAAAAAAAAACAAAAAACAAAAAACCAAAAAACACGTCAATTCTCATTTTGTTTGTTGTTTATTTCTGATATTTTAGAAAATAGTTCAAATAACTCACAATCAGAGCCATTTTTTATAAATAATTCTTTCCATACTTCGCCTGAGTATATTCGTTTCTGTGACAAAGGCGAGGCGTGCGATTTGGCAACGTTCCTTTTGCCCGTTTAAGCACATTAAAAAGGTCGAAATGTCTGGTCATCGCCGATGACTGGAGCGTTCGACTTTTTTGGTGAATTTAAATGGAGAAAACACATTGTTGCCAAATTGCACGCTTCGCCACTGTTCTGTGACTAGATTTGCCTCTCTCAATTTCAGTTTTTAATCACAATAATTGCGGCTCCAAATTGTTATTGGAAAACACCGTTTCCTCGAGCACCTTTAATCAACTGCGTATGCAAAATCAGCACCACGGCCCGCGGGGTAAGAATATTAAACTCCCCCTATACTTAACAGTGGCGGCTCGTGCGATTTGGCAACAGTGTTTTCATCCCATTTAAATACATGGAAAACAATCGAAACTTGAGGAGGCGGCCAGCCTCCGCTTGAATCGATTTTTTACCTAAGTTTAAGTGGGAAAAATGCATGGTTGCCAAATCTCACGGGCCGCTATTGATACTTAATTTGAATGAGTGAACATTGGTTTGTCTTCGTAACCAGGTCTTTGATCTTAAAAGGATTAAAAATTCATCGCATATTGAATTGTGGGGTCTCCTTGAAGTAAAATCGAAAGAGGTGCGTATAATGTAAGGTCTGGCTAGTGCAGTGGCGGCTGGTGAAATTTGGCAACCATGCTTATTTGCCATTTAAATCTATGCAAAAGTATCGATATCTCGGGGGAGCAATTGCACCTCCCGAAGATCGATTTTTTACAAAGGTTTAAATAGAGAGAATACGTTGTTGCCACATTGCACGAGCCGCCACTGGGTCTGACACGATAGAAATTAAGTTCACAAACGTCTCGAAATTTTTTTTTTTTTTGGTCACATGAAAAAGGGGGCGGGGGGGGGGAGGTTTGAGTGGCGACGGAGATTCGCTTTCTATGCTCGATCCAAGAACTCACTTTTTGATGCAGCAGAGTATAGTGATGACAGAGTCGTGATGATTTAAGGAATAAATAAATAAATAAATAAATAAATTAAAAAAAAAAAAATTATTGATGAAATAAATAAGTCGTGTCTATAGCTCCATTTTTCTGTCCGCCTCGTTTATGGCTTTTTGCTTGAGACATTCGCTTTAGTCTTTGGCTTCGCTTTTTTCTCCCTCTTCGCGCTATCGTTAGGTCAGATTTGCCAACTGCCTCATCCCAGATTTTTATTGGGAGATTTGAAGTTGCAAGTCACGCGATGGAGAGTTTTGTGTTCTAAAGGGCCTAATTCCGGTGAAAAATTTATCGGCGTTCCGCCCGGTCGGACCGCGCGCATCCTGACACAAACCTCGCCGTTTTATAAAAAAAAAAAATTGCGAAAAAAAGAAAACCGGGTCATTCGCCGAGCTGTGAGTTACCTAGAGCGTCCTACTTTATTTTCTGTCACGAATTGCAGAATTCATTGCGGCTACATGCTTTCCGTTTCGTTTGTGTCGAAGTCGCTGTTATTTCAAGTCGTTGTTTCAATCAAATTCGTCCGCGTTCTCGTTGCAGAGCAAATTCAGTGATGTCAGTGCAATTTTAAGATTGAAAGAAAAAAAAATATACTTCTTTACACGCGTGTATATCTATATGTATTAATATTCTATATCTCCAGTTAACTTTCGGTTCGTATTTTTTTTCCTCCATTCATTTTCATTTTCAGTGACGTGATATTTTCTCCATTTTCTCACAAAGGATTTATAATCTGTTCTATGGATCTTTTGCACAATGGGGCTGTTGCATATTTTTGCTATAAGCGATTTAATAGTCGATTATGGCGTAAAAACCTCAAAAAATAACGATGGCGGCACTAAAAACTTCCAAAATCCACTCCTAAACTCAATAAACGCAGTTATTTGCGCGAGCCTAATGGTGGCCGAAGGCACTAACAATGGGAGATTCCTATCTTAATTTCGTCACTCTTTCTATGTTGACAAGGATGATTCACAGAGTAATTAGTCATCAGAGTGATGATCCACATCCGATGAATGGTACCGCAACACCAAGTGACACCGGTGTCAAATGAAAGTAGTCTCTTATTGGTCACTTCTTGATGGAGTTTCAGAATTGTTAGATGGGAATCTCCCATTGTTAGTGCCTTCGGCCACCATAACGCTCCCGCAAATGACTGCGTTTATTGAGTTTAGGAGTGGATTTTGGAAGTTTTTAGTGGTGCCATCGTTATTTTTTGAGGTTTATACGCCGTAATCGACTATGGATCTTTTGCACAATGGGGCTGTTCCACACTTTTGCTATAAGCGATTTAATGGTCGATTCTGGTACAAAAACCTCCGAAACTAACGATGGAACCACTGAAAACTTCCGAGATCCACTCCTAAACTCAATAAACCTAGCGCGGGAGTAATGGTGGCGGAGGGCAGTAATAATGGGAAATTCCCATCTGACTGTAACTCCATCAAGAAGTGACCAATAAGAGACGACTTTCATTTGACACCGGTGTCACTAGATGTCACGGTACCATTCATCGGACGTGAATCACTACTCTGATGACTTATTACTCCGTTTTAATCATCCTTGTCAGCATAGAGATAGTGACGGAATGAAGATAGGCATCTCCCATTATTTCTGCCATATCCTACCATTACACTCGCTCAAGTAAAAGCGTGTCTTGAGGTCGCCATTTGTTGATGTATCAATCAACAATCGTTAATATAAATACTAATAAAATAATAAAAACAACCCTTCAGGAATAATATCTGATTGTAATGAGAAACTCTTTTTTTAGACATGCAGAAGACAACTGGAAAACTGAAACTATTTCCATGGAAACAAGGATAGATAGATTATTTAAATAAATAGGGGAACAGAGTGGATTTTGGAAGTTTCTGGCGCTGCCATCGTTATTTTTGGAGATTTTTACACCGGAATTGACGTTTAAATCACTTGTAGCGAAAGTGTGCAAACAGCCCTGTTTTGTAAAAGCGCACAGGAAAACAGAAAAAATAGAAACAAAAAAAAAATTTGGTAGCGCTGAAAAACCCTTTGATGGTAGAAAAGTGACCCTCTAAAATACTTCAGTTGAACCAACCAAATCTTTGGTTCACTCAGCGTAATCTCTTTATAGTTAGGCGTACGAAACCTTTGGGTAGCACTGCTAGAGTCTTTTGGTGGATTATTTTTCTACCAAAGGTTTTGTCAGCGCTATCCCAAAGCGTTTTTTCTGTTTTTTTCTTTCGGTTTTTTTTTCTCTGTGCGTTGAAAAATTTTGCTACGGTGGTATAGAGGGTTTTTTCCTTTGCAGTGTCGCGTGAAAATCACATTGAAAGCATCGAAAGAGCAGTAGCGGCTCGTGCAATCTGGCAACACTGCTATTTTGCCATTTAAATCTGTGCTAAAAGATCGATTCTAGATGAGGCACAGCGCCTCACCAAAGAATCGATTATTTTACATAGGTTTAAATGGAGGGAGTCCATTGTTGCCACATTGCACGAGCCGCCACTGCGAAAGAGTCTCAAAATCCACCCATGAACTCTCAAAAACGTTTAAAAATAAAATTGAAAGTCAGTGGTCAAGTGAGCGGGTCAACTCACAGAAAAAAACAGGATGAAAACCTTTTGGTAGCGCTGTTAATACTTTCGGTAGAAAAATGGTCGGACAAAATACTTAAGTTGAGCCAATTAAATGGTTTACCCAGCAAAACCTCTTTATTCGGCGTACAAAACCTTTCGTTAGCTCCATTGTGTGGAGTGCAATTAACTAGTCATAAATCCATGCGGGTTATCTAACCGACGAACACCACCTACACTTGAACAATGAAGGAGTACAGGAATAGACATTTGAAGTGCATCTCAAAAATGGCACTTAACGGAAGGAAAATATATATCTTCATACATTTTATGCGGACGACTCATTAACGTCAATGAACAACCGAAGTTCTGAAAATGCGGTGAAAGGGCAATTGATCATGCTTGTTCATGCAGCAATTGGGTGAGTCAACACTCCATCCATCTACCCTGCATCGAATATTGAATTACAGGAATAAAGATAGATTTTTTGAATGGGGCTATTGCACACTTTTGCTATAAGCGATTTAATAGTCGACTATGGCGTAAAAACCTCAAAAAATAACGATGGCGGCACTAAAAACTTCCAAAATCCACTCCTAAACTCAATAAACGCAGTTATTTGCGCGAGCGTAATGGTGGCCGAAGGCACTAACAATGGGAGATTCCTATCTTAATTTCGTCACTCTTTCTATGCTGACAAGGATGATTCACAGAGTAATTAGTCATCAGAGTGATGATCCACATCCGATGAATGGTACAGCAACACCAAGTGACACCGGTGTCAAATGAAAGTAGTCTCTTATTGGTCACTTCTTGATGGAGTTTCAGAATTGTTAGATGGGAATCTCCTATTGTTAGTGCCTTCGGCCACCATTACGCTCGCGCAAATAACTGCGTTTATTGAGTTTAGGAGTGGATTTTGGAAGTTTTTAGTGCCGCCATCGTTATTTTTTGAGGTTTTTACGCCATAATCGACTATTAAATCGCTTATAGCAAAAGTGTGCAATAGCCCCATTGACTTTCGAAAGATAGCTCTTGAACAAGTTCGCTGAAAGTTTAAATGATTATATGCTTGAGTTTAATTCACTGAAAAAACAAAGTTTAGGTACATCCGCTACAGCTCTTTAAAATAGCTCCGCATAGCAAAAGTTCTAGCTCTCTACCGGAGAAAGTTGCGGTTATACCACAGCACTACTTCGGTAGAGCAACAGCCTTTTTTCTTGCTTATGCCCTACCGAAGTAGTGCTTCGGTACAACCACAACTTTCTCCGGTAGAGCTAGAACTTTATTTGCTTTGAGAGCTATTTTAAAAAGCTGTTGCGGTTGTACCTAAACTTTGTTTTTTCCGTAAAATGATTTAAGCGCTGAGTAAACCTAATGACCCAGCAAAACATTTCATAGAGCTAACCAGATGTTTTGTAAGCTAACTAAAGAGATTTTGCTGGGTGAACCAAAGATTCGGTTGGCTCAATCAAAGTCTTTTGCAATGGGTCATTTTTCTACCAACAATTATGTCAGCGCTACCGAAGTGTTTTTTTCTTCTGTTTTTTCTGAGTGCAAGTGCATTAGCCTGCTGTCACAAGAATAAGCCGCATGTTTGCAACTGAAATGCTGATTGGGCATTGGGTCGATGCCGATAGTTTTGAATGACCACGCATAATGAGGTCAACTTGGAGAAGAACTGATTGTGAGTCAGCGAAAACTAGGGAAAAGCGGCGAGGTTTCAGTCTCCAAGTGCCCAGATTAGTGCACCGTGTGTGCACTCCTTTGTATTTATCATCGTTGGAATATAATCGGGATTTTTGGTGACGAGCACAGCTAATGTAGTAATGTATTCACGTGTCACATGCGTCCTTCACAAATCACTGACAACGCGTCAATGTGATGACCGATGACACACCTGCGGAAAATCAAAGTACATAGCGACGTTCGGCCACGCTTTCTTGTGGATATTTCGTATGGGTAAGGGAAAATGCACTTCCTCTCTTTACGATTACGCGTTGTTGAAGCGCTCCGCCCCCACTAGCGCGGATCCAAGAAATATTCCTTCTCTCTCTTCTCCCATTAGAATGCATGTGTTAGAATAGGATGGAAAGAGGGGGCGAA
The DNA here is from genome assembly GCA_011764245.1 of Trialeurodes vaporariorum. Taxonomy (NCBI): domain Eukaryota; kingdom Metazoa; phylum Arthropoda; class Insecta; order Hemiptera; family Aleyrodidae; genus Trialeurodes; species Trialeurodes vaporariorum. The sequence goes on along the minus strand of VMOF01000111.1, from coordinate 7,755,477 downwards.
AATCACGTGACTGCCCCTAATCTGCCCTATTCTATCATACGCGTTCTAATGGGAAAAGAGAGAGATAATCTTTGGCGAATTTTCAATTTTCTTTGTCTTTTAAGTAAAAGGAAAAAACTTGCCTGTAAGTTGACCTTTTAATTTTTGTAATTTAAAGGCGTTACTATATTTTTTGGAGTTCACTATCGCAGAAAGGTCACATTGAGATTCGGCTCTTTGATAAAATTTCGAATTCTTTTATAAGTGCTCGTATGGAATAATAAATGTCATCGATCGATTCATTCAGCTTTTGTTCCGCGCACTGAGAAAAATTTGCCCGCTAATTCAAGCAGACGTCTTGCGTTAATATACGTACTTAACCGGAATTCGTGTTATTTCAATAGGAATTCCGGTGAAGTAAGTATTACAAATACGGCCGGTTACGGCAACAGGAAATTTTTCTCAGTGCGTTCGGAGTCTGTAGATAAGCAATCTCTAAGTCGCTTGGCAACCGTGTTCAGATAGTTGTTGATGACACGACAGCTTCATATTTGTTTTGCATCCCCCCCCCCCCCGCATTTTTTTTCTCAACAAGATGATCGAATCCATGAATCGATGATATTGAAGTAGACACAGCAAAAAAAATGTAAACTTGTTGAAGAAAAGGAAAGATCGCGCAGTAAGCATAAATGATGATTGACAGTTGGAATGAATTCGGCATCCAAACAATGCCAAAAGAAATCTTTGAAGCGTTGACTTGAAATTTGACAGATAGACGTGGCATTGGACCGGGGGGGGGGGGGAGAGGGACGGGGAATCGGAGACTAGACACAGAGCTGCCGATTTGCGTAGATTTAATCGCATTTTGAAATTCACCGAAGATTCCACCGGTTGAGAAAAGATTACAGAGTTAAGTTCAGTGTAGTTGTGGCTATTTTAATAATTTTTGCCAATATTTGCATCGATTTTTCGGCGGATCAATCGATTTGTCGAAATTCCAAAGCTGCCGTTCATGTTATCTGAATGTTTTGAAATAATCGGCGTTCCTCTTCGTCGTGTCTGCCATATAGACATCCAAAACGATTCCTTGTGTTACTTGTGACCTCTCGAAACCAGAGGCGTAGCGTGCAACTTGGCAACATTGTACTGTGTCCGTATAAACCCGTATAAAAGGTCGAATGTGAAGGTGTTCACCGAACACCGTATCGTTCGATCTTTTTCATGGGTTTGAAGTGACGAACTGCAACGTTGCCGAATAGCACGCTACGCCTCTGCTCGAAACGGACGCTAAAGAATCGATTTTCCTCCGAAAGTTTCTCGGCTGCGATTATCGAGTTTGCCGAAGCGTGGCCTATACTACTAGTCAACTTCGCCGGCCGGCTCGCGGTCCGGTCGACCGTCCGTCCGACCGCGGCTAGCGCACCACACCGAGAGATTAGGCGCGACCGTGACATTAGGAGTGCGGCAATTGCGAGGGGAAGGAGGTCGGGAGAAGGGAGGGGAGGGGGGGGGAGTTTGCCCCCGCGAGGGAAAGGGGAGCCGAGGGTCGAATGAACGAACGAACGTGGAAGTTGTGGACGAGCGATTCACGATAAATTCCAACCGGTGCGGCGCGCGGCGACCTTCAGACCTTGCCGCTGCGGTCCCCGGCCGGCTAGCTCCCGGTTCGGTTCGGTCCGGTCCTGCTCCCGCGGAGTGGAGTGGTTCACGTCCTTCGGGTTCCGTCTTCCACTTCTCGTGAGTCGAGCTCCTTCTCGCTGTTGCCTCATTGACAGGGTTTGCCCAAATCCTCGTTATTTTGAGTTTGCAGGTATCAGAATCTTAGCATCGTTATTTTGCGTTTTCAGCTTTCTGAATCTTAGCCTCGTTATTTTGCGTTTTAGGTATCAGAATTTTAGCCTCGTTATTTTTCGTTTTAGGTCAGAGCTGTCGATTTGCGTAGATTTAATGGAATTTTGAAATTCACCAAAGATTCCACCGGTTGAGAAAAGATTACAGAGTTTAGTTCAGTTTATGACTGTAATGAACGAAAATACTAGCGTCTCATAATTAGACTCATATCTTTTCTCAACCGGTATAGAGTCGTCGATAACGTTGAAAACTTGCGGATATTTCAATTAATTAACGGCGTTTCCGCCGATTTAGAAAATATTACAGATCAGAGTATTTTCGTACATTACAGTCCAGGCCCGTCTCATGGGGGGGGGGGGGCGCGAGGGACCCACACTACCCACAGGTCCAGGGCCCGGGCGTCAGAGGGGCCCTGCGCGGCAGCCTGACTAAAAGGACCCACCGAAAGGGGGCCTTAAAGCCCAGTTGGTACCAGAGCCCGGGAGTTAGATGTGACGGGCCTGTTACAGTCATACACTGAATTGAAGTGAGTATGTAATCTTTTCTCAACCGGTGGAACCGTCGGTGAATTTAAAAATGTCATTAAATCTACGCAAATAGGCAGCTCTGTTTTTGGTATCAAAATCTTATCCTCGTTATTTTGCGTTTTAGGTATCAGAATCTTAGCATCTTTATTTTGCGTTTTCAGGTATCAGAATCTTAGCATCGTTATCTTAAATTTTCAGGTATCAGAATCTTTGCATCGTTATTTTGCGTTTTCAGGTATCAGAATCTTAGCCTCGTTATTTTGCGTTTTCATAGGTATCAGAATGTTGGCTTTGTTGGCTTTGTTGTTTGTTGTTTGTGCATGGAGAGAAAATTATCTTAAGGTGATTCCTGGCCAAACTTTCCTTTATTTCAAACTAATGGACAGTGTCGCGCTAGTCATATTTGAGGGAAAGAAGGTTTAGGCATTGGCATTGTTGGAAATATAGAAGAAAATGCCGAATCCAAGATCGTTGGCACTTGTGTAGTATTTTTGTGGATTTTTGAAGCTCAAAATGAACAAAATTGGTTGGGAATTAAAGCTGTAATATTGGAAATAAATCTCCCCATAAACTTTGTGAATGCGAACAAGACTATGTATCTATTTACCTCACTAGTCACTTGCACCCATTGGGGCTGCTTATGGGAACTTTCTTATTTCCGATATTTCGACTTTATATGCAAGTGTTTTAGCTTGAAAATGGCAGAAAATCTGTCTGGACTGTGCTCGCAAGACGTGTGGACGTTCCTGTAAATTTGTTGTTTTTGCGTTTATCCATCAATTATTGCCGGAAATTGTTGACTTTGAGCAGTGCAACGTGGTACCCACGATTGGAACTAATCGATCCTGGAATCATCTTAACGGGTACCAATTGGCCATTTAACAAATACACCAAAGTATTTTCTGGCATTTGTAACAAGAATTCTCGTCTCAAGTAAGGTTAAGTATCTTGAGCATTACCAGAGTTCTAATTAAATGTCCCAGAAAGTACTTTGAAAAAATATTTAATTGTTTTTTCTGGTAACCGTAAAGATACTCGTCTCTCCGTGTGGCTTCAGATTTTTCGCTTTTTGAAAAATGGCGTCAAAAATCGGGATTCGTTCACCTTCAGTTCGACGTGAGGTTTCTGTACACTTCTGCGAGATCTGGCACCTTAGTTCGTAATGTTTTGCTGATCGCTGAACACCGCCGCTCTTCAGCGATCAGCGCTCATCGCCTTCCTCAAGCCTGATCAGCTCTCAGGGGTACGGTTTCCTGGCTGAATTTTAAGTTCATCCGCCAACGCCAATAATCAACAGTGTTGCCAGATTTTAAGTTACAATCTGTATAATAGCGCATTGATTCTACTCTATTTGTAGATATTTGCGGTCTGAAAGCTGAAGTAACGTGGCCTGCTTGAATGAAATGTTGCCAAATTTCAGAATAAAATTCGTTTGGTTTCCATTGATTCAAAATAATGGGAGATTTGCGGCCTGGGACTAAAGTAGATCTGGCAATGCCAGCAGTCAAGGACACTCCTTTTTCTTGTTGAATACGATAATCCTATTGATACAATCTGTATTGTATGCCCATCTTATTGAGTAACGATCATTTTCTCGACGAATGTCTATAACTACGCAAGGCAAGTTGGCAAAATATAAAATTGAAATCAGCGAAAAATAACGACGTACAGATTGCTCGATATTTTACCGCCATCTTGGATTTCATTAAACGTCTCTTGTGAGTTTATTTTCGCATTTCATGACTTTCTGATGCCACCAGTGGACTTTTCGGGCGATTTTGCATACGATGAAACACTCTTTATCGTTGTAGCAAAAGTTTGCAACAGACCCATTGCTATGAATCGACATTTCTGTCGTACACGGAAATAAAAGGCTGGTCGATTTTTATATCAGTAGCGGCCCGTGAGATTTGGCAACCATGCATTTTTCCCACTTAAACTTAGGTAAAAAATCGATTCAAGAGCGGAGGCTGGCAGCCTCCTCAAGTTTCGATTGTTTTCCTTGTATTTAAATGGGATGAAAACACTGGTGCCAAATCGCACGAGCCGCCACTGTTTTATATACCATATGCACAACTGATTTTGGAGTCTGCTATCAAGTATGGTAAATTTTACTATCATATGGCAAATGCAACGTACCTTGTGGTGAAATGTACCCCACCGGGATATCTTAATTTACCACAAGGCACGTTCCATTTACCATATGATGGTAAAATTTACCAAATGATGGTAAAATTTACCATATGGTGACAAAATTTACCATATGCATTGATAGCAGACTCCAAAATCAGGTATGCAGCCGGTAAATTCTAACAGTATCTTTTACCGTTTGCAAACCAACGTCAAAGAATCGATTCCATTGAAACTAAGAGCAATCGATTTTTTTGCTTTGGTTTAATGGGTTGTGGCCGTTGGGGGGGGGGGGTTTCCCGATAGGTTTTTCTTAAACCGCACGGAAAAAAAACTACGGTGAAAATAACCATACGGATACCTGATTTTGGCACCTGCTAAATGTTATGGTAATGTTAACCAGAAGTATACTATGTTTTGACTAGGTACTAGGTGATGTTACCTGATTGCATGTCGAATTTACTAAAAGTATCGGTAAATGTACCATACTTCTGGTCAAGTTTACCATAACATCTAGCAGGTGCCAAAATCAGGTATCCTTATGGTTATTTTCACTAATCTTTTTTTTTCCGTGCGTCATCTAGGCTGCGGTAATCCCGAGCAGAGTGTTTTCGTCTGCGTGTGACCGTGCGTCCTCCCCCCCCACACCACACCCCTCCTCCCACTCTTCCTCCTCCTCCCCCTCCCCCCTCCTTCTCCGACTTGCGGTTTTTGCGCCGCGTGTTCCGTTGCGTTTAGCGCGTTGTTGCGGCCAAACGTTGGCGGATCAGCCGAGCCGAGCCGCGCATCGAGCAACGAAACGCACGCTCGCGTTTGCGTCGCTACTCGCGAGTCGCACCGCATCGGGTTTGTTACAGTGCTGCCAGGTTTGGCGAAAGATTTATAAATTTCTCAGAAGACTCGAATATAAAATGTGTATTTTTTTTTTTTTTTTTTTTTTTTTTTTTTTTTTTTTTTTTTTTTTTTTTTTTTTTTTTTGTCAAACTTGGCGATCGTGTAGGAATATATACGACATACGTGTGTACGAGTAGAAGCGATGGATTCACCTACCATTCAATGAATGAATAGCGAGCACTCCGCCGCATCAATGCAAGCTCTACGGCTGCTGCTTGCTACGGCGCGCGCGGTGGCGAGAACAGCGACTGTGTGAGTAGGTCACAACCGCTTCCGGTTTCATATGCTGACGCTCGTTGCTCTCAGTGTTGCCAGATCGAGGGTAAAAAGCCGTATTGTCCCCATTTAAATCAATGTAAAACGTACGGCTTTTTCACCCCAATCTGGCAACACTGGTTGCTCTCCACTCATCGCTGTTGCCAGAGCCACCGGTGCGTGCTGAGTTCTCTGGTCTTTCACGTTTGGGGGGGGGGGGGTGTGGAGCCATTCGAGACTTTTTTGCACGAATGGCTTTTCGGCATTTTTCAGGAAATTGTTTTGATAATGGGTCTGTTGCAAACTTTTGCCACAACGATTAAGATTGTATAATCTAATGTAAAATCGCCTGAAAAGTCCATCGGTGGCATCAGAAATTTATAAAATGCAATAATAAACTCACAAGAGGCGTTTAATGAAATCCGAGATGGCGGAAAAATATCGAGCAATTTGTTTGCAAGCACCACGAACATCCAAGGATAGCCAACCTCACTATATCGATCACAACCATTCACAACGTAAACAAACACATAACCTCAACCTCCAGTGAGGTTGTCAAAGTTGGCCATCCTTGGATGTTCGTGGTGTATGCATACAAATTGCTTGATATTTCTCCGGCATCTTGGATTTCACTAAACGCCTCTTGTGAGTTGATTATTGCATTTTATAAATTTCTGATGCCACCAAAGGACTTATCAGGCGATTTTACATTAGATTAAACACTCTTAATCGTTGTAGCAAAAGTTTGCAACAGACCCATTATACTATGCGTAAAATTGGCCAGGCCTGCAGAATCTTCCATAACCTCTGTATTCTTCTGCAATCCCAAAAATTTTTGCCGCACAAACTCTGTTTTGCCACACTTTTTGCAGAAAGGTTATCTTTACGCGCTCGATGAAATTTTGCCTAAAAATCAGCGCGCTCGATGAAATATTACCTCTAAATTAGCGCTCGATGGAATTTTATCGTCAAATGGAGCTCTTGCGAGGTTTCGCTTAGACAAATGGCCTATCAATTCTGATGTAAAATGCTGCGAGAATAACGAAAAGACCATTAAAAGAGTCTAAAACTCCCTCCACACAGAGGAAACTTAACTTGAAATTTCGGGTGACCACCCTTGCATGTATGCACCAACCTTGGATTCGTACCCCAAACAAAAGAACAGGACTTGAAATTAAGTGCCGTCTTCCTCGTTTATTACGCAACGTGGAACTTTTCTGTTGTTATCACCGTGCTCCTAGTGACAAAATGTGTATAAATGGACCTTTAATTCCTTCAAATTTACTTTTTGAAAGCAAATTCATTGATCTCATTGTTCAAATTTGTAGGTTATGTTCTTTGATTTGGGGTCCGAATCCGAGGTTGCTACATATATGCGGAAGGGTGGTCACCCGAAATTTCAAGTTAAGTTTTCTCTGCGAGGAGTGAGTTTTAGACTTTTTTAATGGTCTCATTGTTATTTTCGCAGCATTTTCCACTGGAATGGGTCAGTTGCAAACTTTTGCTACAACGATTAAGAGAGACTAATCTAATGTAAAATCGCCTGAAAAGTCCATTGGTGGCATCATTAAAGTCATAAAATGCAATAATAAACTCACAAGAGGCGTTCAATGAAATTCAAGATGGCGGAGAAATATCAAGAAATTTGTATGCATGCACCACGAACATTCAAGGATAGCCAACCTCACAATATCGATCTCAATTCTCAACCAATCACAACGTAAACAAACACATAACCTCTACCTCCAGCGAGGTTGTCAAAGTTGGCCATCCTTGGATGTTCGTGGTGTATGCATACAAATTGCTTGATATTTCTCAGCCATATTGGATTTCACTAAACGCCTCTTGTGAGTTTATTATTGCATTTTATGACTTTCTGATGCCACCAATGGACTTTTCAGGCAATTTTACATTAGAATAAACACTCTTAATCGTTGTAGCAAAAGTTTGCAACAGACCCATTGACTCCATTTATCTACAGCAAAACCGTGCAAGAGCTCCACTTGCACTTTTTTGCCACAATTTGCCTCAAAGTTTTTAATTTTTGCCATAATTTGCCGCAAACTTTCCTATTTTGCCTCACCCATCATGCAATCCGTGATTGCCGGATAGGGAATATTCTGCAGGCCTGAAATTGGCAACATTGCCTCTCATCGGTCGAGTCACTCACCACTATTGCCTGCCTAGTTGGCTGATGCGTTCGCGCGCCTCTCTCTGGGCCTTATCACTTTTCTCCTCGTGTACTCGGTTACTCGCGCACAGTGTTGCCAGATTGGGGTGAAAAAGTCGTGCGTTTTATATTGATTTAAATGGGGACGATACGGCTGTGTACCCTCGATCTGGCAACGCTGATGGCGCATATACTCTTACCTGTGAACCACGGAGTCTAGTCGCCAGATAACAGCCGTACCTCGTATCCGGTTTAATTTTCCTCCTCGGTTCCATGTGCTCCGCGCTTCCATACGCACGTCACGAAACAGTGGGCTCATTATCCTAATTTTTCGGACATTAATTTGTTACTTTATTAATTTCAGTAAAAAAAAAAAAAAAAAAATTAAAAAAAATTAAAAATTAAGTAATGCATAATGTCGCCTGGTTCCACGACTGAAACTGTCGAAATCACCAAGACATGACAATTTCAACTAGAGACAAATAGACACCAACGACAATATATAGTAGAGACCACGCGCTAGCCTTGCTAGGAAATGGTAGAAAATGTTTACAGTTTATCCTGTTAGGGTGTGAAAATTGAACAACTGAATCGTGTATCTTGGAAAAGGTAGAAGTGAAAAAAGGCGAATGATTTGTCCGAGACGGACATTAAGAAATTTAAAAGACAAGGAGGCAAATCTACAAACTAAAACAACTCTCGCATAGTCTATAAACAGTTGCCTACTCATTGACTCATTTTATACCACCGCAAACAGCATAGAATTGTCATAACTTGACATTCCTTAAATTCAAACATAACCTTGACAGAAACACCTCAAAAACGGGGTTTTATTTGTTTTTTTGACAGTAAATTGTTGAACTGGTGATACACCATCCATCGTCAAATAACTCAGCTTCATTTCTCCATTGAGAGGGCTGTTTGTAGAAGGGTGGTTTCGAATTGATGTTGCTATCGAAACTGACTCAAAACATGAGCCTCCAACGAAATCAATCGATTGATGAAATATCCTCGATCGATGGTTCACGCGTTCACCTCGCTCGTTGGTTGGTAAATCAGTTGATCCTGATCAACATGATCCTTTTAAGAGCGAATCGTTACGGTGATCGCGCTCCGGCCCAGCCCGGCGCTCGACAATGAAATTCCGACTCCGTTACGCTATATCTATGCAGTGAAATCGGATACGAACAGGACGTTGCGTTGACTGTTGAGATGACGAAGTAGGAAAGGAGGAGGGGTGGAGGGGGATGGGGGAAGGGACGTGAAACGTGACGTCACTCGATAGTCGGCAACGAACAATGGACGCGGTGAATTGACGCATTGACGGGCGGTGACCGACGAATCGGTGAGTGGTGACGTCTCCATTAAAGCATCCAAAACGGAGGAGAGAGAAATTGTCCTTCTCTCTCTTTCCCCATAAGAACACATGGTTTAAAAGAGGATAGAAGAAGGGGCGATTATCACGTGACTGCCTCTGTTGTTTCTTTTTCTAACACACGCACTCTAATGGCAAATGAGAGAGAAGGATTAATTCCTGGATCCACTAGTAAAGAGAGAGAGACTATAGATAGACTAGATTAAGAAGTATAGAAATTCGACTAAATCAACACGGTATCAGTAAAATGACTAGACTCGATCGCAAAATAATGAGGAGAGAGACATCAGCGGACCCAAGCAATTGTTCTTCTGTCTTTTTCCCCATAAGAACACATGGTTTCAAAGAGGATAGAAGAAGGGGCGATTATCACGTGACTGCCCCTGATGTATCTTTTTCTAACACACGCACTCTAATGGGAAATGAGACAGAAGGATAAATTCCTGGATCCACTAGTAAAGAGAGAGAGAGACTATAGATAGACTAGAGTAAGAAGTATAGAAATTCGACTAAATCAAAACGGTATCAGTAAAATGACTAGACTCGATCGCAAAATAATGAGGAGAGAGACATCAGCGGACCCAAGCAATTGTCCTTCTCTCTCTTTCCCCATAAGAACGTATATGGTTTAAAAGAGGATAAAAGAGGGGGCGATTATCACGTGACTGCCCCTGATGTTTCTTTTTCTAACACACGCACTCTAATGGGAAATGAGAGAGAAGGATAAATTCCTGGATCCACTAGTGATGAGAGAGAGACTATAGATAGACTAGAGTAAGAAGTATAGAAATTCGACTAAATCAACACGGTATCAGTAAAATGACTAGACTCTATTGCGAAATGAGTATAGGCTGCTCTGGTGCAGGGATATATCGTATCGATTGCCGTCCGAGGGCCTCTGAGGGCCGATCATTTACTTCATCGTTAAACCGATCGATAAGACTGTCTATGAGTGATACTGTTGGTCGAAAATTGTAAAACTTGGCTGTTGCTATGGTAACCATCGTTAAGAGTCTCGTTTTATAAAGGCTACTCATGAGTAACCTTTAAAAAACGGACACTATAACGATGGTTACCATAGCAACAGCCAAGTTTTACAATTTTCGACCAATAGCATCACTCATAGACAGTCTTATCGATCGGTTTAACGATGAAGTAAATGATCGGCCCTCAGGATTCAAACAAACTGCGGTTTTGTACATATAATTGCCCCAAAGCGCATTTTTGAACGGCAATTCCGTTTATTATTCCTAGGAATCTTTGCAACCTGTTTGAGCTGATGTATTCCCCGTTTTAAAGATCTACAATACGAACTGATACAATCATTTGAAAAATTACAATCAAAAAATTTAAGGAAACGCATGAAAGTATATGTGTAAAAACTGTCTATGGTTTCGACAGTCGTTAGTTTTTTTCGTTTCGAAGTCCTTTTATAATTCAGATTTTCTCTAAAACCTAATTTGGAGGAAAAAATCGATCCTTCCGCTCTCTAACAAAACAAAACAAAAAACAGGAAAACAGTCTGAAAATAGTCTCGATTGTATAATGTATATGCCACGTCATTTTTGACATTGAAAAAAAAAACAAAAAACCTGTTGATAGTGTTATCCTCCTAGCTCTAGGATTATAATATAATGATCATAGCCTCACAGTGTATTCTAGCATACACTAACCGCGCGTTTACAACCAAAACTCACAATCAGCCTCAACAAATCCGGTGCCACATAAATTAAAAGCTGTTTTTATAAACTTCAGATAGCAGTTAACAAGTAGTAAAAGCATACGAATTCTTTGTTATTAAGATAAACGAAACCAAATTTCAAGAGCTGCTGTTTTTGACCTGTTGGGGACTAACTTTTCAAGTGGTCTCACATCTTTTAGCAAAATTTTACATTTTACAAATCCATTTACCTACCTCCACACGAAGGAAAAAAAAAAAAAAAAAATCGATTCAAGTGGAACGCTGGAGTGTTCGCGGTTGCAGGAATGACGAAACTTCAAAAATGACTTTTTCTATTTACATAATCCAACCCCCCCCCCCCCCAATCCAATCCAATTTAAATATTTTATTTTTATTTTTCATCATTCAATTATTATTATTTTTTTTATTATTATAATATTTTTTAACAGGGTAAAAACCAAATCCTTCAAATATAAACTCACCGCATGCTGTATTTGCAAAACTGCAAAACTATAAATGCTTGGGGATTAATTTTCTATGTACATCATCCAACCTAGAGTCCCTATGTATGAAAGAGTCTCGCCATACGAGGTTCCATCTCTGATTGGCTGCTGAAAAGTGAAGAAGAAGAAGGGGTCTATGAAGCCTGGAGGCGCGCCTCTTGTTTACATCTTCATGGAACCGTCTTCACTGCTGCCCAGCTTTGAGGAAACTTTCGGCATTTTTTAGCTTGTACCGATGAAATTTGAATCAGAAATTGGTGAAAATGTGTCCAGAACAGAATAAAATTCACGCATTACTTTTAAAACAGGTAGTGAAGCCAACGGGTATTGGAGGTTAGGTTGACCTAACAAAGATTACTTACACGTACGAATACATGTATAAGTAATCTTTGGCGGGAAGATCGTTGGATAAAAATGTAAACAAGAGGCGCGCCTCTAGACTCCTCAGACACCTTCTTCTTCTTCACTTCTGTTCACGTGTCTTGACTCTTTCATATATAGGGTCTCTAATCCAACCCTTTCCCCCCCCCCCCCCCCCAATCCAATTTTATTTTTTTCCATAATTTTTTTTTTTTTTTTTTTTTTTTTTTTTTTTTTTTTTTTTTTTTTTTTTTTTAACAGGATAGACTAAACTCTTGAAATAAACTATCCGCATGCTTTATTGGCAAAACTTTAAATGTTCGGGGATTCAACAAAGCTGGAGAGGAGAACGCGACACGACGCGTGGTGGTGACTACGGGCGGATTTGGATTTCGGGGGCGAGCGCGATTTCGTCATCGGGGAATCGGGTCACGGAACACGGTTAATTAGCCTTCGAAAGCGGATCCCGAAATACGCGGGGAAGTGAGGAGTAGTGAGTGAAGAGTGACGAGTGACGAGCGGATACGGACCGGACGTAATTCAATGGCGAAATGAGTGAAAATTTTCTTTTGTGTCACCGATTCACCGACCATCTACTGTTCACCGGCTCACCGCTCACTTTGTCCAATGTTCGATGTCTCACATGCACGCGCGGTCACCGGCCTCCGGTGATTTGTGAGCGGCAGTGGCGGCTCGTGAGAACAAACGATTTACCTCCTATCTATGACCAATACCGTCTCTATACTCTTACCAAGTTGCTTTTTTGAGGTTAGGGTCATCTTGGTATACGATACGTATGCTTATGAAGAATGAAATGTTGATGAATTGCAAAATCTTGATTTACCCTCTCTAAATACGATTTTCAACTCATTGACTGCTTTGGGAAAGTAACTAAGCCCAAAACATTCATTACTGCAGCGGCGTAGCCAGGAATTTTTCTGGGGGGGGGGGGGGGGTCTGGGGTTCGAAAATTGTCATGGGGGGGGGGGGTCCAAAGATACTAATTTGGTAAAATTTGTCTGAAAACGCAAAAAATGACATTTTTTTAGGACAAATTTTGGTGTCATGGGGGGGGGGGTCCAGACCCCCTGGACACCCCCCCCCCCCCGGCTACGCCACTGCATCGTGGTGCATGCTTACAAATTCCTCGATATTTCTCCGGCATCTTGGATTTCATTAAACGCCTCTTGTGAGTTTATTATTGCATTTTATGACTTTCTGATGCCACCATGGACTTTTCAGGCGATTTTACATAAGATTTAATACTCTTAATCGTTGTAGCAACAGTTTTCAACAGACCCATTTTTATAATCAGCTTCGTTGCAAAGGAAAACACATCGAACGAGAAGCGAAAAATATAGCGGAAGGTTCTTCATCTGATCCGACGATCCGTGACATTTGTATTATTGTAAAAGCATCTCATTCATGAACAAACGCATAAACGGATACAGGTGCAAACAGGTAAACAGGAAAAAAAGGCTGACGGACGCGTTAGCGATTGAGGATGAGCTGAGCAGAGCTGTAGGAGAAAATCAGTCGAGACGAATTGAACATCAAAAAAGCGTTAGTAGAACTTCCCGAAGCGAAATTTCAAATTTTAAGCGCAGTGTTTCTTGAGTGGCTTGGCTTCATTGCCAGTTTGATCAGCAAACGAGTTCATAAACCGAAAGTTTAAGGCCGACTGAATGACAGCAAAACTTTACGACCTACTATGAGAAATTAACTTAAATTTCGTTTATCGTTATTCGTTCGATGATGATCTCCGAAAACACCGATAATCGTCAAAGGTTTCCGGGCCGCCAAACTATGGTGGTGGATGGTGCGCACCAAAATCACTTTTTCTGCACTTGTGGCCTTTTTTGGGCGCCCCCTGCTGCGGGCGCTCATGCATCGGTGAATTGAAAAAAAAATCCCTTTAAATATACACCTAACAGCAACTCTATTTGGAATGATCTCTGACTGACTCTGAAAACTATTCTGTTATCGTTTCATTGAAATATCACTGCGTTTTTCCTTCTGCCACGCGACACGACGCGACGCGACGCGACGTTGCCGATGATATATTTCAGTCGTTTTCCAGTCGCGTAGCGTGCCACTCTGCAACGTTGCAGTTCATCCATTTAAACCCATGAAATATATCAAACTTTTGGGTGTTCGGTGAACACCTTCACATTCGACCTTTTACACGGGTTAAATGGACACAGTACAACCACAGAATAATATAACCAGAACGGAAACTCTGCCGGATTTTGAGGCAAATTCATGCCGCGTCCGCCATGTTGGGATATAAAATGTTTACATCTGGATTCGTGTGCGGAAAAAAAAAAATATATAGGACATGATGCGAGAAATTTTCATACTGAAATGCCAGTAGAATAAAAACGAGGCCGGAAACTAAGATTTCTTTCCAGAATTTACAGAAATAAATGAGTTTCAACACAAATCACACACGTCCGCCATGTTGAGATATAGGACCACAGTGTTGCCTATTGGTGCCGTTAAATTCCAAACTTGCTTCCATTGGCTCTTAATGGCACGCTACGCCACTGTGACGTTTTCCCCTTTTCATGCATTGAATTAATCTCATCGCACTAACGGCTATCAATGATACAATCCAGATCATTGAATAAATGCGACTTGGGATTTTATGAAGGTCATCTACGACAGTTTGCAAAGTTAGTTACGAGACCACATCACAGAAAGTATTCATTCACCATCCGCCGCGGACCGCGGTGCGTTGCTGGAATTGTTGACTGATGAGAATCTAGTCGCGTTTTGTCGCATCCATCGTTGTCAGCGGAGTTGATTCCGTTTTAGTTTTACACCTCTTGACCTTCTCCCCCCCCCCCCCTTCCTCACTCACCGCGTGTTTTTGTTCATTATTTTTTTGTGTGAATCGCTCCTGTATTGCGCACCTGTGTGTTTTGGCACCTCGCATCGCATTCATTTTTATTATGTAATATTGAGGAATAATGTTGGGAGGTTCCAAAGATTATCGGTTTAGGTGCTCCTGCACTTCTGAAACGACCTCTACCTGTGTTTTACTGAGCTATTACCTTAAACCCGTCAATTCGCTGCTAAGAATTTTAATTGTATTGTTTCTTTGATTTGTTTCAGGTGAGATTCTTTTTCCACGCTATTTCCTTTGAAAATGGTCTGAGTAAGTTTTGTCTACTGATTAAAATCTAATTAGCTTGGAAGAGCTTAGTTCATGATGAAAATTTCACAGAATAAAAATTATGTGGTCATTTCCAGCTTCTTTGGCAACTTTGCAGTTCGTCCATTTGAACCAACGAAAAAGATCGAACTATTGGGTGTTCGGTGAACACCCTCGCAATCGAACTTTTGCATAGATTTAAATGGACACTGTTCAACGCTGCCAAATTGCGCTTTACGCCACTGCGCATGCTCAGACTTAATGTTAGTCTTCCCGTCATTCGCAACTTGCTATGCCCCAACAACGTACGGCAAACGCAGTGGCGGCTCGTGCTACTTGGCAACAATGTCTTCTCTCCATTTGAATCTATGTCCAACAATCGATTGCTGGTGAAGCGCTGCTTTACTTTCAAATCGATTGTTTTATATGTAATCAAATGGAGTGAAGACACTGTTGCCAAGTAGCACGAGCCGCCACTGGGCAAACGAGAGGACTAACGTGGTGCACCGACAGTGCGGTGGAACCACTGATATATTTGGGAATTCCATTAAATTCATGCAAAATGGCAACGCTGCAACAAAGGTCAAATACGTGTCTTATATATGTTTCAATCAGAGTTTTAAAATCTTTGTACTTCGAGGAGGCTAAAAAAAGAAGTGAGGATTAAAAAAGTGCAGACGTTCCGAAAGTTTCGTCAACTTCGTCTGTCTGGCGACGCTAACATCTTGCGACGAATTTCCTGCCCTGTCCTATGGTAATCGCTTCATTTTGAAGGTTAGATGAACTTTTAATCCTTCAAATTTATTCTCTTAATCTTGTGGTCGAGGCGCGTTGGCGGATACAGAAAACTCGAGCGTTGGAAATTTCCGCCGCCGATCACAAAACAAGAAAGAAATCGATCGATCGTTTCGCGTCTTGGCGGAAATGATGAGCGTAAACTTCCGTTTCTTCATCTCGGCGCACTATGGTCAAAGATCGTTAAAAAGTTATAAAAAATCAGAAAGTAAATTTATCATTTATAAACAATTAATGTCAATTTCAATCAAACATAACACTTTTAACAAGTAACTTTTAAACCTAGAAATGTCACAGGAACGTTTTAAATTAAACTTAAAAGGTCAAAAAGAGAGGTTAAAAAATTAGTTTTGATGACTTTTTTTCACTGATTTTTTCCACCTTCATTTCTATATCAGGCCACAGTGCGATGGCTTTTCTTGCCCAAGATGTTATGATCGCAACGCTTACGGATCGCCGCTCAGTGGACGGGGTTTGAAACGAAACGATCACCGTTCATGCCACAAAGAATAATGAAGATCACGAAAAAGCGATCATCATTTTTTCCTCATAAGAATCGATTATTCGTAGGCACAAATATCGATTCTTGTCCAAATATTTAAACGGGAGACATCGAACTGCATCAGAAATAATCGTTCAAAATATATAACATGACTACAATGATTATAGCAATCCTTATAAGATCGATAGTACGGCATTATTTTGCACAAATAATTATTATCTGCACAGATAAAAGGGACAAAAACAATTTGGTAGCGCTGGCAAAACCTTTAGTTGAAAAATGACCCTACAAAAGAATTTCAGTCGAGCTAATAAAATCTTTGATTCACCAAGCAAAACCTCTTTAGTTAGATGTAGAAAACCTAAGGTTAGCTAAACTTAAGTCTTTAGCTGTGTCATTTTTCTACCAAAGGTTTTGTTAGCGCTTTGTCAGTTCTTTCTGTGTGGAGATAAAAAAAGCGAGCAAGAAATCCTAAGTTTTTTCCTTAAAAGATACCCCAAAAATTTAATATCGAATAAGTCTTCGGTCAAATAAAATGTACAAATTTTGCTAAAAAAAAATATCGCGTTTGCTCGTAAATATCGCGGTGCGCTTTGTACGGACTTCTCCGTAAGTATATGGGTGAGATATCAATATAATATGAACGTTTTAATATCGAATTAGGCTCTCGTCAAATAAGTACCAATTTTGCTCAAAAATATTGCGTTTGCTCACAAATATCACTTACGTATTCAAGTGTGCTTCGTACGGACTTTTCCATAAGGATACGGGTGGGATATCGATATAGTATGAAGGTATAATATCGATAAATTAATCGATATAATATCGGTATAATAATAGGTCAAAAATGCAATCGATTAATCGAACTTAGGTCACTCACTGTGCGACCTAACGTCCGCCTCGCTTGCGTCTACACTCTACAGCACGGGGCGACTTAGTGGCGTCCATGATGCAGCTATAGCAGCGGAACACTTAAAAACGCGCCAAACTTTTAATGACGTGCGAAAGCGTGAGGCACAGCGCACGTGTGAATGAATGAGACATCCGCCATTAACCCCCCTCCCCCCTCCCTCAACCCTTATTACGCCCCGTCCGAGATTTTTTGACACGGTTGCCAAAACGACCGTCGTAGGTGGATGTCTAAAATTGATCGACTCTAAATCGATCCATAGTATGAATGGCCACGCAGAATACTATATGAGTACAATCAGACCGGGAATCTGTACTAATTAAGTTTGAATCAAATTTGAAACGAACGGGAGGCGAGTCCTTGCTTGATAGATACAGCATCATAATCTATTTCGCGTCAAACTATATTGTAAGTACAAGTAGATGTACTATCGACGAATTTAAGATTGTCGCGAGGTTTTCACACATTTTCAGTTATGGGTGTGAGTGTGGGACTGATCTGCAACGGCTTTGCCATCTCACCCGCTCTGGCCTCTCACCTGCAAAGTGTGAGGAATGTGAAAAAAGGCCGAGCCGGAATCTTGAAGGTGACACTTACTATCTCGTGAAAATCTCGCGACAATCTTTAATTCGTCGATAGTACACCGGGGAAAAAAGCCGGTAGACCAATGACCCAGAATGAGGCTCTTGCGAACTTTTGCTTCACGGGATTGAAGAGTTGATTCTTGCATAAAAACCTGTAAAAATTACGATGAGTACAATAAAAAATCACGAAATGCACTCTCAGAATCGAGCTAAATGGCGGTTCGACGCAGGTATCATGGGAGATTCCTATCTTACTTGAGACATACCTCTGTGTTTCCAAAGAGAAAGTGGCATATTAGATAGGAATCTCCCATGATATTTGCGTCGAACCGTCATTACGATCTTGCCATTTTTGTTATGTTGGTTTATTACTGAATTTGAAACTTTCTCAGTGTGATTTTCGTGATTTTTGCTGGTTTTTACATCAGAATGGACTGTTCATTTGCTCTCGACAAAAGTTTGCAAGAGCCCCATTGTTCATATCATCAACCAGGGATGCTGCAAATGCCTCAGCAACCTTGATCGAGTGTTTCTATATCGGTAGATTAATTGCAGATCGATGATAATAAAAACACCTGCCGCGGACACAAGGGTGAACGAAGAATCTATCGAGGTAGAAAAAACAGAACAGGGTGAGAATATTTTGTCTATACCACCGGTTTCAGGGCTTCTTCACCAATCTTATTTTTCTTCCGTTTAGGAGAATTTTCCCCAACACTAATCTGATTTGAAGCATGAAGTTACTCAATGCTTGTCATAAAACTGCCTACCTTGCAGTACAGTGAAAGCGTGGGATATGCTAACAGTGATTTTACTCCGCATTTAAATAACCCATGAAAAATAATCTGATTTTTCTGGACGCAGTTATCCTTCCAACAAAATCGATTATTTGACATCGGCCTAAATCAGCGGCGGCTCGTGAAATTTTGCAACGGCGTCCTCGTCCCATTTTACCATTGTAAAAGAATCGATTCTCCCGGTGGCTGTCAGCCTCCTCATGAATCGATTCTTTTACCTAGTTTAAATGGAAAAATTGCATGGTTGCCAAGTCGCACGAGCCGCCACTGGCGGAAAATAACTGCTGCCGTGCCGCCAAAATGCATGCTTTGCCGTCACAGCTACTTTGTATTGAAGTAAACGAAAAATTAAGCTAATTTCCCTTCTGCTGGTATCCATGGCAATGCCGCAAGCATATAGACCGGCGCTGTAGATTTGGCCGCTGGTGAGCCCAATTTTTTTGGCGCACAACTCGAAGTGAGTGCGCCATGCCTCCAAAATGCGCGATATTATGCAAGGTGCTCGCCACCCACACTAAGTCCCGCGAGATGCATATAGTAAGAAGTTCAAATTTTCGGTCGACCCACGCTCTCAAGCATATTGGCTCTATTTACGTTTGCAATATTTGGATTGGGGGGGGGGGGTTTGAGAAGAAAACTGAGGTAAACACTTTCTGATTTTTGACCGCCAAATCGGTCAACCCTGCCTAGGGTGCGCCGCTCGCAAGTTGCAATTACAGTGACTGGATAAACCACAGTGCGGCCATTTGCCCTCCACCCCTCAATAGTGCACCCACTTTAGCATGGGCAGCATGGGGAGTAGGATTGTTCCTGGGTTTTGGAATGAAATTTTCTCTACCCCCCGTCTGAAAATAGTGATTAATGCTATGTATAAACCATTTTTAGGGCGGGGGGTTGCGATATTTTTTACTAGTGACTCAGGAAAGCACTTCCTCCCTATGGCGCCCGTGTTAAGTTGGGTGCGCATCCGCGGGGGGTCAGTTACGGGGAATCGTTGATTTCTCTTGATTTTGCGAACCAATATGTTTCAAATTTGACAGAAGAACTTCTGTCGTGTCTAACTTGCCTACGAGAACCCTATAAAACTGTTAATATACTTCTAAATGCTCAAATTCGCGATGTAAGGAATCCGACCAATCAGAAAGACGACCAAAATGACCACACTGTGGTTTATCCAGTCACTGTAGTTGCAATAAATCGATTTCTCCTTTATGATGTAAACCGGTTGAAAATAGTTGATTGGTGAGCGGTTCCGCACTGAACCTTCAAATAATTGATATTATTGTATCAAGCTCATTTTTTTTTCACAGCCGTTGGTGCGGTGAGCCTATTGTGCGACCGTATAAGCTTCCCTATATGCTTTGCAAGTAAGAAAAGCCTTTGTTTATACCTGCAGCAGAACAAAGAGTAGCGTATACTTTGAATTGCACAGATGACGCACCGCCATGCACGACCACTGCTTGAGAATATCAATCAGATTCAGTGTAAATGTAGTACTATAGCGGAGACAAAGATCGATGTCCAGGATATGCAATATGCAAAGCACCTGATATATAAAATATGTTGAATGGTATATCGTGTGTTGCATATTGCATACCCCTGTCAGGCAATTTTTCTTCCAAAAAAACAAAAAAAAAAAAACACTTGATCTGGAGCGACGCGAGCAGATCCGTAAAAAAAAAATGCATTTCCAGCATGGATTTTTCAAGTCCGATAACACCTCCTCCCGATAGGTGCACGGTGTACAGAGCTGCCGATTTGCGTATAGATTTAATGACATTTTCAAATTCACCGAAGATTCCACCGGTTGAGAAAAGATTACAGATTTTAGTTCAAAGTATAACTGTAATATGCACGAAAATACCAGCTTCTTTTATCTTTTCTCAACCGGTTTATTCTAATTATTTAACGGCGTTTCCACGGATTGAGAAAAGATTACAGATCAGAGTATTTTCGTGCATTACAGTCATACAATGGGGCTATTGCACACTTTTGCTATAAGCGATTTAATAGTCGATTATGGCGTAAAAACCTCAAAAAATAACGATGGCGGCACTAAAAACTTCCAAAATCCACTCCTAAACTCAATAAACGCAGTTATTTGCGGGAGCGTAATGGTGGCCGAAGGCACTAACAATAGGAGATTCCCATCTAACAATTCTGAAACTCCATCAAGAAGTGACCAATAAGAGACTACTTTCATTTGACACCGGTGTCACTTGGTGTTGCGGTACCATTCATCGGATGTGGATCATCACTCTGATGACTAATTACTCTGTGAATCATCCTTGTCAGCATAGAAAGAGTGACGAAATTAAGATAGGAATCTCCCATTGTTAGTGCCTTCGGCCACCATTAGGCTCGCGCAAATAACTGCGTTTATTGAGTTTAGGAGTGGATTTTGGAAGTTTTTAGTGCCGCCATCGTTATTTTTTGAGGTTTTTACGCCATAATCGACTGTTAAATCGCTTATAGCAAAAGTGTGCAATAGCCCCATTAATTGAACTATGTAATATTTTCTACACCGGTGGAATCATCGGTGAATTTAAAAAAGTGGCCAATAAAAATCAGAAAGTAAATTTCTCATCGATTTATCGTTTATAAACTTTCAAGGCCAATTTTAATCACGGAGAACACAAGTAATTAAATCGAGGAATGGTACTGGATAGTTTTTAACTACGCTTAAATGGGTAAAAACGATGATTTTTGATTAATTTTTTTTTTCACAGATTTTTGACCATTTTTGTTTTTATCTCAGACCAATGTGCACCGGTTGTACGGAAATGGTACAAAAAATTCGCCTCTGGATTGCACCAGTGGCGGCTCGTGCGATTTGGCAACAGTGTTTTTATCCCATTTAAATACATGGAAAACAATCGAAACTCGAGGAGGCTGCCAGCCTCCGCTTGAATCGATTTTTTACCTAAGTTTAAGTGGGAAAAATGCATGGTTGCCAAATCTCACGGGCCGCTACTGGATTGCACGCCACAAGACAATAAACGTTTTATTGTTAATACAATAGAAAGCATTACTCAATTCAACGTTTAAAATTTCGCATTACAGTGTCATTTCAAAGGAAATTGAATATGTAAGCTTTTTTGATTTTGAGTGCAACCTCAAGAAACGTTTCTTATCAAAATTTCACGAAGGTTGATGCCTGGTTGTTTGGGTCATCACAGTGCAACTGACTTTGACTTTCTCTAATACTACCCCCCCCTCCCCCCCCAAGCACTCAAAATTAAAGCCCTTGAATACTACACTGAAAAAAATAAATAGTTAAAAAAGTACAGAACAAAATGATTTGCTAAATTAACAACTCAAATGCAAAATCAGCGAATCATTTTGTTAGCTTAACAACTAACTTTGCCCAACCAGCATATCAAATAGTAAAAATAACAATTTCTATGCTGGAATATCAAATTAGTAAGTAAAATCAGCAATTTATTTTGCTGATATTACAAGCTGAATTGTTAGATTAACTAATTGGGTTAAGTTCTGTATTTTTTTTTTAACTATTTAAAATTGCTAAATTGACAATGTCTATTTTGTTAAAAGAACACCATTATGTGGTTGATTTAACAACTATTTTTGTAAACTCAACAAATAAATTGTTAACTTAACAGAAACCCCTGGTTGATTTAGTAACTTTCAATTTTTGTTAAATCAGCAAATTTTGAATTTTTGCTTTCACATCAATTGATTTTTTTCAGTGACGCCTCTCATGCGCGCATGCACAGCCTTTAATGGAGCTGTTGCAAACTTTTGCTACAGGCTTATTAATAGTTGATTACGGGGTAATACCCTGTGAAAATAACGATTAGCGCACTAAAAAATCACGAAATCCACTCCTAAACTCACAAAATGCTTTTAAACGCGAGACCGTAATGGCGGCCGGGGCCGCGGTTTTCATTGGGGTTCCCTATCTTCAATCAGCGCCATCTACACGAGGTGTTCTCGCAACACCACACTAGAAGAAGAAGAAGCATATAATTGCCATAAGAAAACCGCGGCCTCGGCCTCCATTACGGTCTCGCATTTAAAAGCATTTTGTGAGTTTAGGAGTGGATTTCGTAATTTTTTAGTGCGCTAATCGTTATTTTTACAGGGTATTACCGCAGAATCAACTATTTATAAGCCTGTTGCAAAAGTTTGCAACAGCTCCATTGCGAGCTTATCCGCAAGTTTGGCACGACTTTAAAGACGAGCACGTTTGGATTTTGCTATTTAAACGGGGGGAAATTCTGGCTCAAGGTCGTCCGGATGTAGGGGAATGGCTCATTGGGTTCATGGCTCAAGCTCACTCGCGAGGGGGGTCTGGTGCTATCTTTGAGCCTTCCAAAGCCGGACGAAAAGAAAAAAAAAAACGAAAAAGGAGTCGTTTAATAAATTGATTGACAGGACGAGCCGTTAATTGGTACTCCAGTCACATCGCTCACATTGCTACTCGGTTCGGTTGGCATTGCTGTTTGCTGCGGTCTCTCCTCATCATTATTTGTACGAGATGCGAGAGCAGTGTTGCCAGTTAATACAGAAAATGTATATTCAAATTAACCATTTAATTGAATGACTTTATCTATACGCAAAAGCACTGAGACAAATTTCTTGTTGCGGCAACCGGACGTCTTGTTAATTGTTACCTAACCGGAATTCCTGTTATTTTAACAAGGAAGTCTTGTTCTTTCTACAGGAATTCCGGCCAAGCAGTAGCTTCATTTGCGGGGGGCAAGGGACGGCTGAAAGTAAAAATGTGATGACCTTTTTTTTTTTTTTTTTAGGTTAAGGAACAAAGTTTGGAACTGAGAATTTGGTGGTCATTAACGAGTTTTGATGGAATTTAGGGCAGTAACTATTGGATATGCAGGGCTGTAGAGTGTCTAAAATAATATTGATGACCCAAAAAAAAGTCATCGCCGCCCCCCCGTATTTTCAAATCAATAATTGCTACTTCTAATAGTAAAAATGTGAAAAATAATAATTGCTCGAGCGCCTTCAATTTATTGTGTATGCAAAACCAGCACCGCGGAGTAGGTTTATTTTTTACTAGCCGTTCCATGCACCCTGCGGGCGCCCTCCACGGCCAGCATTCTAGGATTACGGGCTAGTTGGTAGTTGGTAAAAATGATAAAATGAAACGGAGTATTGGTGCTGAGAATTAAAGAGATGAAAATGTAAGAATGTGAGCGCAAAGCGCTTGCACTTTCTTGTATTAAATAAATAAATAAAAAAAAAAAGATATTGCCGGGCAATGCGTAAAAAGAACTAATAAGACGCGGAGGATACCAAAATAAAAGCGTTGAAAATCGAAGAGGAATTATAAAAGAGAAGCGAGTGCTTAAAGGTTACATATAACGGTGACAATTCACGGAAAAAATAAATGCACAATGCGCTAAGAATGTTTTCTTAAAAAAAAAAAAAAAAAAAAAAATAATAATAATAAAATAAAAAAAAAAATTAAATCAAGAGCATACTGCAAAATATTAGGGACGTTATTCAACGATCCCGAGTGATTTAAGTCGAAATGATAAAAATTTAAAGAATAAAATGAAAAGAGAGGAAAGAAGAAGAAAGGCAAACGAATGGTTAATACGAAGAATGGGAGTGCGTTAGTCGAGAGAGATGAGCGTCCGTAAGGAGTGAGAGAGAAGGTTGCGGGTGCGGGCGAGGCGAGCGACAGAAAAATTTTGGAGAAAGAACGAAGTAATCAGTGCGCAAGAGATGAGCGACGAACGAACCTCCCCCCTCCACCGCTCTCGCTGCACTGACTCGTCAACTGATAAGGTGAGACTCTGCCGAGCGTAGAGTGGAGGGGAGGGGCAGATCAGAGAATCCAGCTCAGGCGATGGCGCGGAGCTGCGGAGCATCTCGTCACCTCGCTGTCCGTGCGTCGTGCGAAAATGAGTTTTCACTCTTATTTTAAAATTCATTTTGCGGCGCTCACAGACGACTTTTTCAAAAACTGTTCGGACAGATTTTTTCTAAATACCCTAAGGAATCATCGTGTCAAATTTGAGGGAAATCGCTTCGGCCAATTTTCGGGAAATAGAAAAAACATTTAGGAGGGACGACAGCTTTATATATATAATTAAACTACTCTTTTATTTTGAGCGAGCAACCATTTGTTATCATAACCTTGCAGTAAAAGGATTAATGAGAAAAGGTGCTAAGTAAAAAATAAACGGTTATGGAGATATAAACCTGCAGCTGGAAAATGGGAGTATTCCCTTAGTTGGGGATGCACTCAGTTGGGAATATTCCCGATCTTCAAAACACTACAAGTGAGTTTTGACAATTTATCTGCACGATCTGGCAATCATGTCTAAGAGCGAGAATGAATTTTACAGGAGAGGTTTCAAGAAGTGTGAGTGTGTTCAGAGTCGGAGTCAGATCGGATATCCTTTTTGCCTGCCTCCATAATTAGTCCAAACATATTCTTTTAACATCTCCGCCGGTGTTGCCAGATTTTACTTATAAATTCCTAACTTATACGTAAGTCAAACGAGAAAAATCGGATAACCATGCGAATTTGACAACACTGATCTTAACCGTCCTTCTCCATCGCATAGATGCCAGATTAGGTATAAAAAACCACCAGATTTTACACCGACGCTTATGAAAAGTCCGACGACTTTTTAGCCTGATTAGTCGGGGCAAATTAAGGTTTGACCCGCAACAAATTGCAACAAAAGGTTTTATGGCATCAAAAAACGCAGAAAAATCAGGAGAATACGGTGGAACTAGAGTCACCGAAATCCCCCCAAAATTAGACCCCGAAAGACCCCAAAAACCCCGAAGAAACTAAAAAAAAAGCACGAAATTTCTCAAGAAACAAGGTATAACTTCGAAACGGTTGGGTTTTGGGCAATTTTGGTATCGGCCAAATTTGTAGAGCGTCCAATTTTACACTAGGTACTGTAAACGATTTTTCGGAAAAACCAAAATCATAGTTGCCAAATGGCCCCGAATTCCGACTTTCGGGTCAAAATATCACTCGATTTTGACAATATTGCGACAAAAGATTTACTGGCATCAAAAAACGCAGAAAATTTAAACGTACGGAAAATAATCGAATCTTCATCAGGCATTCTGTTAATATAAACGACCACAAAACTCAATGAAATGACGGCTCTTCACTATGTGCAATGTGACACAACATCGGATTTTCCTTCACCATTTAAACGTACGGAACATAGTCGAATCTCCATTAGGCGTTCTGTTAGTATGAAAATCGATTTTTTGCACGGAGTTAAACGGCGAAAATCCAACGTAGCCACATTTCGCATGCCGACATTGATTCATGGTTCAACCGACAGTTTGGTATGGGTCACATTGCGTCAGTTCCTCTCGTTCGGTTCAATTCCGTTCCCTGGTTGCCGCGTTATGTTAGTGCGAAACTCGCCGATAAAGCGCGATTAATCACTAGGCGACCGCGATTTATACGCCACACGCGGCCCAGAATTCGCGGAGAAGGTGCAGGACTCAGGCCAGGAGCAGACGGGGTGCGGATGCGTCATATCCCAACGGAAATTGACTATCAGTCCGTTGTAATGTAACGGACGAACAGAATAAATTCTGACTTTCCTGGAATTTAACCCGGTGCGATTATGTATGAGCTCCATATTTATTCACTTCTGTTGACCGGTGGACGGGTGGATTCCCCGAAAAAAAAATAAAAAATGAAAAAACTTCAAAACAATGAGACCGAACTTTCAACAGGATATTGCGTGTCACTTGATAGTCGCTAGTTCCCCAAATTGTCGTAATGGGGCTGTTTCAAGGGTCTGCAATGTTGTGTTTGTTGTAAAGAAAGTACTTGATGAGCTGAGAACAATGGTGCCTTTGGTTTTTTCCCATGTGTCCCGGTTTTGGAGTTACGCAAGTGTAAAGTTGTAAAAAAAAATCCTGGGCGTAGTGCAGTGGCGGCTCGCGAAATGCGATTTATCAATGTCTACTCCATTTAAAACTATAGACAAGTATCGATCGTCAGGGGGTGCAATTGAACCCCCGATAAATCGATACTTTTCTACACTTTTTAATGGAGTGAACATCAATATATCGCATTTCACGAGCCGCCACTGGCGTAGTGACGTCACTACGCGGAGTTCCCATTTAAAACAATGTATTTTGCGCCAAAATCCCATCTCCGGAACAATGGGACTTAATTAGAAACCAAAGGCATCTTTCTTCTCAGCTCATCGAGTACTTTAATTTTCTCTATAAAAAACACAAAATTTCAGACCCTTGCAACTGCCCCATTGCCACAGTGGGGCAGTTGCAAGGGTCTGAAATTTTGTGTTTTTTGTAACGTAAATAATGATAGTTCTTGATGAGCTGAGAACAATGGTGCTTTTGGTTTTTTCCTAAGTGTCCCAGTTTTGGAGATACACACGTATAAAAATGTAAAAAATCGTGTGCGTAGTGACATCATTAAGCAAAATACCCATTTAAAACAATGTATTTTGGGCCAAAATCTCATCTCCTGAACAATGGGACTTAACTATAGAAACCAAAGGATCTTTCATTCAGCTCATCAAGTACTTCCATTTTCTTGTTAAAAAATACAACATTTTAGACCCTTGCAACTGCATGCCAGCATGCCCCATTGTTTCAAAACAAGTCGTTGGAGTTTTTACAAGTGAGCGTCAAACTCACTTTAATTACAGGGTCATTCCGGACGGAAAGTAGCATTCGTTACATTTTAAAACTGTAATTTTGACTTGCGAAAACTTCAAATTTTCTACTTTACTGCGAAGGAGCTGGGAAGCAAGTTGTGATCTCCAATCTTGGCCATTGTTGAAAAGTTCGAAACTAAATGTTTTACAGTCGAGGAGACGGGTTTAAAATGTAACGGATGTTACATTCCGTCCGGAATGACCCTTTAAAGCTTTAAAAATCTCCATCTTAGTTTTTTCGTTGGTGATGAACCGCAGGCAGCGGCGGCTCGTGCGATTCGGCAACAATGGTTTTCCTCCATTTGATTGTATGAAAAATAATCGATTCGATAGTGGAGCAGCGTTTCATCAGCAATCGATTGTTCAACATAAATTCAAATAGAAGAAAAACATTGTTGCCAAATTGTACGAGCCGCCTTCGCCGTATTACTTTCATTCCATTTAAAAACCCGTAAAACAGGTTTTCCTCAATTTGATTCTATGAAAACAATCGATTCGATAGTGGAGCAGCGTTTCATCAGCAATCGATTGTTCAACATAAATTCAAATAGAAGGAAAAAATTGTTGCCGAATTGCACGAGCCGTCTTCGCCATATTACTTTCATTCCATTTAAAAACCCGTAAAACCCATAAAACAGGGCAGGAAATCACGGGTCTTGCCGAAAAGAAGACGCTGTTTCGTTATAGTCGCTGAAATTGTAAATCGAGATTGCCGGAGGCTGGAGGTCTTTCATGTCAGCTCCCTCAAAGCGCTAAACTTTGGGGTTGTCTGGCGGTAAAATCGTAAAGAGGGGCAAGATTAATAAGGCAACGACTGCAAGAAGCAAGGACGGATGGAAACAACGGAGAATATGAAAAATGTAGTCGAAAATGAGATGTAAACTATGTGACGTCAAATGACTACATCCGCACCGCCTCCGCGCTAGCTCACAGTGAACCAAACCTGGGAAACGCAGGATTTCGATCAAACATTTATTCTAACACGAATTTTATTTTAATTTAAATTTATTTTTAATATTATTATAAATAATATAATTAATTATTAATATTCTTATTATTAATTTATATTTTTATTTTTATTATTTATTATTATCATTTGTTGTTTATCACGTACCGCTTGTGGCGGGTAATGGGGTGTTAGTCCCTCGGCGGGACTAAACAATAGTCCTAAGCCTTGGGCTTTTTCCGGTTGGATGAATTTTCCGGTATCTGTACAAAAATAAATTATTATTAATTAAAAATGACCATCCCTTGTACAAAGAGAGGAGACCACTTCTCCCGGGACAGGTTTTGTACAATCGTTGCTGTACTGTCCTGATGAGAGGAGCTCTCACTGTCAGTATAATATCGAGCTGAGTCGATGCTCTCTTTTGTCCATAACTTACTATTTTGGCCTCGCAGGGTCCATAATTTCCTGCCGTACTCCTGTGGTGTTTTTTTTTTTTTTTTTTTTTTTTTTGTCTTTGGTCCTGTATTTTTTTCTTTCCTTTTTTCTTTTTTTCTTATACAATTTTCTTATTATCATTATTATTATTAATTTTTTTTTTTTTTTTTTTTTTTTTGTACTTGATTATTCACTGCTCATATTCTCCTCGCGACTGTTATCGACTATCGATTAATATGCACGACCAAAATCTACAAACCAGTAGCGTCTCGTTCTATTTGGCAATCTTTTTTTTTTTTTTTTTTTTTTTTTTTTTTTTTTTTTTTTTGCCGTTTGATGCTATGCGGAAGTATCGACTTCTGAGGGAGTCGGTGAATCCCCTGCAGATCGTTTATGTTACTTAGATTTAAAATTTGAAAATCTGTTGTTGCCACGCAAATCGCCGCTGCTACAAACAAAGGGCATTTTAACAGATAATAATGACCGAACCTTTGAAGCGATATTTGTTTAAAAACATGTCATCTGCAGAACGCACCTTGAATCTTGCAGGCTGTCATCAAAACTTGAGGACTAGTAACTGCAAATCATCGTTTGGAAAACTGAACCAATAATTGTTTCGGCGTATATTATTAATTTTTTTCAGACGAGATTCCAAAAGTGTTATACTAATTTAATTTGGCCATTATGTTTATAACTTTTTTTTTTTTAAAGTAGAAAAATCGTTTTATCGTTTGCTTTTTTAACGGTCTCGGTCTTGTATCGTTTATTGTACCAATGCGTGACTAGCGAATCACTGGCTAGTCTGAAAATCCTGACAAATACAAATTGGTACTATCGCACTGGAAGGGTGCGGGATATACCACAAAATCCATCAGATTTCCAACCAGTGGAGTAGCGAGCAAGTTGGCAACCTTGTATTATGTCCGTTTAAACTCAATTGAAAGGTCGAATGCGAAGGTGTTCACCGAACACCCAGTAGTTCGATCTTTGACGAACTGCAAATTTGTCAAGTTGCACTCTACGCCACTAATTCTAACCCACTGTGCGACCTCGTATTTTTATGAATGAGCCCGCGTGAAGTGAATGAAGTGACGGAAGACTCGTGAAAAATCTAAAAAACAACAAAAACAAGTTGAACCAACCAACGTCGGATGGGGAAAGGACTTTGTTTGATACAAACGACAAGTTTGATTAAACGACGTTGTATATGAAGGAGCGCCGTTGACAGCGACAGTACAAACCACCCCCCCCCCCCCCCCACTTTTTGTCAGAGGAGGGGGAGAAGATCGCCAGGACATCGCGACTGAAAAATTCGAGAGAAGGAATCTCCCAGCAGCGATTTATCGATGAAGGGGTCGTCTCGCTTGTCTGTCGAGACAATTCAAAAATGTTTCAAGATGAATAAGCGATAGTCATACATGGGCGGTTTGCATGGCCTTACTTCTTTCTCTCTCTCTTATTCCATTTAAACGCACGTGTTAAGAAAGGATGGTTAGAGGGGCTGTCACGTGACTTCATTCCCTTTTTCTATCCTTTTCTAACGCATGTAGTCAAATGGGCCAAGAGAGAGCAAGACAGATTCCTGGCTAAGACTTCGGCGGTCTGTGTTAAGAAGCACAAGCAATGAGGAGCTCTAAGCAGCTTTGCCGCGGGAGGGTGGAGTTAGACATTTATGAATGAGCGAGCCACGAACATAGTTATGTACTAGGAGGAGTGAGAATTTATTTTTCGGGACTCGATGACTGAGGATATTAGCGGACCCAGACAAGAATTTTTGGGAGGAGAGCAGCATGAATGAAAGGGGTAATGTGTAATGATGAAGTGCGGGGAGGGAAGGAACTGTTCTGAGAAAAACTGAAGGTTCAACCGAAGGTCCCAACAAAAATTTGAAGTGAATTATTGCAATGTCTCCGTTTCCCTTCCCGTCTCAATTTTTTCTTTTTGATTTTTTTTTATATTAATGCCCTCATCAGTCGTGCGGCGTGCATACCTTTATATGGAACAGTATTAGAAATGTTACTTTTTTCTGTCATCTTTTTGCCCGCATAATATTAATTTTTGGCGAATTTTATTCGATACTTTTTTTGTGTACTTTTCTAAACGGGAGAAGCACTACAATCACTGGCGTGCGGGGGGGGGGGGCTAAAGCCTAAAGTCCCTCCTAGACCTCCGATTTTTAGGGGTGGAGGAGAAATTATTAAGTTGTCCAAAGTTATCGGAGCTTTTAAAAGATGATTACGTATCTATAAGTTAGGGATCATAATTTGAATTAGAGATTACTGATCGAGAGTTTCTGATGGAGGATAGGATAGGTTTACCGCCTTTTCCAATGAGCTATAACTTTAGAGTGGCACATCAAGGAACGTTCCGCTGGTTCATTGTTGTCACCCAGGGCGCCGCCATCTTGCCGTAAAAATCGATTTTGAGGTTAAATTTTGTAGGTTGTTTCCGGTCGTTTCGTAAACGAACTCGGGCATCGCCGGAAACGACCTGCAAAAATTAACCCCAAACCTTGGAATCTGCCGTCCAAATTCTCGCCAAATTCCGAACGACCTACAAAATTTAACCTCAAACCTTGGAATCTGCCGTCCAAATTCCGCTTTTTCTCGGGATTCCTTCTACCCTGTGTGGCACAAAATGGACCAGCCCGCTGCCACTCTAAAGTTATAGCTCATTGGCCTCTTCTACTGCCGTGCAAATCCACTGCCGGGGCCGGAGGGGAGGAGCACGCCTGTGAAATTTGAAGCGTTGCATCGGTGGAAGCTGTTGAAAAAAGGCTAAATATGAGACGTGCTCCCCGTGGATCAAACCACTATGCCCATACGGACCAATTTTACGAGGGGGTCAGTGGCGTCGCGTGCAATTTGGCAACAATGTATTCTATCCATTTAAACTCATGTAAAAGATCGAATTCTGGGAGTGCACAGTGCACAAGGAAAATTCGATATATTTAATGAGTTTAAATAGAGCAGTTGCATTGTTGCCAGATGGCACGCGACGCCACTGCAGGGGGTTGCGATTAATGAGTGTATTGTTGTGATTTTTCGCTAACCGTTGCGTTGACTTCGCACTAAAACCGTGTCTATATAACAGTGGCGGCTCGTGCATTTTGGCAACAATGTTTTCCCTCCATTTGAATACACATAAAACAATCGATTGCAGGTGAAGCGCTGCTTCACCATCGAATCGATTATTTTGCATTGAATCAAATGGAGGGTAAACATTGTTGCCAAAGTACTCGAGCCGCCACTGTTACATTAATAATAGCCTCGTTTATGCGAGCACCTCAACCCGGGTTCTAGAACCCGAGTTCAGCTGAACCCGAGTTGAGATGCTCGCATAAACACTTCGGATCTCGCTGAACTCGGGTTCGACTCGACCCCGATTCAAACCCGAGTCGAGTCGGTGAACTCGGGTTGAGATTTCACGCATAAACACCTCGGAGTTCAGAACCCGGGTTCACGCGGCATCGATGTCACCAATCCGAGCGAGGTTAAACACGCGTCTTGTGCGGTCGCACTTGTCCGTACCGCACCAAGCATCGCCGCCATTTTCGTCAAAAATGTAAACAAACACAGTGAAGAAGAAGAAAGAAATCCTTTGAACTCGAGTTCAAATACACGGGTGTTTATGCGCAAATCCAAGTTGGACCCAGGTTGAAACTCAACTCGGGTTGACTCTACCCAGGTTCAGATCTCTCGCATAAACGAGGCTAATGCAATCTATCCGAGTTCTCTATGGTCAAAATATTTTCACAAAACACACAATTAGTCTGATGTATAAAAGGAGGCATCACTCCTCAAGACAAGAATCCCTCGCAAACCAACCTACCGTGGGCAATGGGCGCATGGACATACTCGGGCAGGATATCCTCCGAATCTTTTTTAACAACAAGACGTTGCGTTGCGAGAGCGGGACGTTGTTGTCGCCTTTCGACATTTTCCTTCTTTTCTTGTCAAAGACTCAAGACTCAAGACGCGCACCTCACCGTGGCTCACACAGCACACAGCATACACAGCTCGCTCACGCGGACCGGAAGGAAACAACAAAAGAAGGAGTTTCCTTCGTTTCGACTTCGACCGGTCGTCGTCGCTATTTCCGTTCCGTTCCTCCAGGAAACATCGCGCAACTATAGTCGTGCGCGGGCACAGGAAGGTTGCGTCATGGAGCGATAATTCGAGATATTTCGATACCTACATCGAAAAATTGAGAGAGTTTTTCAAGGTGATTCCAGCCAGACCATCAAGCGGCCGATCCTCAGTGGCAATTTGGCAATCATGATTATTTGCCATTTAAACCAATGCAAAAGTATCGATATCTCAGTGGTGCAACTGCCCCCCCCCCCCCTGAAGATCGATTGTTTTACATAGATTTAAATGGAGAGAATTCGTTGTTGCCACATTACACGAGCCGCCACCGTTAACGTTGAGACAACTCCATCGAGCGAATCGGCGCTGACTCGTGAAAGATACAATCAGTCTTCTTCTCTTTAAACTCATGAAATAGTTTCTATCATTTGGATATCCAATCAAAACTCCTTAGCGCGAACGGTTCTGCAGACATTTGCTAACGAAATTCCACCATAAACTAAACGATAAATTACTCTTCGATAAATTTTAATTTTTTGACTAAGTAAACTGAAATTTTGCATATGAGCGTGAAATTTAGCACGCTATTTCCAAATTTTATCTCTCCCTCGAGCAATTTATCGAGGTTTCAGGATAATTTGTCAAACTTCTCTTAATTATCCATAAGAAGAATCTGTTAGCATTTGTCTTGTCCATAAGGAAAGCTCGTTAGCCAATGTCTGCAATCGATTCTTCTCCTATTTGTTTACATCGAGAAGATGTCTGAATACATCGCATTTCACGAGTCCCGACTGCTTGGCCGACCGCGGCATTGCAACGTCATCGTCGTGAGCAAAAATCTTGTGAAGCAATCAAGTGAATAAAAGAAGATGTAGAGAGTGCGTAAGGGACTGCCTATAGACTATAGTATAGTGCCTGCCTAGGCCCCAGAGCTCGCCGTGGAAGGACCGGATGCGGTTTGTGAAAAGGAACGTTCCCGATGCGGATGTGAAATAGTGTAAATGGCGGTGGAGGTGGGTCGGAGGGGTGGACGCGGGACAGGGGGGCGAGGGGGTCCCTGGTTTTGATTTTGAAATAAAACGGAAGTTGTGAAAAACACCGTGACATTGCTGACTTCGCACGCTCTGTTGTCGGCTCGACCGTTTCGAATTTGTTTGTTTATTCATCTATTTATTTATCTATATACGTATTAAGCCAACCGTTACATTTATTTATTTAGCTTCACACCCAAAAATAACCGACGCTACGTCTTAATCTCCGAATCAATGCATATCGCTCATTTTTTGCATGATTGTAAGTTTTACTCTCGTAGATTTCGTTGCAGAAGTATACATGTATGTATAGGTGGCAGTGGCGTAGCCCGGGGGGGGGGGGTTCCCTTTGACACCAGAATTTGCCGTAAAAAAAGGTAATTTTTTTGAGTTTTCAGACAAATTTGACCAAAGTAGTATATTTGAATCCCCCCCCCCCATTGACAATTTTCGGACCTCCGACCCCCCTCCCCCCCAGAAAAATTCCTGGCTATGCTACTGAGGTGGAGCTTACCGATATAATCTTTGGCGAATTTACGATTTTGATTCCCTCGAATCACAGCAAAAGTTGCCTACGACACGACTTAAACTTTTTGATTTTAAAGCGTCGCCTGAGTCAAGGTTGTAATTAATTTTTATTGCGTATGAGAGTGTTTTCTACGTAGAGGCAGGTGGCTATGTCAGCATGAGCGGAGCCAGCAATTAGGCAATTGCGGATTCTTCCCATTTGAATGTATGAGAAACAATCGATTAGAAATCGAGCCATGGCCCCCTCAAGAATCGATTGTTTCGCATACATTCAAATGGATAGAATCCAAAGTTGCCAAATTGCTGGCTCCGCCCACATGGCTGTCAGTTTGTATAGTAAGAGTTGCTAGTTTGTACTCGAAGTACCAATCAAAATGACGTTGCATTGCAATGCTGACAAGTTTTGTAACAACTGTACTGTTCCAAGGGATACGATCTTAAAATAGTTAGCAGAGATGGACAAGATAAGAAATGTGGATAGGAATTAAGTCGTAGGTATATAGGGGTTATAAAAAAAAAAACAATTAATTTCACCTTAGTTGGCCGAAGATCAGCGCGAGTTCAATTTTTGGCTTCATTTTTCATGACTGATTCAGTGTCCTAATCCCTGCCAATAATTTTTGGCTAAACACTGTCGAACAATATGCTGTGTTTACTTCGTCTAAATTTTTCGATGATGTTTGAAGAAAATATCGAAATGTGATTCTAACATTTCAGCAATGTTTCTGTTCCACCGCCTCATAAATTCAGTATAAGGTAGGTGATCCAAAGGTGGCCCGGCTCTTAAGGTGGCCCACCCCAGCTTATTTCAGTTAATTACACGAATTGACGATAGATAGCGTTAGTGCGGAGTAGCAGGATACTATCGCTTCTCCCACTCCAAAAATCAAGAGCATCGGGCGATTCAATCGGCGCGGAACAGTGCAACGTCCATTTTTGCAGGTCTTCATCTAATTTTCACGGAAGTAAACAATCGTAAAAGCTAAGCCCTTAAATTGATTCCACCTTTGACTTTCAATTCATCATAATTATTATAATTGCTGGTGTAACTAGGGTCTAGATTCCGTTTTTGAACGATTAAATAGCATTTGAATACGTATTAATGAAATTTGAAAGGAGGTGTACACCTTTAGGTGCATCAAAAATATTAGGGTTGGCCACCTTAGGTGCATGTTTTGCGTGATGTCAAAACTCTAAGTACTTACTTTTTTTCAAACGCAAAAAAAACCCTCAAAAACAAGGAAATTTGAGGAAAATGAAACTAACATGTGATAGCCAACTGTCTGAATAGTTAATTGACATGTTTAGTTTTTTTTTATCTCTCATGACTTATACGTGCATATAGGCGTAGGTATGGCCACCTTTGGGTCACTTACCTTATGTGATTTCACAGATTATTCTTTCTCTCTTCAACTTCCCTTTTCCGTGAGCCGTCCACGAAGCAAGCTAGTGTCTCTCTCCAGCAACCGTGATTCATTCGACTCACATCCGTCATGCCGAAGGGATCCCCATCCCCGGTGGAAACCGGATGTTCTGACTGGCAACACCGTTTTTCAGCTTTTAGCGGCTCCTCCAAAACCTACCACTGAAAGGTCTCAATATACCCCTGGGCCCTGAGGCTGGCTCCTCTCAAAGGACTGCCTTTGTTTACGGGTCTTCGCGAGAAAATGATCAACTTTTTATTTTATTTTATTTTATTTTTTTTCTCCTCGTCATTGTGAAATCATTACTCCGCTCTCTCACAATGGCCCGTCTTTGTTTCGTGATGCCCATTTCACGGATGCCTGTACGGTGTGTCCATTTCACAGATAGGGTGGAACCTTACGCCTTACGGCCGGATCCCAGCTACAGGGTCGAGGTGTTGTTGTGAGACCCGGCTCGTTATTATTATGAGGTCAGAGAAGTGAGAGTTCCCTGCTGACATTTTTTAGAGCGTGACCACGTTAACACCTCTTTTTGCTTCGCAGGGTGGTTCTGTTTAACAAATTGTATACTGTGTCTTCTTTCTCTTTTTCTTCTTCTTCTCTTCCCCCCCCCTTTTATTCTCACTCAATTTGTTCATTGGTTGACTGAACGTTATTTTCGCTTCTTCAAAGCGTGAAAAGTCGATTGAGATTTGATGGAATCCCCTGGATACTTGATATCTGATACCCTCAGGTACGGTGTTTCGGTCACCCGTAGAGAAACATGGAGAGAGAGAGAGAGAGCGTTTTATCTGTTGAAAGAGGGAGAGAGAAAGAGAGCGTGCGTGCGTGTGCGTGTCAATGTTGGCTTGTTTTCGTAGGCGTCAAAATGTTCTAATTGCCTGTGTTCACGGCGCTGTGCGTCTCCTCTATACCGTATTTTGTCACTTTGTCTCCTCTCTCTCTCGTCCGAATCTTCTCACCTATAACCTAACTGCGCATGCGTATACATATATACTGCATAGTTTTCCACTCGAGCGCAGGTGAGGTAGCCCTCGAACTGTCGTCGCAGTTTCAAGGCACTGTAATTATATACTGTGTGCGGAAGATGTGTTGGCTATTTAATGGACGGTTCCCGCCGCGGTGCAGTGCACTGCACTGTGTTGTCACGGAGTTTTGGAAATTGTGGGAAAAAAAAACAAAGGGGGCTGTAATCATGCTTGTTTTAAGCTCTGACTTTGCGGAATGAAATAATTGAACGGGACCAACTATACCTGTGGGAAACCCACTGCAGTCAGTCGGTTCTTTTCTGCTGACGCACAGAAAAGTTGGCTCCCTTCTGCAGAAAGCCATTCAATGGGGGCTCTTGCAAACTTTTGATGTATGCATACAAATAAACAGTCGTATCTTATGTATAGGACAGCGAAACTCACTAAAATCACACGAAAAAAGTCCAAAATGCAATATTAAACTCTCAAAACTGCTGTACTGGCGCGGCGGTTCACCGATAATCTTTGACGAATTTTCAATTTTTATTCCTTCAAATCAAAACAATTTTTTTTTTTTTTTGAACTTCGCCTTTCTGATTTTCAAACGGTCTTTAATCAATGTTCATCCTTTCAAATCGAAATAAAACTCGCCTCTTTCGAAAAATTTTGAATTTTAAGCGTTTTTTAAGCATCTGACTCACCGGATCACCGGGTTAATTTTTCGTCGTAATGAAGAGCTTTAAACGATTCGATCAGTGCAGGTATTCGATACGATTACGATTCGATCCTCCGTGGGACATGATCACCCTCCTGACACACCGGAACTCGACAAAGAATTTTTGGATTCCAGTCATTTCATTCATCGAAAGGGAGAGGACTTTCAAAGGGACTTGAAACTAGGCCGTTCCCGAAACTCAGTATACCCGGGACTCCAGGACTCCCTATTCCCGGTGCAAATGAACGGAATCGTACGACAGGAAACGGAATTGGCGAAAAAGGAAATAGGTGCGAGTGTAATCTCAACTCACACACGCGGCGCGCGGTTATCACACTCCCGGGCCATTTTTACAGGAAACCGGATATAACTGCTACACCGACGGCGGCTGCGCGGCGGATACCGGAAACAATACTATGCAGTTCATTTCCGTTTTTTCACCTATCGCTATCGTGTGCCGCTCGTTTGTTCACCCCCCCCCCCGCCCCCGCGCCTGTGCTGCTGCCCCCGACGCCCGACGTATGCCTAATTTTAGAACCTACCTAATTGAAACCGTGCTGCATCTCGGTCGTTGAATAAATCAGTTGGTATCAGCATTAGCGTCAGCACCGCACACGGCATAATTAATATTATTTTTGAATAAATAATTAGGCGCGGCGCTGGGTTTCCGATTTGCTCAACGCAGTGGCGCGGCGCGAGCAATCTAGCAACGTTGAATTTAGTCCATTTAAGGTGGATCCTCAGCGTTTAGTTCCATATTCTGCCACCAGAGAAAGATACGATCTCTAAATGGAAAAAATTAATGGTAAACGCAAAAAAATGAAAAAAAGGGCTTCGATGGAGCCTCGGAAGCAATCTAAGGAACATTTTAGTACAAACCGTATGCTAAAATCACAGAATAATACAATCAGAAGGGAAACTCCCATAAGAGCCAATGGAAACAAGATTTGGAATTTACCAGCACAAACTGGCAACTGTGCCTACTCACTTCTCAAGATGGCGGACATGCTTTTTCAGGCTATACAACCAATCACAACTCCGCCAGTTGCCGAAGATCTACCGAAGATTGCCGAAGATACTCACTTTCGAACATGGCGGCCCGAAGTAAAGAATGTTTCAAAATGAATTAGAGTTTCCCTTCTGATTGTATTATTCTGTGCTAAAATGTTACGAAATAAGCGAGAAACTATTGAATTTCGTAAACCCCCTAATGGCGTCCAATATAGAACTGGACGCCATTAGAAGGTTTACGAAATTCAATAGTTTCTCGCTTATTTCGTAACATTTTAGCGTACGGTTTGTACTAAAATGTTCCTTAGATTGCTTCCGAGGCTCCATCGAAGCCCTTTTTTTCATTTTTTTGCGTTTACCATTAATTTTTTCCATTTAAAGATCGTATCTTTTTCTGGTGGCAGAATATGGAACTAAACGCTGAGGATCCACCTTAAAGTATTTAAAAAGGTCGAAATAGGTATCAGTGCGAAGCGTGCTATTTGCAACATGGCATTTTATCCATTTGAACCCATAAGAAAAGGTCGAATCCGAAGGTCATCGGCGACTCTTATATTTCGACGTTTTTGATGGGTTTTAATGAGCCAAATGCAACGTTGCTAGATTTCATGCTTCGCCATTGATATATATCAAGGTATTCACGCTGCACAGTGCTTTTCTTCAAATCGATGTTTTACGTGGGTTCAAATGGACGATTTGCAATGTTGCCAAGTTTCACGCGCTGCGCTTCCGCACTGGCTCTACGTCCTGCACACAAAAAACAGAAAGTAACGTCTTGGTACCGCTGATGAAACCTTTATAGTAGACTTTTAGTTGTCAGTGGTGTCGCGTAAAATCTGGCAACGCTGCATTTCGTCCATTTAAATTCATATAAAATATCGATTCAAGGGATTGCACTGTGAACCTCCCAAGACCTCGACCTATTTCACGGGTTTAAAGGCACGAAATACGATATTTTCAAATAGAACGTGACGCCACTGCACTGCTAATGGCCCAGCAAAAGACTTTACAAGGAAAAAAAAGATTGGTGAAATTAACCATACGGATACCTGATTTTGGCACCTGCTAGATGTTATGGTAAACTTGACCAGAAGTATGGTACATTTACCGATACGTTGAGTCAATTCGACATGCAGTCAGGTAACATCACCTAGTACCTAGTCAAAACATAGTATACTTCTGGTTAACATTACCATAACATCTAGCAGGTGCCAAAATCAGGTATCCGTATGGTTATTTTCACCAATCTTTTTTTTCCGTGTAGTAGATCTAATCAAAGATCTTTTCCTGAAGATATTTTGCTGGGCGAACCAAAGATTTGGTTAGCTCAATTGAAGTCTAGCTGGGTCATTTTTCTACCAAAGGTTTTATCAGAGCTACCAAAGTGGTTTTTTTTTCTTTTTTTTTTCTGTGTGCGTTTCGCCATTAAAAAGCAGGTAAAACAAGGTACGGGCAAGATTTCTTGCGACGAGTTGTAACTGGCCAAATTGAAGGCTACTACCTTCACCCGCGTGACGTAACACACAAGCTTTATACGGAGTGAGTTCACGCAGAAAAAACACTTTGTTAGCACTGGCAAAACCTTTGGTAGAGACCAAAGAAAGGATCCAGCAAAATCTCTTAGTTTGGCGCGCAAAACCTTTGGTTAGCTCCACTAAAGTCTCTAGTTGGCTCTTGGGTTTTCTACCAAAGGTTTTATCAGCGCTACCGAAGTGTGTTTTTACTCTTTTCTTCTGTGCAGTAATTTGACCCGTGCTATGTCCATTGACCAGTTTTGTGCATCGAAGTTCGATGTCCAAAAAAACATCGAAATTTCATCGATGCATCGAAACAAATTTTAACAAGTCAAAAATGACAAAATCACTAGAAATCATGATACTTATTTATGCTTTGAGACAGTGGCGCACCGAGAACTTTAGTTTGGTGGGGGTTTCACCGCAAATTTTCCATTTTCTGAGGCCTTGGGGGGGGGGGGGGTGAAAGCAATTTTGGCCGAAGATGACCTATTTTAGGGCAAAATCTTGATGCTTAGGGGGGGGGGGGGGGTTTGACCCTTAAACCACCCCCTTCGGTGCTCCACTGCTTTGAGATGGTTTAAGAGGTAAAACTGATTCTTAGGTCTTACTTTAGTCAAAATATCGATTAAAATCAAGTTTTGATGCATCGACTGCCATCAACGGTAGCATCGAATCCATTCGATGGCAGCTAGGGAAACATCGAAACTTCGACCGAGACATCGAACATCGAACGGGCCTAACAGTAGTACGTATTTTTTTCTGTATGATCACGGCAACAATACAGTAACAACAGTAACGAGAAACATGGCACACGACTCGGAACACTGGAAGAACAGAAGCATGTTAAAGAGGATAGGATGTAAGTACCTCATTGATGACGATAAGCAACTCTGATTTTGATGGAGATGGTGATGCGGGAAAGAGGCAAAGATCGCGACATTGACAATGAGAACGCGAGTCGCGCGTGCGCTCTGCAGCTGCACCGTCACTCGTCAGATCCTCTGGGCTCCGTGTCGTGTGACGTCAGGGTACGTCGCATCGCACTGTAACGTTACCTCTCATTCGCAGACGAAGCGACGCGTCAAGCCGGACCGAGACATCAAGACGCGCTGGCCGCACAGTGGTCTCAGCGGCGCCCAGTGGTTCGATTTGTCGAATTTTCCGGATTTCATATTTTCATGTAAAGAAAATCTAGATTTAGATAAATTGATGACGAGACAGAACCAGCGCAAGCGACGACTTGACATAAATGAAACAAGTGAAATGGGAATATACTGGGAAACACGTAAACAAAAAAAAACAAAAAACAAAAACAAAAAAAATGTGAGGACGTTTCGGCTCAAATTGCAGCAATTTTTGACTCACAAATTGAAATAATAATAATAATAATAATAAAAAAATAAAAATCCAAAAGCGGAGAGCCGCTAATCCTACGCACTGTGAACACAGGCACTGTGTTTGAACTGTGAAAGTGACACAGTGTGTAGAAGTAGTAGTAGTGGTTCTCTACACTTAGTGAAATTGTTTTTTATTTTTTCAAATTGAGTCGAAAATGGCTGCGATTTGAGCCGAAATTTCCTCACCGAAGTTTTTCTTTTTTCTTTTGCGTTTTTCCCAGCATTTTCCCGTTAAGGTGATTCAAGGTAAGTCAAATGGAGGGAAAACATGATTGCCAAATTGCACGAGCCGCCACTGGTCTGTCCCATAAATAAAAAATAAAATAAAAAAATAAAAAAAAAATAAAAAAAATAAATAAAATTAAAAATAAACCTGGGCCCATATAAAATTTGGGCCCAGGTCTGTTGTATTGTTATTGGTCCCCTCTCAACGAAAACGGCTTCAAATTCGGGCTGTCACTTACTTACTACTCCGTCTTTATTTCCATTCCAAGTCTTTGCGTCAGACCAAGTAAACTGTTTTGACATGCCGCGGCCGCCGCGCCGGATGGGACTTTTCTCCTTCTCTCTCTTCCCTCCATTAGAATGCATGTGTTAGAAAAGGACAGATCAGAGGCTGTCACGTGATTTTCGCCCCCCTCTTCTATCCTTTTCTAACACATGCGTTCAGCGTTGTAATGGGAAGAGAGAGAGAGAAGGACAATCTTTTGGATCCGCTGGTGGAAAGGGAAAGTGTTTTTGAAGGATTGGCGGATGAAGCTGATTCGGGGGTTGACACGGAGGCGGTGGCGGGCGGGCCTCCTCGTCGTTCACTTACTCACACACACACACACACACATGCACAAAGACAAGATATACTTAATGTATTTGTGTTTATCGGTGTTTGTATTTGTGTCTGCGTGTGTCGTGCGTGTGGTGTGTGGTGGCGGGTTAATTTATTACGATGCCTCAACGACTCCAGACTCTAGACACTCCGCTTTCAGAATAACCTCATTGAAAGGAAATCTCAAGGAGAAGTGAAAAACGGACGTATGGAGGAGGGGGAGAGGAGAGGAGAGGAGGGAGAGAGAGAGAGAGAGAGAGAGAGAGAGAGAGAGAGGGGGGGGATGTTTCATGGACAAAAATAACAAACTGATAGAGAATGCGCCCTTATTTAACGCCGGGGTTCGAGAGTTTAGGCAGCGAGGCCTCCCCCGCGTCTTGATCGTGGGTCCTTTGCTTTCACTGTGTCGTCAAATTTCCTACTATCAACGAATTTTAAAATTGTAAGTTTGACTTTAACGTTTTATAAAATTCATTGCTTTACTGCAGGGTCATTACGGGCTGAATGTAGCTTCCGTTACGTTTTAAAACTGTAATTTTGACTTTGAAACATGATGCTATGTTTACGTTACTATGCAATGAGGCTGGTAAGCAAGTTGGACACGGATATCTGTCGCGTTGTTGTTGGTTTTTTTTTTTTTGTTA
Organism: Trialeurodes vaporariorum; assembly: GCA_011764245.1. NCBI lineage: Eukaryota > Metazoa > Arthropoda > Insecta > Hemiptera > Aleyrodidae > Trialeurodes > Trialeurodes vaporariorum. The sequence goes on along the minus strand of VMOF01000111.1, from coordinate 7,712,808 downwards.
ACTCTTTTTTTTCTTCTTTCCTATTAGTATAACTATAGCTCTGTCTCCGTTCAAATTCTTCCCAAAAATTGCGCTTCAACGTGTTCTGGCAGTAGCATGCAGTTTGTAAATTTTATTAATATTTGTGATGAATCAGCATTTCTTCCGTATCCTTACCTCTGAAAAAAAAAAATAATAATAAACAAATAAATAGATAAGAGCTATATACCGTAAAATAAATAAATAAATAAATAATAAAAAATCGATTCTCCTCACAAGCAATTTGAATCCCTGTCTAATCGATTTTCTTTCATGGATCCAACCTTTTTACGACAAGGTCACTGCGGGTGACTACTCAAATTCTAGTTAACTATTCGTACTCCGCGGTGCTGATGTTGCCTATTCATCTAATTGAAGGCGCCAGTCTCGAAACACTTTTTTAAGAATGTCAACAATGGGGCTCTTGCAAACTTTTGCTGTAGAGGCTTGAAGAGTTGATTCTTTTTAAAAACCTGCACAAATTTTAATGTTTAGGTTAGTTATGGATGAAAAATGATTTTCATTCAAATAAATGGAAAAATGGGTAAAAAAAAGGACACATTTAAATATTTCAAAAACTGAATCTTTGGATCTGGATAAAAATATGAAAGAGGGGTTCGGGATCTCCCCCAGGATATTATAGGGGTCCGGGGGTGTCTCCCAGAATATAAAAGGGGGTCTCCCCTAGGATATTACAGGGGCGTCTGGGGGTCTCCCCCAGATTAAATTTGATGCGAGAAAGTGTTCGTAGGACGTAGGGTATTCCTTACGGTTTTTTAAGCCTGCTAATCTGGCAGCACTGTTCTTACGGCAACCGTCGCGTCTCGACGTGTGACGTTGCGTCGCCGAAACCTTCTTACCCGCTAACACATTAATAATAACCCCATTTGTAGCGTACGTTAGTTGACGAGTCGTAACGTTAATTACGTTCGTGATTTTTTTTTTTTTTTTTGTCCCGTGCTCACACACACTCACTTTTGCGGTTATTTTTGAAACCCCACTTTTTTCTGCGCTTCCTCTTTCTCTCCCTCCCTCCCTCCCCTCAAATCGTCCTCGTTATAATCCGTACCTCGCTTTTATAAGTTACAGCCGCAGGCGCAGCCCGTGTCCCAGCATCCCTTTCCCTAATGAAGCTGTACACTTCCTTTCTTTAATTTTATTTTAATTTAGCCCATCAATGTTTCTGCAGCCGCTAATGGGTCTGTTGCATACTTTTGCTACAGCAATACAGAACCTTGATTCTTATGTAAAATTCGGCAAAAATAACGATGCGCACATTCAAAACGTTCAAAATCTACCCAATAACTCAGGAAATCACGTCAATTTCAAACAGCCCGCGCTACAGTAGACACTATTTGCACCGGTATATGCTTCTACATAGACGGAGCCACCGTGCATAAGTAAACAACATCGTAACTACAAAATGATGGGATTTTTTTTTAATAAAATGAAATATAAGCTGCATTTGTTGTCTGGTCTTTTCGGTTTATCAAAGATTACAAAATATTATAAGAAATGTACGCGTCTAAACGAAACATTCCAATGTTTGTATAAGTTCTGTTCGCATGTTTACAAAAACGAGATGGTTCCATCTATGTAGTTATAAGTCGGTGATATAGTGTCTAGTGTAGCGCGGGTTGTTTGAAATGAAAGGTGTTTTCTGAGTTAATGAGTGGATTTTGAAAGTTTTTAATGTGCGCATCGTTATTTTCGCCGAACATTGATTTGATCGTCGCAGAGGAGACATCGGTGCATCTCATTTCTCGACTCGAGCCGCCACTGCAAAGATTACAGATGGAAATATCGCCGCAAGCAGGGATAGGATCTTGTGAAGTCGGTCTAAGCAAAAACGAATGTATTTTATTATTATGAAATGAAGAAAATTGTATTTCTCGACTATAAGTCTTTTAATCACTCAATCAGTCGGTAAGTCTTACGTTTGCTCTTGTTCCTCCTCCAGCTTCCTTTAACCCCTCCCCCTCCCCCCTCCCCCCTCCCCCTTCTCCCCTCCACCCCCACTCGTTTTGAGCGAGCATGAATGAACGATTGATCGTTGAACGGAGAGGCCCCCAAGGATCGGAATGACTGGTTGATGTCGGCGATTGTGAATCGGATACTGCGTTGCCAGTTCTTGGTTGCGTATCTGATCCTGCGTTTATCTCTCACTGATGAAATAGGGGATTTTATGGTAAACTAATATGGCAACACTGCACCGCGGTAAATGAAGAGGTGTGCGGCGCCGCTGCGGGTCGAGACTTTTAAGATCAGTATGGCTGTGGCCGCAGCCGCGCCGGGCCGCCGCACACTGACTTGAAACGTGGATTTTTCTGGACAAAAAAAGTTGTTCGTTTTTTTTGCTCTTAAAACTCTTTACTGTACTGAGTCCTCTCATCGCAATTAATTGTTCTTGATGAATTTTTCTTTTATTTTCCATCGTTTTAAATTCTTTAAAGCACCATGTCACAAGTGCTATATAATACTGTGAGGCTCTGAAATACCTGAAAACTGTAAAATTTCCCAAATTGGTCAAGAAATGAAAGAATGAAAATTTCTATCAGCTACTTTCTTTTGAAAGCCAAATATAGTACATATATAGTTTGTTGCGAAATCATGTCATTCTTATCTACTTATTTTCTGCTTTGAAATGAATGATTCGACACATTTTTAAGTTAACTCGCTGTTATTTACTGTCCATATAATCATGATTTTTATTCGTAGAATGGGGGTCTTGGCTCTTGCTTAATTTTGCTGAAAACGATTGCATACTTCATTACAGCATAATCCAAGCAAAAATTGCGATGAGCTCTCATTAAAAAGTTGTTAATTCGCTCTCAGACTCACAAAATGACTTTGAACTTAAAGGCGTAATGGCGTAGCTACGCAGGTAGAGCTCGTTTCAGACGTGTAGGCGCATCTAAACCATAATCATTGGCGAAATTTCAACTTAAATTCCTTCAAATCAAAACCGAACTTGCCCCTGACTTTATTCTTTGGCTTTTAAAGTGTTCCTCATTGAAAAGTGAACGCTCAGTTTCATTTTCATTCATTTTTATCGAATAATATCAGATATAATGTTGACAACTTCCAAAGATTATCAGTCTAGGTGCGCCTACACTTCTGAAACTTCGTCTACCATGGGAGATTCCTATCTAATTTGAGACGTATCTCTGTGTGTTTCTCGAGAGAGAGAGAGAGTTACAAAGTAGACAGAAATCTCCCGTGATAACTGCGTTGCTCTACAATTTTAATGAGCAAAGATGGCGGAGCAAGAGCTATGCAAGTATCGTAGGAGATTCCTATTTAATTTGCCACTCTTTATGAAAAAACACACGGAGGAAAGTCACAAATTAGATAGGAATCTCTCATGGTAAGTACCTGCATCACAACACCTTCAACATTAAAGTCGTTTTGTGAGTCTGTGAGCGAATTTCGTGATTTTTGAATGTGTTCATCGTAATTTTCGCCGGATTTTGCTCGAGAATTAACGATTCAAGCGCTTTATAGCAAAAGTTAGCAAGAGCCGCATTATGTCCGGGCAGTAGCGCAACGAAAGTTTCTTCATCTCTCTCTTTTCTCCATTAAGAAACGTATTTTAGACAAGGATGGACAAGGGTATAAAACCCCCTCTTTCTGTCCTTTTCCTACGTGTACATTCAAATGGGAAATGAGAGAGATGGAAGAGATCCTGGTTGCGCCAGTGCAACGAGAGTTTTTTCATCTCTCTCTTTTCTCCATTAAAAAACGTATGTTAGACAAGGATGGCCAACGGGATAAAACCCCCTCTTTCTGTCCTTTTCCTACTTACACATTCAAATGGGAAATGAGAGAGATGGAAGAGATCCTGGTTGCGCCATTGCAACGAAAGTTTCTTCATCTTTCTCTTTTCTCCATTAAGAAACGTATGTTAGACAAGGATGGACAAGGGGATAAAACCCCCTCTTTCTGTCCTTTTCCTACTTATACATTCAAATGTGAAATGAGAGAGATGGAAGAGATCCTGATTGCGCCAGTGTGTCCGGGAATTTCTTTGTTGCGATCCACTGAGCTTCGTGTGCCAATTTTTACTATCTATTGCGGTCTGGGGTCTGGGAGTTGGGACGCTCGGGAATTTCGATCCGAATTCGTACCGAGAGAATCGATTAATTGGTTCAATAATCTTTGACCATAAATCGAGTTCGTTCGCCCTATTCCCCCGCCTCGCCTCGACTTGACTCAACTTCTCCTATTCCGCTCCCATGAATCCTAGTCGATTGATGGAGAACTTTAGGAACATTGCGGCAACGATTGGCGCACACAAGGAACGGTATTCACGAATGTTTGACAGAGATTCATTAATCCAGATTAGGCACGATTAGAGTCCCTATATACTATGAGAGTTGCGACAAGACTCTCAAAATGAAGAAGAAGAAGCGGATCAATGGAGCCCCCAAGAGGCAAATTGCAAATGGCGGATGGCCATTTGCCTCTGCGCTGTTGCCACTATTTCGCCATCTCTTGTAGGTTAGGTTCAGATTCTCGACAATAACGGTCGTTATTGGAAGAGATAATGTTCTCCATAATAACATTCAAGCAGAGGAAAAATTCACAAAAATTACCGCGGTCACTGTTACTTCAAATGTGTAATGAAAGTGAGTTCGCGAAAAGTAAACAAACCCTTCGCCATTTTGCATTTGCGGATTTGCCTCTTGGAGCTTTCTTGACAGCCTAAATCTGAGAGCCAATCAGAAATGGATTCACCAATGATGCAACTCTCATAGTATATAGGGACTCTAGGCACGGTTTCGTTCGGTGAGAAAATAGTATACAGGGTGTTGAAAAACTGTTCCCGAATATTTCAGAGGCGGATTTTACAGGCCAAAATAAGCCCTTTTATCCCTATAAACATGGGTCCGAAATTGCAGTCTTTTCGAGTTACAGTGTTGCAAAGTTTCTTAAAAACAACTTGAAAAATTGTCATAACTCCCCCGTGAATTTTTCTTAATGCTCATAAATAGGTACTCTAGTGCAGTTTTAAGCGTTCTTGCCGATTTTGGTCGTGAAAATGCTGTATGCAAAAATTTGAGGGGGGTTATGGGGGGTTTTCTTGATTTTTCTCACTTTTTTTGGCCAAATTATGTGAAAACATGTTTTCGGATTCATTGAACCCAAAAACGATTAGCATTACTCAAAAGTTCGTAAAAAAGTATGCATTCTTAGTCCTTACAAGTTTTTTCAATTCGTAAACCATTCCCGAGAAAATCGTCCCTGAAGTTGCAGAGGTCGGCCAATAATCGCCTTTTCTTCGATTCTGTCAATTCTTGGCCGACTTCTCCAACTTCAGGGACGATTTTCTCGGGAATGGTTTACGAATTGAAAAAACTTGTAAGGACTAAAAATACATACTTTTTTACGAACTTTTGAGTAATGCTAATCGTTTTTGGGTTCAATGAATCCGAAAGCATGTTTTTACATAATTTGGCCAAAACAAGTGAGAAAAATCAAGAAAAACCCCTATAACCCCCCTCAAATTTTTGCATACAGCATTTTCATGACCAAAATCGGCAAGAACGCCTAAAACTGCACTAGAGTACCTATTTATGAGCATTAAGAAAAATTCACGAGGGAGTTATGACAATTTTTCAATTTGTTTTTCGGAAACTTTGCAACACTGTAACTCGAAAAGACTGCAATTTCGGACCCATGTTTATAGGGAAAAAAAGGCTTATTTTGGCCTGTAAAATCCGCCTCTGAAATATTCGGGAACAGTTTTTCAACACCCTGTATAACTTTTGATGGTACTACCTGGTATACATCAGGGGTGGGTTGGGTAGAAGATGACATCAGGATCTAGCGTGCGAAGATTACATTTTGTTGACCTGATGTTTGTTGTGCAATGAAAATCCCGTGACGCAATATATCAGAGCGAGCTGCCGGTTTACATATAATAATTAATGACATTCTTCTTTTCACCGATGATTCCACCGGTTGAGAAAAAATTACACAGTGTAGTTTAGTGTATGACTGTACTGCACGAAAATACTCTGATTTGTTATCTTTTCTCAATCGGTGGAAACACCATTAATTATTAAAAATGCCAGCAAGTTTTTTAAAGTCATCGACGAATCCACCAGTTGAGAAAAGATTATACAGGTGGGAGTATTTTCTTGCATTACAGTCATACACTGAACTGAACTGCGTAATCTTTTCTGGACCGCGGAAATCATCGGTGAATCGAAAAATGCGATTAATTATACGGCCTGTTAATGAGGAACATATAATTATATCTGTTCGATTCTATGTATACTGAAGAGAAAGAACCAACGTATTTTTTAAAAGATGGTAAACTTTAATATTTTTGTCGACGGATGGTTATTTCGCCAGCATCGAACTTAGGATTTCTTCGGGAAATTTTTACTTTTTCAATAAAGAGTGGAATTTCGTTTTTTCCACAAACGTTGTTGCTTTAGCTCCCCTGTGTTTCGAGAAGGAGGCTCTCCTTATTCCTGACCGCATGAATGTATCAATTTTTTCGTTTATTATTATTATTACTTTTTTTTTTTTTTTTTTTTTTAGAGTAGAATTCATTGAATTTCAGTCTGGAATCCATACATCACGACCGAATTCCTCTTTTATTCTCATCAGTCTTTTTAGCTTCAAGTCGACTCGGCTCCGCGCTCCGCTCCGCTCTCAGCGACTAATCAACCATGTTCCATCCACTCGAAAGCGCTCGAAGTTGTCATAACTCTTTTTTCCCCCTCCCCCTCCTCCTCTCCCCTCTCCCTAAGGAAACAAATCTTATTGTGACCATTAATTTTCCATAAATTACTCCCGGCTCTCTTAATATATTCATTCATCATTCGGCATCCGCGTGGTTTCAGTTTCGCGGTACTTCTCAGTCCCCTTTTGTATTCTCGCGGTTTCCCCTCCCCCCCTTTTTGCTTGTTTTTGTTGTTTTTTGTTTGTTTTTTTTTGTTTTGTTTTTTTGTTTTTTTTTCATCCGTCCTTTCTTCGTCTTTGCCTCTTTGTTTTTGATCGTTTGTCTTTGATCTAGATCACGTTGATTACCATTCGGAGTCATTAGTATTTATGAATGAATTCATTTCATTCATTAATCCCGATTCCCGCCGTTTGTTTCGTTTCTTGATTATTGTCGGATCACCATTTGTCTTGCCGGTTTTTTTTCTTTCTTCTGCTCGTGTCATTAAAATTTGCAAATTTAGTCACACAACTGGTGGGTGGGGTTCGAAATCCTGTTTTGTTCATGATCTAAAAAGGATACTTTGCTCTCTCGGTTTGTTACTCACAATTAGTTGTGTTCTGGTAGATTATTGGTGAGAAATTGGATCAAAATGTTAATCAACTATTCAAAAATGTATGGAAATTAGGAGTATTTTGGAGGAAGGACGAATAAAATAGAGGGTGGTCTTGGGCCAAAAAAGTCTGCTTTTCAAGTGTTATTGCGTGAGATTTTGTTGAGGAAAGCTGTGTTTCGTCGCATAATTATGTAACAATTCAGAGCGTTTATAGTTTACCCGTCGAATGATTAAGAAAACCTTATCCGACTTTTTATACTCGCACAACAGGGTTGGGAAAATGGGGTAGTATTCGAGTCCCGCATACTGAAAAAACAAATTTTTTGTTCAGCCGAAGCAGTTTTTAAAAATATAGCTTCGCAGAGCAAAAGTTCAAGCTGTACCAGAGAAAACTGCAGGAGTACTAAAGCACTACTTCTTTTGAATAAAAGCCTCTTTTCTTGCTTTGGATCTACCTAAGTAGTGCTTCTGGACAATCGGAACTTGCTCCGGTAGAGCTAGGACTGTTGCTCTGCGAAGCCATTTTAAAAAGCTGCTTCGGTTATTCTACTGAAACTTTGTTTTTTCAGAGCTAGTCCCTAAATTTGGGATTCGCTATTTTTTTTAAATCGTATTTTATTAACGGTAATCAGAGTGGATTTTTAACGAATCAAGGATGATTGCATGTCTTAAGTAATTAAATTGAACTGCCATGATGACAGAAACGTTAAAATTTCACTCTGATTATCGTTGAAATATGATTTAACCCTTTCCACTCCGATGTCGGATATATTCGACAAAAAAAATAGTTGAGTTCCAAAACAACGTACAAAAAATAAAATAATTCAAAATAAAATGAAAGAAATTAATTTAAAACAAAGGAAATAATAATGATTAAAAAAAAAAAAAAAAAATTATAAAAAAATAAAAAAATAAATAAAATAAAAAATTAAAGAAAGAAATTAAAATAAAATGAAAAAATTACGTAGCAGTTAAAATAAAATAATAAATTACAGTAAGATAAAAAAAATTAAATTAAAATCAAAGTTTTGAAATAAAATAAAAAAAAACTAAAATAAAATAAAAAATGAAGTAATTTAAAAAAAAAATAATAGTGATAAACAAATTATCAAAGCAACTAAAAGAAAAAAGAAACGTCTCGAGAGTGGAAAGGGTTTAAAAAAACAAAAAAACAAAAAAACAAAAAACAAAAAACCAAAACAAAACGAATTTGAAATACTGGGACTCGCTGTAAAACTTCAAATTGGAGATTTTCACGAAAGCAAAATTGTTCCTGAGCCGCCACTGGAACGAAAGAGGGAACGGTGATGAAGCGATCGGATGAAAGGGTTATAAATGGATGATGAAGATGGCGAACGATGCGTCAAGTCAAGTACCTACTCGTCCTTACAAAGTTGGCGGCTCTACAGTGCACATGCACTCTGTCTTTCTTCGATTCAGGAACCGGAAAGGAACACTTGGTCAATTCCGTGTCAAGTGGTTTACGGCTTTGGATGACCGAACAGTTTAAATATCAGCATCTGGACATGGCATACAGGCGAGGCGAGATTCAAGAGGACCCGTATCTTTGACGGCCTCCGCGGAGATGTCAAGTTTCCCAAACTTTCATTCATAAAAGTTGTCCCAGGTTGAGTAGGTGCGATTGTTGTATTTCGACGAACCGACTCGCCTTTTCATACAGGGGGAAAGAAAAAAAGAAAAAAAAAAAAAAAAAAAAAAATTGTACACTGAAAAAACAAAGTTTGAGTAGAACCGAAGCAGCTCAAAACAAAAGAAAAGTCCTAGTTCTACCGAAGCAAGTTGCGGTTATACACTAGAGCTCGTTTCAGAAGTGTAGGCGGACCAAATCCATAATCTTTGGCGAATTTGCAACTTTTATTCCTTCAATAATTCAATACCGAATTTGACCCTGACTTTATTCTTTCGTGTTTAAAGTTTTCCTCATTGAAAAGTGAACACTCAATTAAATTTTTATTCATTTTCATCGAGTAATATCAGAAATAATGTTGAAAAATTCCAAAGATTGTCGGTTAAGGTCCGCCTACATTTCTGAAACTACCTCTACTTCGGTAGAGCCGACTCGTGAAAAGAAGGCTGTTACTCTAAAGAAGTATTGCTTCATGGTACCCATGAAAATTTCTCCGGTACAGCTGGAACTTTTGCTCTGCGAAGCTTTTTTAAAAGGATGCTTCTGCTGTACATAAACTTTGTTTTTCAGTGTACCAGCAACCAGCTGCGTATTGTTGTACCAGCACATTGATAGTTTACCAACCGAGGAACTTCCTGTTCTGTTATTGCTACCAACCAGCAGCATATTGTTGCAACAGCACATTGATAGTTTACCAATAGAGGAAGTTTCCTGGTATTGTTACCAAAATGTTGGTATTTGTACCGTGGCTCTTGAAAATTTGGAGGAAATTCTGGTACCTTGGCCAGATTCTGATAGCTACTCAAGCATTTTGTGGTAAAAGTTCCAAAAATTCCTAGATTGTCATTTATAGTTGTGCTTTGTGTGAAGATTTAGAGAAAAAAGTCTATTTTGTTAAATTAATTTAAATAAGGAAGATTCACAGCTCTTCGTCCCATATACGTCAACACCACGTGGAACCTTTAAAAAGTATACGCGTGCGCGAGGCATCTAATGCAGGATCTGATGTGTTTCGGGTATAATAGACTCTCTTTCATTCTAACTCTTTTGATTTCCCAAAAATACCTTCCACCGCCTGACGCCGTCAATTTACGAGACCCCCAAACTTTCGTGATGAAAGGAGGGGGGGGGGGTTGAGAGGGGCGAAGGGGGCGAAGGCCTCGGAAAAAGCCCTCAGTTATAGAACTCGTCAAGACTGGAAGTGGCGAGCTTAATCAATGTCGTCTCACAGTAGTCTCAGTTACTCGAAAGAAGGGCTTTTTTGAACATCGTTGAAGGAGCGGAAGATATGATTCATGAATCCATGATAGACCAAAAGTTTTGTATAACGTGGTTTATGAGTTAGGAGTGTCATTAAATTCCATTTAATAGACAAAACTTCTATAGGCAAAAGCTGCGGCAATAGTTTGCAAAATACCTATTTCACAACAAGAAGGGAGACGGACTACATGATAACTACAGCAGTGGCGTAGCGTGCAATTTGGCTGCATTACTGTTCGATCATTTAAACCCATGAAAAAGATCGACATTTTGGGTGTTCGGGTGAATTCGATCTTTCACGTGGGTTTCATTGACTAAAGACAAAAGCGTTGCCAATTTACACGCTACGCAACTGAACTACAGTGAGACGTATTCGCGGGTTTAAACTTTCTTGTTCAAAGTATTTCTACTTTCTATCCAGCGTGAGGCGCGGTTGTCGCCGGGAAGCGGATGGGTCCCACTGGCGGCCCCTGCAACAAACACAACGATTGGTGGGCAAACCTGGCGTGGGAGGGATGCCGATGCCCGCACTCCGCACAATAGATAAAATATCATTGGATCATTTGAAATATCACCAAACTCAAGATTTTCGACAATTTCAGACCCTATTCACACACAGCGAGTGAAGATATTCATGGTCCGGAACAATTTTGAACGACGAAAAATGGGTCTGTTGCAAACTTTTGCTACAACGATATAGAGTGCAACATCGTATGTAAAATCGCCCGAAAAGTCCATTGGTGGCATCAGAAAGTCATGAAATGCGATAATAAATACACAAGAGATGTTTAATGAAATCCAAGATGGCGGTAAAATATCGAGCAATCTGTATGCATGCACCTTTAACATCCAAGGATTGCCAACGTTGACAACCTCACAGCTTCAAAGGTTATGTGTTTATTTACATTGTGATTGAGTGTGATCGATATTGTGAGGTTGGCTATCCTTGGATGTTCGTGGTGCATGCATACAGGTTGCTCGATATTTTACCGTCATCTTGGATTTCATCAAACGTCTCTTGTGAGTTTCATACTGCATTTTATGACTTTCTAATGCCACCAATGGACTTTTCACACGATTTTACATGAGATTGAACACTCTATAACGCTGTAGCAAAAGTTTGCAACAGACCCATTGCCGTACCCAGCTACGAAAGGAACTTGTCCCAAAATATCATCTGCGGGGGGTGAAAATGTATTTGATGCCATGTAGCAAGATTTCTAACTTTCGCAGATCAGATAGCCAAATAACCTGTGAGTCATCGATCACTGGCGGATTCAGAGATTTATATCCTTCTCTCTCTTTTTCCATTAGAATGTGTGTGTTAGAAGAGGACAGACCAGGGGCAGTCACGTGACTTTCCATCCCTCTCTTCCTTCCTTTTCTAATACATGCGTTCTAGTGTGGAAAGAGAGAGAAGGCCAATTTCTTGGATCCGCGCTATTATCATCAAGAAATGCCTTTGCTTTAATTATTCATTCATTTGCACTGATTGTGAGAAAATTTCCTGTGGTCGTACTGCCACCATAAGCCACCGTTACACTCGCGCAAATAGAAGCGTTCATTGAGTTTAGGAGTGGATTTCGGAAGTTTTTAGTGCTGACATTGTTGTTTTTGGAGGTTTTTTACTCCAAACGCTTGCAACAAAAGTGTGCAATAGCACTATTGATTTAGACAATTTTATGATTCAATTTCGATGCCCTTTTTCGGCGTCAGCGCATAGGCGGATCCAGCAATCTGGCAACTGTGGATGCTTTTAATTTGAATGCATGAGAAACGATCGATTATTAAAAGGGCCATGGCCCTCAAGAATCGATTGTTTCTCATACGTTCTAATGGGACGCCTTCATGGTTGCCAAATCGCTGGATCCGCCCATGCGTCAGCGAGTAGTTCTGTTGCCGTGACATTGCTCTTTATACCTTAAAAAAAAAAAAAAAATTATTTATATAACTCCTTTTTCCCCTGAAGGCCCTAAAGCTGGTGAGTTTTCTCAGGTCAACTGTGCGACCGGCGGCATGCGGCATTGGGATTGGAGGTGGAGGTGGACACTTTCAGATCCCAGTGACTCGCACACATTCAGTTCATTTTCGGAGCCCTCCCACCCCCGCCCCACCCCCGCCCCCACCGCCACCGCCCGCGATCCGATCCAAAACGGTAAGGCACCCGCACGCGCGCGTTCGTGAAAAGGACCCACCACACCGGCGCGGCGCGACGCGACGAGTTCTCGAATAAAATGAAAACTTATCACATAAATTTAGACATAATTAATTGAAGAGCGGAAGGAGAGAATAAATTGAGAGAGGAGAGGCTCGAGCCAGAGAGAGAGAGAGAGCAAGAGAGCAAGAGAGAGAGAGAGAGAGAGAGAGAGAGAGAGAGAGAGAGAGAGAGAGAGAGAGAGAGAGAGAGAGAGAGAGAGAGAGAGAGAGAGAGAGAGACAGAGAGAAAGAGAGATATAGGGAGGGAGGGAGAGAGATAGAGAGGGGGGGTCCCCCCTTCGCCCTTCCGCTACCCACAACTTCGAGGCCGGCGCGCGGCGGCGGCGTTAAAGCTTGCGACTTATCACTCAACTATTTCTGCTCCAGCAGCAGGAAGCTTAGCGCGTGTGGGAGTCGCATACACACACGCACCGGAAGTGTGACGTCACAGAGAGTTCTCTCTCTCTCTCTCTCTCTCTCTCTCTCTCTCTCTCTCTCTCTCTCTCTATCTCTTTCTCTCGCTCACTTGCACTCACTCTTAAGAATCCCCTCTCTCACTCTATCTCTTTCTCGCTCTCCTCCCCCCGCAATCTCTCGTACACTCACGGGTGAACCGATACGATACAACCTGAATGGGGTTATTAGTTATCACCACGCTCCGCAGTGATGCCAAATCGAGAATATATTCCTCGGTTAAGGTTGTTTGGGAATTGGGACCATGGGAGTTTCTGTGACAACCGGCACCACTGCATTGGTGCACCGGCCCGACCGACATTGATAGCGCATGATACGGTGAAAACGAAGCAACGAAGCCGGCCGGCCGGCGCGCGGCCGCGGCAAGCTGTGCCCGTGTGGTGCATGTGAGCTGGTGAATGGTGAATGGGAACAATGGCGTACGCAGGAATAAGTCTCTCTCGCTCTTTTCCCGTTTGAGTGTTTGTACTAGAAAAGGAAAGAGATAGGGGCTGAAGACACGTTCGAGCCCCTGTTTCTGTCCTTTCTTTACTCACGTGTTCAAATGGGGAAAGAGAGAGAAAGACTAATTCCTGTGTACGCTACTGAATGGGAATGATGCAAGATGCAAGTCAAGCCGCCTCTCGTTTCGGATCAGCGGTTCTTGGAGTGCATGTGCACTTCTCCGCTCTGGTATCCATGGTATGGGTCCGCGCGGGCTGCTAGCGCCGCGGCTAGTGTCACGTGACTCGTATATGTTGCTTTTCTTCTATTTGTACTTATGTAATAGTGTCGATTACTTTGGAGGTTCAATGGGTCTGTTGCAAACTTTTGCTACATCACCACAGAGTGTTCAATCTCATGTAAAATCGAGTGAAAAGTCTGTTGGTGGCATCAGAAAGTCATGAAATGCTATAATAAACTCACAAGAGACGTTTAATGAAATCCAAGATGGCGGTAAAATATCTCCCTGTATTTTTCACTGAAAAAATAGTAAACTTTAAGGATCTTTTCGATCAGATTTGATTCTTCTGCAACTAATATGATAGGTGGCTTGGCTTGTAAAAAATGGAGGGGAGGGGGAGAGAGAGAGAGAGAGAGAGAGAGAGAGAGAGAGAGAGAGAGAGAGAGAGAGAGAGAGAGCCCACTGGATCCGCCAGTGTAATCCTCCCACATCGGCCTCGCCCTCCGAAAATTCAGCCCGAAATCCTGGCAATAAACAAGTCAAAATTATCGATTTAGAATGCTAACAGAGGCCTCAGATCCGATCACGACTAGCGTGACCGTACTTTATAATTTAAATAGACCATTTTCAAATTGGCATAAAATTCATATATGTATGCGACAATCTTCGGAAGGAAAAGGCTTACGAAACATCGGGTGCGCTCTTCAACATAAAGTATCGTAAGGAGGCAACGAATATTTTTTTGGATGAACACACCTGTTGTTTCATGCGCAATCCTTCCGGAGATGTGCCGAATATTGAACGCTAAAAGCTTCTAGTTCCAAACAAAAGCGTCGTGTTGGTTCAATTTCAATGCGCGTATAATTTTTTCCCCGTTTGAGCATGTGTCAACGATTTTGGCATCTGACGGAAAATTTAATGCTCTCCTTTTGAGATCATGAATAAAGAGCCGTTCGAAATACTTACCGAAGCGAACTTAGGGTAATACCTTTTAAAAAAAAGGATCCAAAACCTAACTTTTGCGCCAAATCCACAAATTCGCCTGGGCAGCTCTTTTTGAGCTCTAGAGTGTAGACTTGGACAGTAAGTCATCGAAATACAACTAAATCGTCGAATGGAGCTCTTGATGCAAGGTTTTGCTGTAGGCAAATGGAGAATCAATTTCAATGTAAAATGCTGCGAAAATAACGATGAGACCATTGAAAAAGTCTAGAACTCACTCCTCGCAGAGAAAACTCAACTTGAAATTTCGGGTGACAACCCTTGCATGCGTTTGCACCAACCTCGATTCGGACACCAAACAAAAGAACAGGACAAAATTAAGTGCCGTCTTCCTCGTTTATTACGCAACGTGGAACTTTTCTGTAGCTATCACCGTGCTCCTAGGGACAAAATGTGTATGAATGGTCCTTTAATTCCTTCAAATTTACTTTTTGAAAGCAAATTCATTGATCTCATTGTTCAAATTCGTAGGTTATGTTCTTTTGTTTGGGGTCGGAATCCGAGGTTGGTGCATACATGCAAGGGTGGTCAGTGGTCACCCGACATTTCAGGTTAAGTTTTCTCTGCGAGGAGTGAGTTTTAGACTTTTTTAATGGTCTCATCGTTGTTTTCGCAGCAATTTGCATTGGAATTGATACTACATTTGCCTACAGCAAAACCTTGCAAGAGCTCCGTTAGTCCGGCAAACGACTAAATAAAAAGTTGTTGGTTGCTGAAGTAGACAACAACAATCTGAATTTTCTTTAAGGCTGCGTTTCTTGAACACTATCAGTTCTCCATGAAGTATCACAGTTGGGGACAGCAAGAATGAAGGGCCACTCGCAATACTTACCTTAGTGAATCTAAGCATTGTGGGTGGCCTACCTATAATAAGCCAAATTGTGTGACAGTCTATTTATCCCAGACTGTGCATATTATGAAGAAGCAACCAACAATAAAAACGGGATTTTCATTTTCTTTTTCCGGACTCTTTTCTCTCCTTTATCTGACTTTGTATTTATACCTACGTGTTTATTTTTGTTTGTTTTCGCAGGTGAAAATGACGCTCAACAATCCATAACCCGCCTTACCAAAAATTTGGGATGTAACGAAGGATCAACCATGTGGCTTACGGATTACCCCCATCAAACTCAAGCCTTAAAACCAGGTAAGCATCCGACGAAAATTCAAATCAGATTCATTTAGAAATCACTCTTCTTTGGCTGAACAGGCAAATCAAAAATCAAAATTACAACAACAACAAAAATATTTATCAGAATCAAAATTTGAGAAGAATAACTAAGTTCCGATAGATATAGAAATTTCAAAATTTCCGAAATTTTGATCGGCCGAAACTTCGAAACTCCAAAATGTTCGTTTCGATCGATCGCTTAGGCCTACTTTCGTCCTCTTCCAACTTATATATTTGTATGGACGAAGAGAGAGAGAGAGAGAGAGAGAGAGAGAGAGAGAGAGAGAGAGAGAGAGAGAGAGAGAGAGAGAGAGAGAGAGAGAGAGAGAGAGAGAGAGAGAGAGAGAGAGAGAGAGAGAGAGAGAGAGAGAGAGAGAGAGAGAGAGAGAGAGAGAGAGAGAGAGAGAGAGAGAGAGAGAGAGAGAGAGAGAGAGAGAGAGAGAGAGAGAGAGAGAGAGAGAGAGAGAGAGAGAGAGAGAGAGAGAGAGAGAGAGAGAATATCTCAGATGCGCTTCTGATTCATGCTGTGCTGAAAGAGTTGTGCGCCCAGTCCGCCCGCTCTTGTAATCTAATGTAAGATTGGAATCGTAATGATACCACAGAATAATACAATCAGAACGGAAACTCCCATAAGAGCCAATGGAAGCAAGTTTGGAATTTACCGGCACCAATAGGCAACGCTGTGGTCTTATTTCCCAACATGGCGGCGTGTGTGATTTGTGTTGAAACTCATTTATTTCTGTAAATTCTGGAAAGAAATCTTAAGTTTCCGGCCTCACTTTTATTCTAATGGCATTTCAGAATGAAAATTTTACGGATCATGTCCTAAATTTTCTTTAAAAGCGCGAATCCAGATGTAAGCATCCTATATCCTAACATGGCGGACGCGAAATGAATTTGCTTCAAAATCCGACAGAGTTTCCGTTCTGATTGTATTATTCTGTGATGATACTGTTGAGATCGGAATCGGGTGAAGTTTCCCGGAAGAAATCACTGCCTCCTTAAGAATGTGATCTAACTCCGGCTGGATTTGCAATTCAGTCAAACAAACATCGAACCGGGACATCCTCGTATTACCCATAAATTAATAATCCTATTTAAAAATTCGATGCAGCGAGTTTTTTCCGCCTTTTGAGTTTGAGAATGTCGACGGATGATTTGATCAATAAAATTTTTAGAGCTGCGCGAGTCTTCGAATTTTGTTTTTTCATAGAGTTCCGTTTCCTTCATCCGTTGGTTAGCTGCCGTAGTTTATATTTATGTGTTTATTTATTCATTCTTGATTGGCTCATTAAATACCTTGTTAAATTTTCCTGCTTCTCTATTTCCTAAAAAATTGTTGGGGTTGTCAAATATATCTATTATCACAAGCAGGAATTTTCCCCTGCCTAATTTAATGTTTTTTTTTTGTTTTTTGTTTTTTTTTTTCTTTCTTGAAACATGTCAAAAAATATTGTGTATGAGCTTGGGCAATATTTTTTTTTTTTTTTTTTTTTTTTTTTTTTTTTTTTTTTTTTTTTTTTTTTTGAACTAATGAGGACCTTTTTTTCGAGCTTCGTCCTATGTGTGAAGCAATACTTTATGAAGTCAGCACTCAACACTTCAACAGTGGGCTTTTTGGCTTTTTACGATCATTTTATGGGAATATTCACCGCCCTCGCCCAACAATTTGAACCCGATGAAAACTTCTGCTTTCCTCTTGGCAGTAATTATTCACGGTCATAGTTTTCTGATTTGAGGTGAATTTCGTATTTTCGTTTGAAAGTATTAGAGTATGAACAGCCGACTCAATGGAGAAATTCAAATTTTAAAATTATACACTGAATCAAAATTTGTCGTCCATCTTCAAAGGTAAAATAAATTTTACCTATAAAAATATTCTAGCTTGAGACGATCATATCAGAATTGCCTTGGGAGGAAGTTGAATATGGATGTAAAAGAGGGAAATGAACAAGTTTACTGCTTGAACCGGAAACACATTCTTTTCTAGGGAACATTTATGACTCCCAGCCCTACTTCCTCTAAGTTACTTATTCTTTCGCCCTAAATCGAACTTTGACCGAATCGAACAAATCCTCAATAACATTGTCGCGACGCTCAGTGGGTTGAAATGTGGAATTTCCTAGACATAATTTTACGAATAAAAATCAAGGTCAAAAACAGTAAATATCAAGATAACTTTTAAAAATGTGAAAAATATCATTTCAGAGCTTAAATTGAGTTCAATAACATGATTTTAGCAAAAGAATATAAAAAATAAAATATCAACATTAAAATGTTTTTAGAGTAAAAACCAAGAATAATTTGTCAAGTCCGGCAGCAATCTATGTTTCGATCCAATGCACGTCGTCTGTCAGGTGTGCTCTTACAGAGAAATGTTCCTTTAATCTTAATACTGATATCTTGTAAAGAGCAAACGTGGTGTTTTATGGACCCCTCTTTCGTAAACCGCGGCAGCGACATTTCTCCCATTTAAAATACACATGACTGTTTCAACAAGGAACTAGCCTTACCTGAAACTAGACTTTTACTTTCTCCGATCGTTTTAAAAAGGGTTTTATTAGTGGAAAGAAAATCACACGATAAAAAGCTATTAAAGATAGCAAGAGGAACCCGAAAAACCAAGTCTTATTTCTCACAGTTAACATAACATTCCCATCATCAGGGCGGACGGAACTATTTCAAACGCTCGGCAAGCCAGTCAGCCCCGCGGGATCATAAAATAGAGAACAAACCTCGAGAGAAGACACTTTCCTCAAATAGGTGATTCAATAAAACTAGTCGCCGGAAGTGTACGGAATTGGGTAAATAAAGTATCTAATTAATATGAAAATCAGTCGACCGTGACTCAAGGTCTCTCTAATAAGAAATGCAGGTTTGCTCGTAAGTTTGTTCCACTAGACGTACTACCATGGACCGTCATTAGATTTTATATCCCTGAGCCGATGCGATGGGGTCATTACAGTATTAGACGAGTGGTCCTACTGATGAACGAGCGTACCTCAGTTCATTGCACACCACACCATGAACCACGGACCGTAACCAATGATTCCCTCGCAGCTCCTAAATTTACAAGTCTCTCGGGGATGTGTTGCCCCCAGGGGGCGGGGGGGGGGAGGGGCACGGCCGCGGTTGTAGCCAGACAATTCTATTTTCTAAGGGTGTTTTTCTCTTCTCTCTTTTTTTTCTGTCTCTCTCTTTTTTCTCTCTTTTATCTGTCTACAGTGTAAACGAATGAATTGCCCCTTTAATTGGACTTTATAGCTCCTTATTGTGTGACCGTGTTACTTTGTGTCGTCTGAATTACGGTCAAGTTAGGTTCTAATTCGGGGGTTGCTTAGAAATTGGTTTAGGGCCTTCGCCCCTCCTGTTCCATCAGAGTGAGCGTGGGTATAATTGTTCTTAATCCAGTAGTCAGTGGATTTTAAGATAACTCGCCCCCGTCTTTAGGTGAAACAATTTACGTGTTGGTTTTATGAATGAAAGCATGCTTACAACGTTACTGTGAGGGTATACCCTGGCGGAACTCGGGGGCAACCTTTACGGACGAATACTTTTTTTTTATTATTATAATTTTATCTTTTTTTTCTTCCTCTTATACTTCGATCTTGACCTGGTCTGTTGATGCTATATCAATCTTGGGGGATGGGGGTGGGGGTGGGGTGGGGGTGACCCCAACTCACGAGTTCCAGTGGAACGTGGACATTTTCTAAAACTCTTTGAAAATGTAGCGTAATACAGAAAAAAGTGAGATTCAGTTGTTAGGTTAGGCAACGTTTCATATCTACTGTCCGTTTGAATCCATGAATTTTTTTCAAATTTGAGTATGTTATTACAGCATGCACGCTTAATATATTGATGGTTGCGGGGGGGGGGGGGGCGCACAAAATTAAATGTTGCCATACTGCACACTCCGACACTGCCCGATTTCATTCTCTGGCCGCAGATAACCGTTTTGCGCTAGTGGAACCGCTCAATCACATTTTTAACGATTATTTATGCTAAATTGTTTCCCCTCTCTCGATAAAGTTTTCTGTTGTCTCGAATCTTACACACCTTCATTATTGTCTGTTGCAGATTGTGGTAATTTACTGTGCTTTCGCTACTACAGTGGTCTTAGTCTATCATGCCTAGCTCAATCAGAACCCATTGACTTCGATTCAGTGTACAAATTAGCCTCGCCCAAACAGCATAATTTAGATGCCCATTGTCCGAGCAACCTCTTCCATCCGAACAACAACAACAATAATAACAACAATTACAACGGTGGCAGCAAAGACGTATTCAGCAAGAAACCGCACCTTAAGAAATCCGATGAACCGATGAAAATACATAGCAAGACGGCTTTGTTTCCCGCCAGCTCGGAAAGCGAGTCGGACAACGAGAATCTGATAAAGAACTACAAGAAAGGGTGGAGATTATTGAGGAAAAAGAACTGCGGAGGAACGAAACCGGTGAGCAAGAATAACAACAACTGTGCACCGAACAACATAACGAATCCACCGGCGGCACCAACGGCGAATCCACCTGCGTCAACGCAACTTAATCTTCCAAACGGATTAGCCGATAGTAATAGCGACTCGAAACACTCGTTGAAAGAGCTGGTAACGTGGAATTCGCACGAAACTAGGTGTAACAACCAACTAACTAAAGATAACAGTTGTTCGGAATACTATCCAATTTGGATCAAT
The DNA here is from genome assembly GCA_011764245.1 of Trialeurodes vaporariorum. Taxonomy (NCBI): domain Eukaryota; kingdom Metazoa; phylum Arthropoda; class Insecta; order Hemiptera; family Aleyrodidae; genus Trialeurodes; species Trialeurodes vaporariorum. The sequence goes on along the minus strand of VMOF01000111.1, from coordinate 7,692,392 downwards.
AACAATGATCAAAGCGTCAAGAACGAGAATTGTGGTTACGAAACACTTTACCCAGTGGGCAGCGAAGAACCGTCCACTCCACCCCCGCCTTTACCCCCGAGGACTTTCTCGCCCAGGCACCGACCTTTGGAAAGGTCAAAAGCCATACATCCTCCCGAAGTATCCCGAAAGCACAAACCCGTCATGCTCAAACAAAACCTAGATTTAGTTCATCTCCGACCGACATTACCTCCGAAACCAAAGAAAGCGCAAAGCTGCGACGACAAGTTCAGTTCAATCGACGAGCTTTTCAGTATCTCGAGCTTTCAATCCTCGACAAGTATCGATACCAACAGTTTCGACGAGAACGCCGCCGTAGTCTCAACCGTCAACTTGTTGAATGGAGGTGGTGGTCGAACCCCTTCGCCGGCCGGTAAACAACTCGCGCCTTTAGCAACGCCCGAACTGGAAGAAACCTCGATACTCGACGGACTGTCTTCAAGTTCGCTCGCTGGTAGTAGGCCGGCTGTCAACACCGCCGACAATCTTACCAACCTAAGTTTAGACACTATATCCAATTCGGTTCTGCTGAGCAATCCTGAGTTATTAGATCAGCTGACCTCTTCTTCCTCATCTTCCGTTTTCCCTTCTACTGCTTCTAGTCAAAATTGTGATAATGTAAATATAATTAGTTCCGCGATCCTTAGCTCGAAAGAGACTGGCGATACCACTAGTTCGGAGTTAGCCACGAGTGTGCTCAACAATGATTCATTCGGCAGTTCTTCCGATCGAAAATCGCCAGAAACCGCTACCGTCGTCTTTAGCGATTTGACGTCAACCAACGGAACCATCCAACCATCCGTTGTTACTAACGGTCATGTCTCACCGGTCGAATGTTGCGATTTAATCGTTCCGGAAAGTCCTCCAACGTTAGACGTCATTGTGAATGGAGTAAACGAAGTCCACGATGTTATCACGGAACCCTCATCTTGTAATGGCGGAAGTACAATTGTCGTTGGATCTACTTCACCTGTCAATGGTATTGAGGATCATTCAATTCGCAACGATTGTTTCGTAGTCCCTGGCGAATCTTCTCCGGTCGCTGTTGGATCCGTCGATAGTTCAAGCACTGAATCTATTCTTGGTTTAGACGTTAGTTCGGATCAACCGGTTTCCTTGCCCGTTTCGGTGACTGAGCCGCCCGTTCGCGCTCATAAGCCTCTTTCGCGGCAGGTGAGTCATCCACCCGACAACAACGCTCTCAAGTATCACCGAGAGAACTTCTTACCAAAACCACAGAACAAATTGTTGAACAGAATCTCTGGAATACCTCCTCCGTCTTCCACTCCTCCATGTCCTTCGACTGTTCAACCTCCACCGTCAAGAGCTTCGGTCAGGCCGTCCTTGCTACCCCGCAACGTGTCTGTGAATGGGACTTCTGTCGAAGGTTGTAGTAATGGTAGTACGAGTAACAGCGCCGGTAGTAGTAGTAGTTTCAACAACGACTCTTCCAATCAGTTTAGTAATCCTCTTCCGTTGAGACATATTCACACGACTAGATTACCGTCGATACCGGAAAGGTCCGGGAAAAGTCATCGAGCGGAATTGCCGGCCGATGAAGAACCTCTACCGCCTTGTAAGTGATTTAATTATTGTTTTTTTACCCTCATACTCCAGGACCAGAGCTGCCGTTTTGCGAATAATTACTGATATTTGTTTTTCAATTCACCGATGATTTCACCGCGGTGAGAAAAGATTACACAGTTGAGTTCAGTTTGTGACTGTAATGCATGAAAATACTCGCATCTGTAATATTTTCTCGACCGTTGGAGTCGACGGAGTCGCGTCGATGACTTAAAACAATTTGCAGACATTTTATTAATGAAACAGCGATTGCACCTACTTATTGAGAAAAAAATTACAGAGCAGAGTATTTTCGTATATTTTACAGTAAATTACTCTGAACTGAATTGTGTAATCTTTTCTCAACCGGTGGAATCACCGGTAAATAGAAAAATACCATAAATTATACGCAAAACGGCAGCTTTGCCTTAGGTACTCTATTTCTTAAGAGTTACTTTCCAATGCTGCGCTTGTACATCTGGGAGAGGGGGGGAGGGAAGGGGGCACTACTGGACAGTTGTCCCCTCTGTTGAGCTTGAGCGAAGAGGGAAACATGAGAAAGTTAGTTAAAAAGGACATTTTCTTTGAACAGAGGATGGAAAAAAATTGTAGGTAGCAGCCCGGTCCTTGAAATTGGGGGATTTTTGATTGACTGCGCAGATAAAACAAAAGAAATTGTTTGGTAGCGCTGACAAGACTTTGGATTGAAAAATAACTCAGCAAAACACTTCAGTAGAGTTAACCAAAGGTTTTGTGTACCTTACTAAAACGATTTTGGTCATTTTTTTATCAAAGGTTTTTGTCAGCGCTACCAAAGTGTTTTTTTTCTGCGGGGAACGGTGATTGGTGGAGTCGAGTTCAGTGGCGTAGCGTGCAATTTTGCAACGTTGTAATGTGTCCATTTAAACCCACATAAAAGGTCGAATACGAAAGGTGTTCACCGAAAACCCAATAGTTCGATCTTTTTCGTGGTTTTAAATGGACGAACTGCAACGTTGCCAAATTGCACGCTACGCCATTGGTCGAGTTACGCGGTTGTAAAATCTATTCAAAATTCGGAATGTATCCGATTGGGTATCAGATGCCCAAGACAGTCCGATGAAAAATTGTACTACAGTTTGTTGTAATGGCATGGAAAAATAATAATTGCCCGCAGAAATAATGTCTCACGAACTTTTGGTCATGGAACTTCACGGAACACGTTTACCAGGGATATTTTTCCAAAACTGTTGTTTGACGGTTCAATCGAATCAGTCAAGAATCGATTCTTCCCCATAGGTTTATATACCTGAGATTTCGATCTATCGAAATTCACGAGCCGCATACCATCTCAACCTCCAACTAGTTTCCCTCTTGAAGCGAGTCTGAAAATATCTGTCCGTTCCCCCTAGAAGTAGTTGAAAAATTTCTATTTTTGAAAAACCTAAAAAAAAAAAAAAAAAAAAATAATAAATAAAAGGATAAAGTTTTTTTTAGGAGTTGGTAAACGTTTCAGTTTAAGACGTGCGAAGACGAAAGATGGGGGACGATTATTTTGAAAGAAAATAAAAATTTTGAAGAATGCCTGAAAATAGCGCTGGGGTATGACGCGGTCTGCCTGTTAGAGCCATCCATCGGACGGCGGGTTTTGATTTTGGGACAGAGTGAGAAAACAAACGTGTTTGATTTGGAAATGGGATGGAAAGCGCTTGGTTGTATGGAAGAGCGGCGAAGGAATGTAATTTTTGGTCTCTTAAATAAATAAAGTAGCATCCTTGTCCGATCTCTTCTCGCTCCCCCAACAAATTAAAATCAATATTGATTGTGTTGATCCTTCAATCTGTTGCCTTCTCAAACCAATTAAAGCTCTGTTTAATGAATAAACACTCACACTCAACACTCATTTATAGTTATGCGTGCCCACCGTAAGCTCATTCACTTAAATAGGCAGGAGAAGAGTGAATGAAGTGACTTGCATTCAGCGTTGCCAAATCTTTAAAAAAAAAAAAAATGAAATAAAATGAAATGAAATAAAAAGAGAGAGAAAAAAAAAAAATGAAAAAATAATTTAAAAAAAAATGAAAATAAACAAATAAATAAATATGAAAGTATGAATATTTTGGTTGTATTAGCCAAAATGTTAGGATTGTTATAAAAAAATGTGGTGGTTGGTTTACTCACATATTTATTGATATATTTTATTTTAGTCAAAGCTTTTCGGCATTGACGCCATCGTCAGGACTAACAAAGTATCCCAGAACTATTCATTCAGAAATATTCATTAACAGCAAGTGCTACTACCTGATACAATGCTCAACTTTTATAAAATAAAATGAATAGGGGAATTTTCCATCTTGGCGCACTTCCCTTTGAGAGCCTCTCCCCTCCACCCCCCCCCCCAATTTTTCAATTTTAAACTCGAATCAGAAATCGGGACCGGGAGAAAAGTTCCCTTTTAAATAACCTGAACTGTAATAAAAAGTCCCCGGAAGGAAATCGTGGGGATTTTAACGAGAATCATCGGCTGTGATTTTTTGAACTGGAATTCTGGCATTTTTCAGAAGATTATTCTTTTCAAAAATGTCAGATATTTCTGGTTCTAATTGATCACTGTTGCGTCAAGCAACAATACTAAATTCATATATTCAATAAAAACAGACAGAAATACCTTTTCTGGTAAATATAATTCAAATGAGTGATATTTGGTATTTTATACATCAATTGTATGGATTATTGGACTCACTCTTCACGTAGAGAGGAGGGTTAGGTTCTTCCTTATGAGTGATCTTCTTTGTATCCGTAGCGACGCTGTTGAGCGTGTTGGCCACTAGAGCGTGCTTCAACAATCACTATTTCGGTTAAAAATTCGGGATTTTTGGTTTAAAATATCAGGATTTTGGTCATAGCCGTAGCCAGGATATTACTCTTCTCTCTCTTCGCTCATTTGATCGCGTGTGTTAGAAAAAGATAAGAGAGGGGGCGAAAGTCACGTGATATCCTCTAATCTGTCCTTTTCTATCACGCGCGTTCAAACGACTGAAGAGAGAGAAAGATAGTCCGGGATCCGCCAGTGTCCACCATTCTCACAGTTTTATCCGCAGCGGTGGTTTGTACAATATGGCAACAATGTTTTTTCCCGTCATTTGATTCCATACAAAACAATCGATTCGATAGTGAAGCGGTGCTTCACCTGCAATCGATAGTTGTACTATCGACGAATCAAAGATTGTCGCGAGATTTCCACACATTTTCAGTTATGGGTGTGGGGTGGGACTGATCTGCAACGGCTTTCCCGCCCCACCCGTACTGGCCTATCGCTTGCAAGGGGTGAGGAGTATGAAGAGTGGCCGAACCGGAACCTTGAAGGGGAAACTTAGCTCGTGAAACTCTCGCGACAATCTTTAATTCGTCGATAGTACAAACATTCAAATGGAAGGAAAACATTGTTGCCAAATTGCACGAGCCACCGCTGGTTTTATCATAGACTGAAAAGAAACGATTTGCAATGTACTTATAAGAACTTACCTACTTAATTTATTTATTCTTTTTTCGTATAGATTGGGAAGCTCGCATCGATAGTCATGGAAGAGTATTTTATATCGACCACGTTAATCGAACCACCACCTGGCAGCGACCCACACAAAGTAGCTCATCCCGAGTCCGTCCAGTCAACAACGACCTTCAAAGGCAACAGCTGCTAGATCGGAGGTAATGACTCATTATACTATATGGATATGCACGTATGGAAATAGTTTTATCAACCACTCATTAAAAAAAAAAAAAAAAAAAAAATTATCTCTTTTTCCTTTTTTAAAGTTGATGCCAAAAATAGAGGTGTCAAAGGTCAAAACTTATCTCAGTTTTGACCTCTTGAACAAATAAAATATTACTTCCTGATTAGATTTCAGTCATATTTGTTGTCTCCTGTTTCGCTAGTCAGAGAATCCTATTGCTATGATTTCCTACAGTTAAAGCACAACTCATACCAATGGGGCTGTTGCACCCTTTTGCCATAAGCGATTTAATAGTCGATTGTGGTGTAAAAACCTCAAAAAATAACAATGGCAGCACTAAAAACTTCCGAAATTCACTCCTAAACTCAATAAACGCCTTTATTTGCGCGGGCGTAATGGTGGCTGAGGGCAGTAATAATGGGAGATTCCTATCTTAATTTCGCCACTCTCTCTTTGCTGACAAGGATGATTCACGGAGTAATTAGTCATCAGAGTAATGATCCACATCCGATGAATGGTACCGTGACACAAAGTGACACCAGTGTCAAATGAAAGTCGTCTCTTATTGGTCATTTCTTGATGGAGTTACAGTCTAGTTAGATGGGAATCTCCCATTATTACTTCCCTCAGCCACCATTACGCCCGCCCAAATAAAAGCGTTTATCGAGTTGAGGAGTGGATTTCGGAAGTTTTTAGTGGTGCCAACGTTATTTTTGGAGGTTTTTACACCATTATCGACTATTAAATCGCTTACAGCCAGAGACAAATATATAATAGAGACCACGCACTAGCCTTGCGCGCGATGGCTGAATTTTTTTCGGAGCTCAACAGAAATTAACATGGGGAGCATGAAGGAGCACCATCCAACATGGACCATACGTTGACTGATGCCATTTCGGTGCTTCGGATTCACTAGGAAAAAAACTCAACGACGTGTCTCATCAGTCAACGTATGGTTCATGTTTTCGGTGTTCTGCTGAGACCCCGGAAAAAAATGTTGCCACCGCGCGCAAACATGGGCAAGATAGATAATGCGTGGTCTCTTATTATATATTGTTTCTGCTAATAGCAAAAGTTTGCAACAGCCCCATTGCCTTTGAATCAGCAAGCATTCTTTGCGTAGAAATATTGGAAAAATCTTTTATCGTGTCTCTAATCTTTCTCGATGAATTTAAACAGGTATCAAAGCATCAGACGTACAATTACTTCCCGACCAACGTTAGACGAAGGAGCAACACCAAGCGCGAGCCCCAGCACCAGTGCGGTTGATGGTGGTGATTCCTCTCAGTCGCCTTCGCAGTCAACATCGGCTGATAGTGGTTGTAGCAGCGGGAGCAGCAGTAATGGTAGTGGAAGTGAATCCAGTTTCAATGCTCCTCCGGCACTCAAGTTCCTTGCTAGGCCAGATTTCTTCTCCGTCCTCCACATGAACACGGTAAATAGTTGTGTTCAACCGCATTTTAATAATTTTCAGTCATGGACAAAAAGAATTTTTGATAACTCCTTAGATTTTGGCTTATGTAGGCCACCTGCAGTGCTTAAATTCATTGAGATAAGTACTGCGGGTTGCCTAACCCCCAGGAGTCGTCTGCCATTCTTCTGTCCACAATGGGGCTCTTGCAAACTTTTGCTGTAGGGGATTGAAAAGCTGATTCTTGCATAAAAACCTGTAAAAATGATGATGAGTACGCTAAAAAATGACGAAATTCACTCTCAGAATCGGGCTTAATGGCGGAGAGACGCAGGTGTCATGGGAGATTCCTATCTAAATTGAGACTTATCTCTGTGTTTCTGTAGAGAAAGTGACATAATAGACAGGAATCTCCCATGATGCCTGCGTCGAACCGCCATTACCGTCAATATAGCAGTTATGTGAGTTTATTACTGAATTTTGGACTTTCTTCGTGTGATTTTCATGATTTTTGCTGGTCTTTAGGTAATATTGGACTATTTATTTGCTTATAGCAAAAGTTTGCAAGAGCCCCATTGTAACTAATGTTTTATCAACGTAAAAATGAAAATACTAACCTTCAAAGTAGGGATTCGGAGCCACAGTCAAAATTGAAATTTGCACTTCTCCTGAAGAAAACAATGTATAATACTTTCAGAACTGAAATTAACCATTTTCAATCAGTAATTCAAGATGTAGCTTAGACAGATATTATTTTTCATGATTGCAATTTGAGACATTGTGATCGCAGCTCCAATTGCAATAATTCAAACTGTAATCATGAAAAGTAATTTTTGTGTGCGCTAAAACATCTTGAATTACTTATTGAATGGTAAATTTCAGTTCTGAAAGTATTATTCATTGTTTTCTCTTGGAGAAGTACGAATTTCAATTTTGACTGTGGCTCCGGCTCCGAATCCCTGCTTCAAAGGGGTAGATGTCCACTGTTCTCGTTAGTTTCATTTAAACTGCACGCATACAAATCTTTGCTCTGTAGTTGCCACAGGTTATACAGTGAAAAAACAAAGTTTAACTAGAGCCAAAGCAGTCTTTTGTAATAGTTTGGCGGAGCTAAAGTTGTAGCTCTACCGGAACAAGTGGCGGTCGTACTTTAGTACTACTTTGGTAGAATAACAGCCTTTCCTTTTGCTTCTGCTCTACCAACAAAGTGCTTTGGTTCAATTGCAACTTGCTCCGGTAGAGCTAGAACTATATCTTTGGGAAGCTATTTTGAATGGCTGCTTCAGCTCTACTTAACTTTATGTTTCAGTGTAGATTAAAAAAAATGATAGCTCGAGGATTTTTCCCAACTTTCAATTATCTTGCTAATAAATTTTTTTATTGTTTCTTGTTTCTGACGATTTTTCTACTATAAAGTATTGAATTCAAAATGTCCCGCTAACTTGTTAATTTTCGAAGCTAATTTATCAACCTTTGGATTTGAATGATAAATTTATTAACCTAATTCTTAAATTTCCTATCGTTTCAAACGTGCACGGTGGGGAACCACCGCTAGCCGCAGCCGTTAGAATAGAGTATCCCAACGTAAAACGCCTTCAATAAGGTGGTTATGCAATTTTCACTACCGGTACGTAGTATAAGTTATCTATGCAGCAAGGCTACTCTGCTGCCTGATTTGTCAACTTCTGTGCCTGCGGAAATAATATGTTTCTCATTTTGTTAGTAGCCATTGGAGTATGCTTGTCTCTCTTTTTGTCGAAAGAAGGATCTGACCTAAGAATAATCAATTGAATTAGAAATTAAACCAGAAATGAAATTTAATGCTCTATTTTCGTAGTCCTCAATATTCTGTTTCTTCAAGATCCATACCATTTTTCCTGATGTCATTTTGAGTTGTACACTTCTGAAACCATAAAACAATCGATGCATCAATAAAACAAAAAATTCATTGATTTTCTGATTTTCTAGTATCCACTGTTTATAGTTTCTTTTCTTTTCTTTTTTTTCTTGCAGGAAGCATCAGCACTTTACAATCGTAACAGTTCGTTAAAACACATGATAACTAAAATTCGGAGGGATCCCAATGCATTTGTGCGGTACCAACACAATAGAGATCTTGTAGCCCTAGTCAATCTTTTCGCCGAAGCTACGCGTGAACTGCCGCGAGGCTGGGAAGCAAAATGTGATCGCAGTGGAAAGGTGTGTACAAAATAATCAAACAATGTCCCGTCTTTTTGTTTAATATCGTTTTGAATAATTTAAAGAATGATTTCAATGATTTTCAGTCAGTATTAGGTACTCATTACAGGAAAATGAAGTGCCGCTTTATGATAGACGTCTACTTTTTCATATCAATGGAAGGTCTTGAAAATATATTAATCCTTTGTCTCTGCAGGTACGAATTTGTACCACTAAATTAACACGGTTTTAAATGTAGTTTTAAAAACAATCACTATGCACATCAAACTAAACAAGAAAAGTTCACTCTTTTTATTGAGATAGATATAAAATTTGTGAGAAGGGTTTGTAACAGTGCCGGATTTAAAGGGTTAAGCTCTCATGTCTGTTGTTCACTTTAAAAATCATAACAAATCTCTACATTTAGGCGGGTGAATTTTGCTTCTTGTACTGCTAGTATTTGAATTTTGAATTTCAATGTTATTTTTTTCAAGGTTTAGGTAAACCTATGTATATTATTTGATATGCAGTAGACGTTTCATCAGTTGTGTGGTGGGGCTTTAGTTCCTGGAGAGGATAGGCCCTAATTTTTCCACGAAGGGGTGTTTTTATAAAAAAAAAGTATCAATTTTTTAGGGGTTCCAGGGGGCTCTAGAAGGAGATCCATCTCCCTAATCCCTCCCTTTTAATATGCCCTGCTTCCCGTGCAACAAAAAATTGGCGAGAGTAATAGAGGAGGTTACGGGTAAAAGACTCAGGGTAATCTGCGGGTAAAAATATTGAAGGTGAATTTCTGTCCAATTTTGTCATTTTTACTGCAGTTCCTCCAAAAATTTTATTCTGCGTAAAAAATGGTTTCTGTACTGTTGCTCTTTATTCTCCTGCTAAAAATTTTGAGCCAAATTTTCTGCACTTCCTAATCTGCATCACAACTCTTCCATAAATGTGCAATAATGTCTCTCTTTATGGCTAATTATTTGCACCTCTCTCGAAACATTTGCCTTGATAGTTCTTACATCATACTTTTTCATTCGTATTGAAGCTCTCATTTCATTCAGTTAGGGTTGAATTCAATCTCGGCCAATTATTTCTCTTTCAGCAATTTTTCATTGACCATACAAATAAGACTACCACATTTATTGATCCACGAGTTCCCACAGAGGCTCCGTATTTGTGTCCGCTAAAATTATGGTCAACTCCTATTGGTGGAGTTAGGAGACGTAGTCCGAGTACAGGAGATCAAGAACTAGCTCTTCCGAAAGTGAGTTTTTGTCTCCAGCGATGTGAACCTCTGTCGTTTTGCCATTTTGCCCCGCATCAATTTTCATCAGCCTAGTTTTCATTATTTTGCAGATTATAGATCTTGAGTTTTTGTTTCTTATTTTTTGACATTATTTAGGCATTTTCTGTTTGCAGTCCTATTTGTTTTTAATCTTTTGCACCAGTGATCTGATTTTTATTTCTAGTTTTGAAGTTGATCGTTTAGCTGTGTTTGCACAATTTTTTGAAATCCGAGTCGTCAGCTTGTGTTTATTTCCATTTTTTCTGATGATGAATTTTTTCTTCACCACCATCCCCTTTAGTTTCTAAGGATTTCATATTAATCCTTTTTTTGCATCCTAGCATTTTCATTAAAGAACAGTAGTTTAGTTTCTTCATTTGCTCGGTCCTACAACTATGAATTTGGTCAAATGACAATTCACTGGGCGAAATTTTTGCAATGACATTTCACTGCCACTATATTTCACCGCTGAGATATTTCTTGGCACGACGCACAGTGCTTTAATAAAATGGCGCCAAAATCGCTTTTTGCAGCTTCCCTCAGCAAATTATCGAGATATTTAAAAACTGATGAAAACAAATTTTCCTTTTAAGGAAAGGAAGAGATAGCCGTTTTGAATTCTTACTTATCTCAATTTTTTACCAAGTAATACTGCTTCCGTGAAATTTTCTCAGGAGCAGGATATCTCGGTAAAAAATAAGATAAGTAAGAATTCAAAAAGGCTTTCTTCATCAGAGTTTCACGCAATACTAATTTAAAATTAGGACTTTTTAGCACGAGCACACTATTTGGGTTGTTTTTTGCCGATACCGTTGGTGAAATGTCCCAGTGGTGAATTTTTCGCGGTAAAATGTCAAGGGATCAATAAATTAATTGCTTTTTGTTGCTTTTTAGAAAGTGTAAGCTAAATCTCTTTCAAGAAACCACGCATGATTTAGTTTCTAGAAAATAAAGCTTATACATTAAATGCTATATAAAACACTCCATTCAATTCATGGGTCAGAAAAGTTTGTGTTTTCTGTCACTTGTTCATTGCATGGTATTTGGCTCGGAAATTTTTTTACAGATATTGAATGCATTGTTTGATCATCTCAAATTATCTGTATAGGCTTGGTGTTTCTGAAGTTGTGAGTTGGCTGCTCCTTTCTTCGATCCGTTTCCTAAAAAGCTAATAAAGCTATTATTTTAATTAACGTTCCGTCAGTAATGTAATTGAGGAATTCTTTAGGAAAACCACTTTTAAAACAAACGGGTTTCTCGTCCTCAAAAATTCCTTTTTCAAAACGTTATTACGTGTGTTTCCAATGACATAAACGGGTCGTTCTTTTTAACTGGCGAACAATGGAATGACCGATTGTCAGGTTGAAGAGAACAATCCGTTCAATTCATTAGAAACACGTGTAACAAAATATGAAGTTTTGAGGACAAGCATACTGATACGCCTGCTTAGGCTCAGTTGGAAGGCCTTGTCAATTGGGAAATAAAATCAGAAAGGTAAAAAAGACTCAAAAACTTTCCTTAAGGGGGGTTCCTGAAACTAAGACATCAGAAAAAAGCAAAACGTTTTTACAAAACAAAATAGAGAATATACTAACCCTTTCCGTCACAGTGTCCATTTCAATGGACGACCATTTTACATGGAACCTTATGGAAATTCGGAAAAATTGACTCACACATGAAATCATATGAGAAAAGTTCGTTCAATTTAATGGTATAGGTTTCAGATTACAGTGACACTTCTTTCATAATTCATGACACAAAGGGTTAAATCAATTAAATTAAAACAAGATTTAAACATTAAACTGTCAGAAATCAAAAGGATTGTAGAGTTACAAAAGGATAAAAATCATAGTTGTGAAAACGAAAAAAGATTAAATGATGAACAACGGCAAACATGGTCTGTGGTAAGCAGCTCTCAGGAAGGCATGGTACAGAGTGGCAAGGCGGTCGTCGCTCTGGTGGCATCAACCCGAGGTTCTCCCCACCACCAATCAGTGCTGCCCCTGATCAGAAAATCGAAAATATTGTACCTACTGGTACAATACTCTCTGTTACATGAATACTTTTTCAGAAGAACTCCTCAATTTTCCAAAACTTGAAATCCTATGAAACCTTTGGTGTTTTTTAATAACTTAGAAATTATGGAAGTATATAAATGAAGGGATTTTCTTTAAGTAAATGGAGAGTATGAAGAACCTGTTTACATTTATGTTTTTGGAAAATCTTCTCCTAATGGTGTTCTTGCAAACTTTTGCTACAGGGGATTGAAGAATTGATTCTTGCATAAAAACCTGTAAAAATGATGATGGAGTACACTAAAAAATCAAGAAATTCACTCTCAGAATCGGGCTTAATGGCGAAGAGACGCAGGTATCATGGGAGATTCCTATCTAAATTGAGACATATCTCTGTGTTTCCTTTGAGATAGTGACAAATTAGACAGGAATCTCCCATGATACCTGCGTTGAACTGCCACTACGATCTTGCCGTTATAGCAGTTATTAGAGTTTATTACTGAATTTTTAGACTTTTTTTGTGCGATTTTTGTGATTTTCGCTGGTTTTTACATCAGATTACACTATGCATTTGCCCACAGCATAAGTTTGCAAGAGCCGCATTATAGAGTGATTTTTCAAGGCATTTTTGATACTACTCATTTTTGCTAACCAGGTTTCACTATTCTTTGTGGAGAGGGGGGGGCGGTCCCGTTAATTATTATCTTTTTTTAAATTTTGAAGAGCAAATGTCCAAAACTCATCATCTTAATTTCAATTATTAATTGACAATAGTAAACATTTCATAAAACTTTAACCGTTGAAAAATGTTCAATTCTGCAGTTGACTGGTTGATATTATCCCCTCCGTACTAAAGATTTGAAAAAAAAAAGAAATTGTTTAATTTTGAACTGTTGTGTAATTTCAAGGTATTCTAGTAAATTTTTTTGGTTTGGTTGACTTTATTTGTTTACGCACTCAGTCTCAACATCACTTTGTGATTGCTAATTTATTCTGATGATAAAATCTGTCAGCTGCACAAAGCATCAGCTTATCAGTCGAGTGATTGTTGTTGTCAGTCGTTGAGTTTGGTTTTCCCCCGAACTGTCACTGTCCAGTTGTTTATCTCCACCTCCTCTTTCGTATTTCCTCCATTCAGTTGAACAACGGCTTCTAATCTTTGTTTGTGACTGTATGTGGGTGGATGTCCTACAAATGTAGAATTTTGATAGTCGCTTTTATGTTTTATGTTGAATTTTAATCAGAACACTCCATTAGGGTAGCCAAAGTTATGAAGTTTCAATTTTCAGAAATAACAATATTTATTGTCTGTAATTAGTTTTGAAGATGAATGTAAGTCAGTGTGTGTCATGTGGCGTTTAATTGTTTATTTTTATCCTTTGGACTATGCCTTTTTGTTTTATTTTTGCAAAACCTTTGTCTTGGTCTGATGTTTGCATTGTGATTTTATTGCAGAGTACTCGATTAGGGTAGCCAAAGTTATGAAGTTTCAATTTTCAGAGATAACAATATTTATTGTCTGTAATTAGTTTTGAAGATGAATGAAAGTCAGTGTGTGTCATGTGGCGTTTAATTGTTTATTTTTATCTTTTGGACTATGCCTTGTTGTTTTATTTTTGCAAAACCTTTGTCTTGGCCTGATTTTTGCATTGTGATTTTATTGCATACTCTGATCAATTCCGAAGCATTTTTAAGAACTGAACATTTGTTCATTTTGCTACCTTTTATCTTGTTTTTGTTATTTTTTTAGTCGAGTCATTGGATACGACTTTCATGACTTTTGTTGTTGTTGTTGTTGTTGTTCCAAGTCCTTATTACCACCACATATAACTGTTTCCCGTTGAAAGAATTTCCAGGAAAATTGTACAAAAAATCATTGATAGTTTAGAGTAATTTGATTTACTTTAATTTTCCATCCATTTTTTTTAGTTAAAGTTGAAATTTTAAGGTTCAATTTTTGCCTCAGCTTCTCTTTCATTTCAGATTTTCTTTCAAGTTTTGCGAAGTTTCTGCAGCAGCCAAGTAATTTATTGGAGTGAATTTTTTTGATTTCCAAAGAAAAATGTTTAAAAGAAGCATCCGTCTGTTGAATTTTTCCTGATTTATCCATACTGATTCATTCCTGATTTATTTATTCATCCATATTTTTCTTCATTTATTTATGTTTTTTATCGGCCTACTGTTCGATTTTGAGCATAAATTTTCCTTAGACTATTTTAGTAAAATGATATCTCACATTGATTGGTGTCTGAGGATCTCTGGTTCAATAAAATTTTCTCATAAGCACTTTTTTGAACGGAAATTTTGGCTACTAAACCAAAAAAATAAATCTGACCTTTTTGCAATTATGAAATCTAGATCCTTAAAAATGCTCAGTAATGCCTGGTTCCACGACTAAAAAACTACAGAAATCAACATGATAAGGCAAATTAAAGTTTGCAATTGGAGGTTAGAGTTACCCAAATGTTAGTGTTGTTGCTGTGAAAAGGGCAAGAATGTGGGCGTTTCGAACGTCCAAGTGCATCGTTTAATCTTTAATATCTTGTCAACTCCGACAGTTTGGTCAAGGAACCAGACAAAATTAAGCATTTTTGAGAACAAAGTTATAATCGCAAAAAGGTAGCAATCATTTTTTGGATTAATAACCAAAATTTCCATTCCATAATGCCAGTACGGAAAATTTACAATATTTACATTGAACCGGAGTTTGTTTGGAACCAGAGGTCCGCAAGCGGCAATTGATATGTTAAATCACTGTAGTAAAATAGTCTGTATATGTCGCAGGCAAAGAGCAAGCCGCTTATTTATGATCAGAAAAAATTCAGATCAAGCGTATTGGTGGCTTGCAAAATAATTATTTCGAGATTTAATTTAGCTCATTCTAAAGTTGCTAACCATCGTATTGATATCAACAGATGAAGTTGTTCTCAACTAGTCCGCTTTTTATGAACTTTTTGAAGTTGTTAAATTCAGGTGTTCAAACACACTTCACCTAAAACACTGTGGTAAAGAACTAATCAAAATAAAACTAATCTGATGAAACACCATTTTCATCAGCTTATAAGCTTTCAAATGAGCTAAAGTAAATCTTGATACAATTATTCTGTACGTCAACATTACGCTTGATCTGCAGTATTCGGATCATAAATAAGCGGCTTGCTCTTTGCCTTGGCAAATCGCAAGCTGATTGAGTTTGGCCTGCAACATATATATGTATACATTTTTTTTTTTTTTTTTTAATTTTTTTTTTAATATTATTAGTAAGAAAATATAAATTGATGAAGTTACTCTTTTTTCCTGCCTTTAAAGTCTTGGATCAATTATTTATTTACTTTTTTATCTCTTTCTAATTTTAGAGCCCTGTTGCACCGGTACCTCCTCCGCGCTCACCTGCACCGGGGGCAGTGTCTCGTTTACAACCGGAAATACCAACTGCATATAATGATAAAGTTGTAGCCTTCCTTCGTCAACCAAATATTATAGATATTTTAAGAGAAAGACATTCGCCTCTTGGTTCAAATCAAGCCCTCCGTGATAAAGTGAACGGAGTTCGTGTAGAAGGAACTGCTGCTCTGGACAGGCTTACTGATGACATAGACCTAACAATTTTACTAAGGTAAGACTCTTTGTTTTTTTTGTGCAACCAATATTATTTTGATACTTTCTTATTATGAATATTCTCAGAAAAGCTTTCTATTCTTTACTTTTCTTTCTTCCTGCCTTCATTCTCTTAAATCGATGATGTATAACTGTTCAATCCTTTCATTCTCATAAACTCCTTATTCTTTTTTTCAACCCTGATAATTTAATCCCATTTTTACGCTGGAAAATTGCATGTCTCCTTAAATCCTTCAACCAAATTTTCCTTCCTATAAATCTCGCATTCGTTTTTGCCACAAGATCATGAAAGTTGCCTACTTACTGTTTTGAAGGAGTATCATGTCCTCTAGTATTCGCGGCGAGACCGAGCTCTGGTGTGAAGATGACGCAACGAACGTGTTCGAATAATTGCATAGCTAGTGTTTTGAAGGAGTTTCGTTGCTCTGTCAAATAGGCGAATACGGAGACTTAAACGCGCGGATAAGAAATAATCTATCCGGGATTTTGAAGGAGTTCAGTGATTTAAGCGGATAACTGTGACTGTAACCTTACTTGCGGTATTTCTAATTCTTTGTTCCCCCTTTTTTAATCCCCATCCCCCCCCCATAAGGATTAGACAAATCTCGAATTATAAAGAAAATTCGAGACGCCAAAAGAAGAGGTTGTTTAATTTAGCGCGCGTATAGGTTAAGGAAGCTTTCAATTTCAGGGGAAAGTTTTTCAAAATGTGTTTTTACCCAAAACTTTCCTATTTTTTAGTGAGGTAGGTCATAAAAACCTCGATGATCAGAGTTTTCAGGAGTTAATCTTGTGAGAAGCAAAAAAAAAAAAAAAAAAAAAAAAGTTATCAGTATTTTGCCTCACCCCCCTTGCAAAAGTTAAAATGGCGAGCCTGCACTCTGCAGGCTTATAGCTGAAGTTTCCTTTTGGTCCTGGTTGATTTTTGTATCCTTACGGGATCTTTACGGCTCTTAAGGGAGTTTCCTCTCTGACTGTTTTATCTGTGTCTCTACTCATTGGGTAAAGAAAAACGGAAAAACTATCCTGAGGAAAGTCAAAAGTGATGATTTTTTTGTTTCATCTCTTCGTCTATTTCGTTCGTTAATAAAATTGTCCCTCTCTTTTGACAAAGACTAATATTTCACTTCCTTTCTCCTCTTCTCTTTTCTTTCTCTCTCTTATTCCATTCTCCTTTTTTTTTCTTCCTTCTCCTCCCCTCTCTCCTCCCGGGGAGTCTGGGGTGGGGGGGAGGGCAACTGCCCCTTCCCTCCTGGTGCCAAAGTACGACCTCTGTCTTTATCTCCCCTGTTTCTCGCGGATCATCTGCTATAGCTGTCCTTGATTTCGATTTTATTATTTCATTCGATTTTTTTTTATAACTTTTATGACTTTTGACCTCAATATGACTTTGGTACTGGAAGTATTTTAATACGATTCTCCCGCCATATTTGTTTCCGTTAGCCTCGCGGATCAGTCGAAACCCCTTTCTCGCACGCATTTTACCTCTCAGCGCTGTCCGAAATAAATTGTCACTCGGCTTCTTTCTTATTGAGATGGAGAGAGAGAGAGAGAGAGAGAGAGAGAGAGAGAGAGAGAGGGAGGGAGGGAGGGAGGGAGGGAGAGAGAGGAGAGAGAGAGAGAGAGAGAGAGAGAGAGAGAGAGAGAGAGAGAGAGAGAGAGAGAGAGAGAGAGAGAGAGATAGAGAGAGAGAGAGAGTGGAGGGAGGCGCCTCGCCGCGGCCGTGGCTGCTAATTCTCGTTCCACTCATTTATTCGCATCGTTTACCCGGTTCACCCTTATTTCCGGTCGCAAGGCTTTTTCGCTGCCCCGTCGGAGTTGGTGACGCTCTATTTGCGAAACTCCTATCGCTAGAGAACAAGTTTCGCGCGCTTTTGTGCCCCCCCCCCCTCTCCATCACCCTCTCCGTCATCGTCAGCTGAACGGCCCATCTTGCCCCGAGCCCGTGAGTGAGGTTTTTAAGTCGTTCGAGGCTTCTCAGCCTGAATTTTTTCGCAATTTACTATCCACATCCTTTTCCCATGTGTTCGTAAATGTCATGGGCGTGTCGAAGGGGGGGGGGGCATTTGGGCACCCTTTACCCCGGGGGGGGCGGCAAAATCAGGGTAAAAAAAAAAAAAAAAAAAAGTTATCAAATTTCAAAATGAATTTCAGAGGGCGGCAAAATCAGTGTGTAACAAGCGCAAAAAAAAAGATAATCAAATTTATAATTTTGTTCGCGGAGTGCGGCAAGATTGCGTTCTCCCCCCCCCCCACCCTCTGGAAACCACGGCACGCCCCTGGTAAATGTGCCAATATAAATGACAGGGTTCTTATGAAAATCTTGACAAGAAACCTAGGAGCTTGCTTCTATGATACATCAAAATATGCGCATGAAAGAATTTTGACTAATTAATTGCAAATCATAACTGAGAACCTGGGTGCGAGAAAGGGCACTTGCCAATTTCAATGTTTCCTTATCTCCTCGCATCTTATTTTATCTTTCCAAAGGTATAGAAAATAAGTGTATCTTATTGAAAATTTTACCGAGGATTATTCATGATTTCTGTGTTTTTTTGTAAAATCTTGCTACTTTAGAATCACACTACTTCTTTGCATCCTACAAAAAGAAAGTAGGAAATGAGATAGTGAAACCGTGTAACGGAGAAGATGCCCATCTCGAACCGAATTCCTCACAATATTGATGTAAACGGTTCTTTGCGTTTCAAAGTTGAATTTCAACGATCGTAAAACATAGCAACTGAACTCTCTCTCAGATCAGTGGCGGCTCGTGCTATTTGGCAACAATGTCTTAGCTCCATTTGAATGTATGTTTAACAATCGATTGTTGGTGAAGCGCTGCTTCACTTTCGAATCGATTGTTTTACATACAATCAAATGGAGGGATGACATTGTTGCCATATTGCACGAGCCACCCCTGACTCAGATTTTCTCGAAATCAAGGAAAGTGCATTTAGACCCCAACGACGGAACCTCGTGTATACGAAGCCACTCATGTGCTAGGGTATAGGAGAATATTGCTCCTTAAACCAACACTTGGAACTTTTTGCCGTGGACGTTTTAAGGATTTTTACTGCGGGGGAAAATATATCTTTATAAGTATAAATAAATTTATCTTTTTCAAAGTATTTCGCTTTTTAACGCATTCCAGACACCGCGGTATACCTGCTTCCCCCACCTGCTACCTCCATCATTACGTGCGAAACAAACATCATTTCGCGGTTAAAAGCCTCAATCCTCAACCGGGATCATAAAAAAGTAATCGGTAGTATCATCGATTTTTCTTGGGAAATTTGAAACATTGTAAACATACGTAGGTATTTATTTCAACCTTAATCGAAAATAAATGACCGGTGTTGCCTGAGCTGTTGAAAAATTCCGTACTTTGCCCTTTGAATTAGCGGGATTGAATTAATGTGAATTTTTCATTAAATGTGGCAACCGTGTGTGATATTAACGCATGCGCACTGAGCAGTGTCGCCAACCAACCCTTCTTGACGGAGTTTTCGAAGAAGGAGAGCATTTACGAGCAAAACTGGTTTTTTTTTTTCTTTTTTTTTTCGAAAGTCTGCGCGATATCTCGACCGCGAATGGTCGGTTTGTACTCACTTACGTGTTTTCTCGGAAAAACGAAAAAAAAAATAAATAAATAAAAAAAATAAAACCGTGTAAATGTGTTTTTTATTAGTCTCCACCAATCCATTTTTGTTCTCACTCAGAAAATGTAACGCGACCATCCAGCCGTACTAAACGTTCGAAAGTCACCTTTCATCCTTATCTTTTGAAACAGTCTATCATCTGTTTATTATTGCTATCTTCTCTAATCGTCGTGTTTCTCCGCGAAAAAGCGGATCTGGACCCGAATACTTGTTTAGTATTCTGCGGTTTCGACTGCCTGTCATTATTGTTGTCAGTTTTCTCTGCTTTTCATTTTTCCCTGTCTCAATGGGGCAGTTGCAAGGGTCTGAAATTGGCATTTTTTATACAGAAAATGATAGTATTTAATGGGCTGAAAACAATGGTGCCTTTGGGTTTTTCCCAAGTGTCCTGTTTTTGGAGATACACACGTGTAAAGTTGTAAAAAATCGTGTGCGTAGTGACGTCACTACGTGGAATTCTCAGTTAAAACAATTTATTTTGGGCAAAATCTCATCTCTGGAAAAATGGGACTTACTTAAAAACCAAAGGCATCTTTGTTCTCGCAGCACATCAAGTACTTTCATTTTCTTCCTAAAAAACACAACATTTCAGACCCTTGCAACAGCCCTATTGGTTGCAGCGGTCAGTGTTGGGCAAAAATTATATTTAGAATAATCATGAATAATTAACTGGAAGTTTTAACACTCCAGTTATAATCATCGGTGATTAGACAAATGACCGGTAGTGGTAAAACTTCGATTTAATAATAGAAATAACGTATATTTTTCGGAGATTTGATTGGCCCAACTAATATCTTTTGCGGGTTCAAAAAACAGAAAAAAACAACGAAAAAGCACTTTGGTTTACTCAGCAAAATCTTTTTAGTTAGGTGTACAAAACCTTTATGGTTATCTCTATTAAAGCCTTTTTTGGGTAATTTTTCTACCAAAGGTTTTGTCAGCGCCGCTCAAGCGTTTTTTCTGTGCAGCACCCAAATTCAACAATGTACTCAACTTTTAAGTCGTGTAACCCCCTGCTCCCCCCCCTGCTTCCCGCACCACATATTTTCGGAGATTTGATTGGCCCCACTAAAATCTTTTGCTGGGTCAAAAAAACAGGAAAAAAACAACGAAAAGCACTTTGGTTTACTCAGCAAAATTTCTTCAGTTAGGTGTACAAAACCTTTGGTTAGCTCTATTAAAAAAGGTTTTGTCAGCGCCGCACAGTGCAGGGAGAAAAAAGCTCCAAAATCGCTTTAGTCAGCTTTACTCAACAAATTATCGAGTTATTTAAAAACTGAGACAAACACATTTTTCTTTTGTGGATAGGAATTAATTTTCTTTATAATTTCTTACTTATCTCAATTTTTGACCGAAAAATGCTGCCTCTGTGATAAAATATTCAGGGCAGGATTTCTCGGTCAAAAATTAAGTTATGTAATAATTTGGAAAAGGCTGTCTCTTCCTTTCCACATAAGAAAAATGTGTTTTTATCGGTTTTTAAATGTCTCGATAATTTGCCGAGTAAAGCTACCTAAAGTGATTTTGGAACGTTTTTCTTACTGCACTGTGCGCCGCTCAAGCGTATTTTCTGTGCAGCACCCAAATTTAAAAATGTACTCAACGTACGTTCAAGTCGTGTATAGCCCCCTGCTCCCCCCTGCTTCCCACCACATTCTTCGACGAGTAGAGGCGTGTAAGTACTCGCAGCTTGACTTCAAGGGTAAAGCACAGTTTCGTTTTTCGCGCGTGAAACTCTCCCGACAGCTGATGCAGCTTGCCAACATTGCTAATCTTAATAAAATATATGTATCAAAAAAAAAAAAAAAAAAAAAAAAAAAAAAAAAAAAAAAAAAAAAAGTGAGACACCTATGTATGACATTGAAAAATTCGACGCGAGAGGAAATATCATCCAATTTGGCGATCACCCTTTCATGCGAGTGGAGTTATAGAGTCGGACCCCCCCCCCCCCCCCCCCGGTCTTTCTTCCTTCTGCCCTTCTCCAATCACTATAAGCCATTCTATCGCTGATTGTGAGGTGAGAGTTAACGGTTAACGGGGTATCGTCCATTTGCGGACCACTCACCCGCTCACCTGCCCCGATTCGGATGAGATGGATGGAGTATGGAGGAGCCATTCACCCTCGCCCTAGGCTAGAGAGTATTCCAATTCCAGCTTGGGAGACCGAACAGGAAAAACGGGAGGTCGATAGTAGTTTTTCAATAATTATTGCCGATTGAGCGCGCACACGGCGACATGGCACACCTGTCGCACAGTAGGTGAAAATTCGATATAACCCTCCCTCCGTATCATAAGCGGATACAGGAATTTGTATGTCTCTCTCTCTCTCTCTCTCTCTCTCTCTCTCTCTCTCTCTCTTTTCCTCTCTCTCTCTCTCTCTCTCTTCTCTCTTCTCTCTCTCTCTCTCTCTCTCCTCTCTCTCTCTCCTCTCTCTCTCTCTCTCTCTCTTCTCTCTCTCTCTCTCTCTCTCTCTCTCTTTTCTCTTCTCTCTCTCTCTCTCTCTCTCTCTCTCTCTCTCTCTCTCTCTCTCTCTCTCTCTCTCTCCTTTTCTCTCTCTCTCTCCTCTCTCTATCTCTCTCTCTCTCTCCCCTCTCCTCTCTTCTCTCTCCCCTCTCTCTCTCTCTTCTTCTCTCTCTCTCTCTCTCTCTCTCTCTCTCTCTCTCTCTCTCTCTCTCTCTCTCTCTCGTGCCATTTGAACGCATGTGTTAGAAAAGGATAGCAGAGGGGGCATCACTTGACTTTAGCCTGTCTCTGTCCTTTTCCAACACACACGTTCAAATAGGATATACAATGGGATAGCAGATGCGGGGGCCATCACGTGACTTTGGCCCCTGTTGTCTCCGTCTTTTTCCAAATGCGCACATTCAAATGGTATTAGAGAGAGAAAGACGATTTCCTCGATCCACCTTTACTCCATATAGACCTGTGGAAAATAATCAATCATCTAGACCTGAACCTCTAAAATTCTCCTATGCTTTTTGTGTAAACGAAACTTGTGCTTGACCCAGATAGATATGAAATGAACTTTTTAAAAATATGTTTAAAATCCTATCAAGAGCATTGCCGAGGATTTCTCTTAAATCTTTCAAGAAAATTTTTGAAATATGTGAATGATCGCATGACAATATTTTTTGCCGAAAGAATTTTTTCGAAACATTTCCGACAAAGGACATCGCACGTTTCTTATGGCGCGTGGACCCCACTCAAGGTGTACTTTTTTTTGCAGGAATCGATTCTAGAGACCATTCTGAGCAAAAGTTCTCACGGGCCCAAAAAATTTCCATGTTAAGTTTAGCCGCTATTAAAGTTTGAAAGTTGGATCAGCACAGTTAGTGCATTCGTTTTTGGGCACACTGTAGGGAGTGAGAGAGCTCACCGAACGTTCGGCCGGCCCCGTCCCTACCTGCCACTAGACCGACGCACACGACCCAACCTCGGATTTCAAGCCTTTTCTCCCCTCTCTACCTCTCATCGTGCGTTTTTCTCTGCGCGTGCGTTGGGGGGGCGCGATTGTAGCTCTGGAAGATGGATTGTTGTTGATTTGATTGTAAGTTTCACTCAAATGGCTCAGTGATACTGCTGCAGTATTTGGGTCGTGAAAACAATAGTATTTCACCAAGGGGGGGGGGGGGGGGGCAACAAAGATCTAGTGGAAATCCGATAAAAAAATCGATCACTATGCCATCGATCAATCGAAATCACAACTTATTAAACCTAAGTCTTCAGTATTCAGTTATTAAACAATAACCCGAACGAGAAGGTGACGGGAGATGAAGTAGAAGCCGGAAAGCTAGAATATTTAATTGATAATCACGAAAGTATTTACGACTAGTTGAGGCTGGCAAAACAAAAATAAAATCGAGTCAAATAGGAGTAAGAGAATGCAAAAAGACAAGGGAAATGACAACAAAAGAAGGAATGAACCGGTCGCTCGTAGGGACAGGAGGAAAGGGAGAGGAGGCGCGCGGTGAGGTGAGACCTGAGGTTGGGTCGCCGCCGTCGGTCAAATGGCAGGTAGGGACGGGGCCGGGCCGGGCGATCGTTCAGAGAGTTCTCTCACTCTGCTACAGTGTGCCCAAAAACGAATGCACTAACTGTGCTGATCCAACTTTCAAACTTTAATAGCGGCTAAACTTAACATGGAAATTTTTTGGGCCCGTGAGAACTTTTGCTCAAAATGGTCTCGAGAATCGATTTCTGCAAAAAAAAGTATACCTTGAGTGGGGTCCACGCGCCATAAGAAACGTGCGATGTCCTTTTGAAAACATTTTTTTACTTTTTCATGGTGAATTTAATCAAAAACCAATTCAAAATAGTTTAAAAAATCTAGTTTTTGAATTTTTTTTTAAAAAATCATTTTTAAGCATTTTCTCAAGGAACTTTTTTTTTTTTTTTTTTTTTGAGTAAATTTTGAGTTTTATAAGATGAGTGTTTAAAGACTAATCCAACCCGACTCTTACAATTAGTCAACTAATTTCCTCTCGATTTGTGGCTTGCCGATTCATTTTAGACTGACCGATGGAACCAATGTCCGTCAATCTTTCAATTATATTTTCATGACAAACTGATCAATTTTTAGTTTCACTATAAACGACTTATATTTTCGACTTACAATTAGTTTTGCCCAAGTCTACTTCTGCCCGATTTTCAAAGTAAGTGTTTAAAATCACTTTCTTTGTGATCATTGTGCGAAGGTGACCGGAAACGCGGCTTGTTCAAGATGCAGGGACTTCCGTCGGAGCTGATCCGGAGACACTGCGATGTGGATATGAGGATTGACTATCGACCGGGGGGGGGGGGGGGCTAGTGGGGACAGTGAGGACCTAGTGGAGACCTCAAGAGAATCAGTAGACTGGGCGTTGGTCCGTTCGGAACTCAATCGCGCTCTTTCTTGTCATCGTTATTTTTGAATTTTATTATCCTAATCCCTCTCTCGACTCTTCCAGCCCATCCATTGTCTCGGTTAATAACCGCCTGAAATTGCCGTACGTAAAATGAAGGGGGAAATAGACATTTACATCGTGTTAGGCGGGAATTATTGATTTTGGTCTCCTCCTCATTCCCCCCTCCCCTTTTATCTGTTTGAACTGAAACTGTAAAGTATTCACTTACTTTTCTCTGACTGACACGCTCCGTTTTTCCTTTCTTTTCTTTCTAAATTCGTTAGTGAAGTGACCAGGGCTGCCGTTTTGCGTAGAATCAATGCTATTTTTCTAGTCACCGATGATTCCACCGGTTGAGAAAAGATTACACAGTTCAGTTCAGTGTATGACTGTAATGCACGAAAATACTCTGATCTGTAATCTTGCCTTAATCGGTGGAAACTCCGTTGATTAATTAAAATATCCTCAAGTTTTTTAAAGTCACCGATGATTCCACCGGTTGAGAAAAGATTACAGATGCGAGTATTTCAGTTTATCATAGTCATGCACTGAACTGAACTGTGTAATCTTTTCTCAACCGGTGAAATCATCGGTGAATTGAAAAATAGCATTGATTCTACGCAAAACGCAGCCCTGGATGTGACAGCAGGGGCTCGGGCTGCCCTGGTAAAATCCGAACTGCCGTTTTGCGTTTAATGGGGCTCTTGCAAACTTTTGCTATAGGGGATCGAAGAGTTGATTCTTGCATAAAAACCTGTAAAAATGACGATGAGTACACTAAAAAATCACAAAATTCACTCTCAGAATTAATCGGGCTTAATGACGGAGAGACGCAGGTACCATAGGAGATTCCTATCTAAATTGAGACATATCTCTGTGTTTCCGTAGAGAAAGTGACAAAATAGACAGGAATCTCCTGCGTCGAACCGTCATTACCATATTGCCGTCATAGCAGTTGTGTCAGTTTATTACTGAATTTTAGACTTTCTTAGTGTGATTTTCGTGATTTTTGCTGTTCTTTTCATAAGATTGGACTATTTATTTGCTTATAGCAAAAGTTTGCACTTTTTTTTTATCGCTTTAGCTAAATTTTTCATCACAGAGGGCAGTAAAATGAAAATATTAATAATAAAAAAAAAAAAAAAAAAAAAAAAAAAAAAAAAAATCTGTTTTGAAAATTTTCCACCAGGGGGCTGCAAAACCGTCATCTTGCCCCTCTCCCCTTAATTATAAATTAAAAATCTAGATCCGCCCTTGAGTAACAGTGCTGCCTCGTTCAATTTGGCAACAGTGTTTTTATTTCCATTCAGACGGATGTAAAACAGCGAATCCTCCAGGAGAGCCTCAGCTTCCTCAAGGATCGATTGTTTTACCTAAATTTAAATGGGAAAATTGCATGGTTGTCAAATCGCACAAGCCTCCACTGGTTAGTATTATTTATGAAGAAGAATCTGTCGGGGGAAAAAAGGCGAGGCTATATCCTAGATCCCATCATACGCAATGCACTTCGATGAATGAACCAAAAATTTATTGATATTAATGGGCGCGCAGAACAACATACATGCACTGAATAAGGCTGGTCGCTGTAGAAAATTGCTTTATTTATCAAATTACGTAAGTAAAAGAGTGGCAGATCGTGCAATCTGGCGAACGCGCTTTTTGTCATTCAAACCTTACAATGGGTCTGTTGCAAACTTTTGCTACAGCAATGAAAAGTGTTTATTCCAATGTAAAATCGTCTGAAAAGTCCATTGGTGGCATTATGAAGTCATGAAATACAATATTAAACTCACAAGAGGCGTTTATTGAAATCCAAGATGGCGGCAAAACATTGAGGAATCTGAATGCATGCACCGTGATCATCCAAGGATTGCCAACTTTGACAACCTCACTGGAGGTTGGAGGTAGAGGTTATGTGTTTGTTTACGTTGTGATTGATTGTGATATGGATATTGTCAGGTATGGCTATCCTTGAATGTTCAGGGTGCATGCATACAGATTGCTCGATATTTTTCCGCCATTTTGGATTTCATTAAACGCCTCTTGTGAGTTTATTACTGCATTTCATGGCTTTCTGATGCCACCATTGGACTTTTCAGGCGATTTTACATTAGATTGTACACTCTATAGCGCTGTAGCAAAAGTTTGCAACAAACCCATTAGTCCAAAAATCGATTACATGAGAGGCAGATTGCGATAAGAATAGACTTCATTATACAGATTTAAAATGGAGAAAATCCAATCTTGCCAAATCTGGGGAGCCGCCCCTAAATTAAAGCGCTATTTGCATGATTAAAGGGGGTGTCAAATTGACCCCTCTCATCAAGAGCGCTTTTGGTTCTATCTGGAAAGCACTGTTATTTAAAGTACAGTGTATCAAAAGAAATCGATGTGATCAATTTCACGCTGCCTTGAAGACCTAATTGACCGTGTAATATGCACTCAGCGTTGAAGAAATAAAAGTGACGTGTTTCGTAACATATTGCGTGGTTCTCTTTTTTGTCCGTTGTTTATTTGTTTAAAAAATAATCTTGGACCCCCAAATTTTCTCTCTAACCCTCTGCGAGGAAACATAACTTTTATGAGCCTACTTTTCTTCCCGTTTCAACCGGAACCTCGTGTATTTTTTTGCATAACGTCCGCTTTAAAAAAGGATAGCGAAAGGACACGGCGTATCCGTGTCTACGCATGGTTGTAGTTTATGATTCTCAGAAACGGGGTCTCCTGTAGGGACCATCACCATGTTTATAATTTCATGGTTAGATCCATGCCATATCTTTTTTAGTAGTTCGCCGGCCCCGCGAGTGAGTTCTATTTATTTTATTTTTTATTTTATTTTTTTTTAATTTTCTTGGGCTCACTTTTATTAAAGCAGCTAGACTCCAGGGCTAGGGTACTTACGTATCGTTTCTACTGCCTCAGGAGAAAAAAAAAAATAAAAAAATAGGTCGGCAATTTAAAAGAAAAAATAGGAAGGAAAAGAAAAAAATCAGGAAAAAGGGTCGCGCGAAGGACACTAAGGTTGAGGCACATTTCGAAGGTGTGATTGGGAAGTGGGATCACTTTCCTTTTTGTCCACGTCGATGGATGAAAGGGTCAATTTTACTTTTACTTTTTCGAATTAAACATTTGTATCAAACAAATTATCATCCATGGTGCTTAGTATTATTCGGTTGGGTTTTACCTGCGGAGTGTTGGTCTTGTCTTTTTTCAATTCTTTACTTTTTCTGTTCTAGTTCGGAAAAGAATGTTTGATCGAAAGACAAAAATTAAGATTAAGGTAGAAGCGTGAGTGTGAGTGTCCGGTCCCCGTACCAAAATCAAGGAAGTATCACTCGATCGAGGCGTAGGGGGCGGTATCGTGGTGAAAACACACAACAAGTAATTAAAATCTCGTTTTTAAGGTTGAAATGACTTGAAATAAGTAAAAAAAAAAAAAAAAAAAAAACTGAGTCGGGGGGGGGGGGAGGTATCAGCTCAATTCTATCACCTCTATTGGCCCCTTGGAAAGCTCACAATGGTTCTGTTGCATACTTTTGCTACAACGATTAAGAGAGATTGATCTATTGTAAAAACGCCTGAAAAGTCCATTGATGGCATCAGAAAGTCATAAAATGCAATAATAAGCTCACGAGAAGCGTTTAATGAAATCCAAGATGGCGGAGAAATATCGAGCAATTCGTATGCATGCACCACGAACATGCAAGGATAGCCAACCTCACAATATCGATCACAACCAATCACAACGTAAACAAACACATAACCGCTACCTCCAGTCAGGTTGTCAAAGTCGGCCATCCTTGGATGTTCGTAGTGCATGCATACAAATCGCTCGATATTTCTCAGCCAACTTGGATTTCAATAAACGCCTATTGTGAGTTTATTATTGCATTTTATGACTTTCTGATGCCACCAATGGACTTTTCAGGCGATTTTACAGTAGATTAAACACTCTTAATCGTTGTAGCAAAAGTTTGCAACAGACCGAAGTCAAAAAGCTAGGATCTGTCAGAGAGGGACGTCCCTCTCGCAAAGCATTTTGTGCAGCATTTTTCATGGGTTTAAATGAACAAAATGCCATGCTGACTGATTGCACGATTTACGTCACTGAGGTAAAGTGACTGTGTAGCGCGCCGTTCACGCGGTGAAAATAAGAATAGCGTCGGAATGACCGAGACTATTTATCATTTATCTTGGCGCGAAACACTTTCATTTGCGATCGAAAGGTCATACAAGGTCAAGGTTTTCGGTTTTAATTTTTGTGTAGCATCAAGAACAATCGATTTATGTAATGTGCATATAATAACAAAAGAAATGTCTGAAGAATGGCTAATTTGGAATAAAACACGCGCGAACCTTACACTCTCAAGACGTTACGGCGTATTTCCTCATGCCACTATCAATTTTATTGCAAAGATTAAAAAACTAATACAAGGGGTGTCCCAAAAGTAAGTGTACTGATGCTGTCATTTCAAAAGTATTCTACCTAGAGACTTGATCTTGGTCTTATTTTAAAGACCAAATCAATTTCTATCGATTAAAACCAAGATCAGTTCATTTCGTTAAAAATTAAAAAAGTTATGACAGTTTTTGTGATGGGTGAACACACGCCGCCTATAGGTTTTTGACAATAATTGTTGAATTGTTTTCTTCTCACCTCTTATACATTTCCAATGAACTTTTGAAGAAAAATCTGCTTGTAAAGTGTTGCTAATTGCTTTTTTTGATAGTCAAGGCACGATTTATCAGTATTTTGAAGCAGACAACATGGCCATTAACAGTGAATACTACTGTGTTGTCTTGGCTGAATTGCGAAAGCACCTTACGCAAAAAAGGTCTCACTTAAAGAATTCATGGATTTTGCATCAGGACAATGCGCGGCTGCATAAATCAAATTTTACCCGTGAATTTTTAGAGAAGAAGGGTATTAAACTGTTGAGACATCCTCCGCACAGTCCAGATCTCGCATCATGCGACTTCTGGCTGTTTCCAACATTGAAAAGGGATATTTGTGGACGAAGATTTGAGACTAAAGCTGAAATCAAGACAGCAGTTCAAAAAACCCTGAAAAAAATTCCCGAAGAAGAATGCGATAAAACTTTTCTTAGAAAATGGGAGGAAATAATGCACAAATGTCTGGAAAGTGGCAGAAAATACTTTGAAAAGCAATCGGAAATTCAGGTGAAGTCGGGGGATAGCGGAGAAGAAGACTTATAATTGGTAAGAAATTATTTTTGTCAAAAACCTATAGGCGGCGCGCGTTCACCCGTCACAAAAACGGTCATAACTTTTTTAATTTTCAATAAAATGAACTGATCGTGGTTTTAATCGATAGAAAATGATTTGATCTATAAAATAAAACCAAGATCAAGTCTCTAGGTAGAATAGTTTTGAAATGACAGCATCAGTACACTTACTTTTGGGACACCCTTTGTAGTAAAGAAAAAGAAAACCTTAGAGACTCGGTCGTAACCAAGATCTTTTTCCGGGGGATGCAGGCGTTTATTCCCTTTTCTTTTCCCTTCCTGTTATTCTCATTTTCCCTTTTTCCCCTTTTTCTAACACACAAGGGGGCTGTAGCTCCCCTCTTCTTCGGCCAAACCTATGTATTGATAACATTATGTATAGACGATAGGATTATGTGAGCAGTGCCAATCGCGGGGCCTTTTCATTTCCCCAAAACATAATCAAAGATGTAGGATGTAGGCTGTAATAATTACTTGGAGATTAAAAAATTAAGGAATAGGAAAGGGTGGTGAAGTGCCAGTCGTATATGGGATTCCCGGAGATCCAATTGAAATTTGAAGAGCGTAATTTTAAGCCTCCGTTTAGGGGTAAAACTGGAATGTATCCTTAACCCATTTGTGCCCAGAATTATTTGACATTTTTTTGGTGTTTCCTTCAAAAAATACAATTTGAGAACTGAAAACACGAACAAATTAAAAAAACAGAAATTTTTTGGGGCAGCTAAATTTTACGAGCTAATAACTCCCAAAATTGGTTTTTGAGTAGAATTGGTCCAAATCGACTGAAATTTGGTCCAAAAATAACACAACAAGTGGGTCGTTCACTAGGCATATATGGGTTTTAAACATACAGTGAATTGCACAAAACGAGGAGCAAATTAGACTGCTCAGATACCTACTTCAGCGGTTTGTATTTTTTTTTTTTTTTTTTCATGTTGTCTTTTCGCCCCTTTTAAACGAAAGCGAGAACAATCGACAAAAGGCAAAAGGCGCAAAAAAGTGTCGTTTCGAGGGTGACCCAGTTTCCAGGACACGCGTTTGACGGGGTCATTATGTAAAGATTATTCAAAACGCACGCGCATGCGCAGAACGCGAAAACAGTGGACGGAAATAAAATAAATAGAAGTCGATTCTCGAAATAAACCCCGGGTAAACAATACCTTCAGTCTAGGAGTCTAGAAAGTAGGTAGAGCTCTTGCGTCTGTGGATGTGATGACAATAAATTTTTACTTGATCATTAGCCAGCTCCTTTCCAGACGTTTAACCTCAGTCGCGCGGGTTTACTGTTCATCAAACACGATCAAAAGCGGATCCTGGAGATTGTCTTTCTTTCTCTCTCTCTTTCTCTATCTCTCTCTCCCTCTTTCTCTCTCTCTCCCTCTTTCTCTTTCTCTCCCTCTCACCCCCTCTTTCTCTCTCTCTTCCCCCCTCTCTCTCTCTCTCTCTCTCTCTCCCTCCTCCAATTTGAACTTGTGTATTAGAAAAGGACGGAGACAGGGGCTGAAGTCACGTGATGGCCCCATCTGCTATCTTTTTCTAACACGTGTGTTCAAATAGGACAAGAGGGAGAGAGAGGGAGGGAGAGAGAGAGAGAGAGAGAGAGAGAGAGAGAGAGAGAAAAAAAGACAAATTCCCTAGCTGGATCGACACTGACTTATGAATGATAGAAGCTGAAATGAAATAGGTGCCCCCGAGATCTTCGAAGGTCGCAAAATCCACCTAATTTTTTTTTATGGAGAAAAGTTCATGAGATATTTTTACTTCGATTCTTATGGTGCGTGTAATTCCTTTGGTGTTTTAGTTCAGTAAATTGCTTTGAAAGGGACGAATTTGTAATGTTGTGTATATCTTTTACTTTATTGTTTATTGTTTAACCCTTTCTATACTACGCTTGAGTGACGAGTATACTCGTTTCTGTGACTGGATCTGCTGCACACAATGTCAGTTTTTTTTACCCACAATAATTCCGACTCTAAATGGTTGACATTTAAAAAATAACGTTCCTTCGAGCGCCTTCATTGCACTGTGTATGCAAAACCAGCACCGCGATGTAGGAATATTTAACTACCCACTTAAATTGAGCCACTGAACATTGATTTGTCTTTGTAAAGTGGTCGTAAAATGGTTAAAGAACTCACTTTTGGGGGGGGGAGGGGGCAGTATATAATAATTGATGCACCTATTGTCTTTATACAGGAGAGCTCACGGTGTACTTTCACATACTTTTGGCATTTTAGTTCAGTTAATAGTTTTGAAAGGGGTAGAGTTTTTTATCTTGTATGTATCATTTACTTGAATGTTTAAAAAGCATACTTTTTATAGAGAGAGAGAAAAAAACCAAAAACTACAGAGTAATATTTGGACTTCTGATGATCAATTCCGTGTTGGGTGGCTTTCAAGTTGTAGACTGTTTGGATCAGTTGTAGGTAAAAATCATTGTGCTTTCAAATGGTACTTTTCTGAGATTTTATCTCGCTACTTTTTGGATCATTCCTCTATCCTGACCCATATAAACCAATGGAAAAGAATCGATCCACCAAGGGTAATATTTCACCCCCAGGAAATCGATACTTTTGCATTCGTTCAAATAGGATAAAAACGATAATAGATTCTTATCGAGCCGCAACTGGCAACCTTGAGTTCTGCGCACGCGCGAACGTCGCGAAGTGCGTCGCGTTTAAAATTTGCGCGCGAGAACGCATATCGCATTCATTTTCACGGTGAATTATCCCGCACCCACCAAGCACACAATGAGCGCTTTTCTTAGCTTTCGAGTGTTTTGACGCTTCTTTTTAAAACTTGGACGAATTCTTTTATCAGATTGGAAATGGTACGTAGAATCCGTATTTACGGCTGTCATCCTTTGTCCCATTTATAAATACCTGGTTTGTTTACATTAGTTTTGAATATGGAACGAAAACTGCAATTTCCCCCATTCCACGGAATCTTAAATAAGCACGTATATCTGCTGTGCGTAAGGCCAACTCGGGGTTTCCACTTGCGATTTCATTAGCGCGAATTTAAACCCAAGAAAAAGATCGAACTATATTGGGTGTGTGGTAAGCACCTTCGCATTCGATCTTTTACGTGGGTTTAAATGGAAACTATACAACGTTGCCAAAATGCACGCTACACCGCTGATCTGAAGCAAGATTTTGCGATAGTCTCAAGAAAAAAAGAAAAAAATAATGACAGTAAAAAGAATCGAAACGTTCAAGACGGCACCACCGAAGAAGGGCCCCGGATGTCCGTGAGGCAGGCCAGAGAACGTCTTCATCGAAAAATCATTCCGTCCGGGACAAAGCCACGATACCGTAAACAACAAAACCTTCTTCTGTTTTACTTCCTCGAGGCTTCTAGATTTGCGGCGATTTTTAACACGCATTGTAAAAATAACATATAGCGCGGCTTGCGTCCTCTAGAGAAACCCTTCTATTGTCTCCCTTTTTTTACCATATTTTTTTCCGTACCTTTTCACTTTTTTACTTTTTTCACTTTCTCCTCAATCAGTATGGTTTTTCTCTCTCTCTCTCTCTCTCTCTCTCTCTCTCTCTCTCTCTTGCCCACAGTTTGTAATTTCTCTGTCTCTTTTTTCCCCCCAGACTTTTTTCCTTAACGGCCGTTTCCTTTATTTCTTCCTCGTTTTTGAATTTTTGAATCGGTCGAGTTGCGTGATACACGTGTACTGATGAATTGATTTTGGGTGACGTCACAAACGCACAAAACGTACAAGCAGAGTGAGATCGATCTATCGAATGGTTCGAAACAATTCGAAGATCAGTCCGTTTAATTAGTTTACGCGTCCATTTCTTTAATTTTACAAGGACCTATCGATTAATCAATTTCGACGACGTCATTATTATACGTACAAGCAGAGTGCGATCTATCGAATGGTATCCAACAACCTAGAGAGAAGTGCACTTGATTTACACGCCCATCTCTTTGATTTTACAGGCACCAATCGACAAATTGAATGTGGCAACGTCATTATACTCGATAGATTACTGAGCTAAAAAAAAGCAAAAAAACAAAAAACAAAAAGCTGCTACTATAATAAGTGAGATTTTGCGCAAACTAACTTATTTGGTTGTCGTATGGCGGCTCCTGCAATCTGGAAACGTTGCATTTTGCCCATTGAAACCCCTGTAAAACATCGATTCACCAGAGTGCACTATGCATCCCCAATATTTCGACGTTTTTTGTGTCTTTAAATGGCCTATGCAACGTTGCCAGATTGCACAGGCCGCCACTGCTACTTATCAATAAAATTAGTTCGATTATCAATTTTTTTGGGGGGGGGGATCAATGCACGCGTAAACCCCCCCCCCCCCCTCCTCGTGTGAGAGCACGCTTATACATTGATCTCGCGGAAGTGGTACTGAAGACTTGAAGAGCGTTTATGAAAAGTTTCTCGTTACAGTCGATCGACTGGATATTGCTTGCGCGCTCAAATTATAAGATCTCATAACACTCCCCCCCTCCCCCCCCTCCCCCTCCCCCTTCCCCCATCCCCCCAACACGTCCCTTACCCTCCTGGCTCTTCACAATTAATTAGCCACACTCCTCAACTTTGATTATCCGGTTCACTCTCTCTGTATCTCTAGACGCCTTAAGTCTATACAGCGATGATTACTGACCCACATTTTTGACTCAGTTTTCAGTAAAGCTGATTTTTTACCTTCAGGCTATAAGGCCGATTGGCACCGAACTAATTCTTTCGGACAGATGCCTTAAACAAAGGACTTCGAAGTAATCGTTTTCCTTGTTTTGTGTCTCGGATAGCTTTCGGTTTTTTCTTTTCTTTTTCTTTTTACTTTTAATCATCGATATGTGTATGTGTAATCATAAATAGGTCGAGAAAAAAACGCTTTTGATTCTGAGCTTGTCGGTTGTAATAATCGCAAAGCAGTTTGTCAATAAAATTGAAGGGAAATATGCGCGCGATTTCAACTCTTGGATGTATACGTTCGTCGACGATGGACTCCAGCCAAAAAAATTCCCGAGGGAGTTATGATCTCCTGGATCGACATTCTGGCCTCAACTCTCCTATAACTTGCCTGACCTTCCGTCTTTGAATTACTGAGAGAAACCTTAAAACGGGACCAGTTTTTTTTTTTTTTTTTTTTTTTTTTATAAAGTTACCGCTATGTTTCAAAATCATACTTTTATCCGAAGTTATATATTCATGCTCTAAGCGCTCCTTTTCACGATAGCGCCGATCCTGGGATTTATATTCACCTGCGCTGTAAAGATATTTTGAACCTGTTTCAAGTTCAATATTTATTCAAAAGGAAGGGTTCAGGTTAACCCAACGCAAGCCTTGTTTGAAGTAAGGGGCGAAGGCGAATTTCGGCCACTTTCCCACGCACCAAAAATCTTGGACTGATCTCGTCTCGATGAGAAAAATACGATCCAGAAAGAGTGAAAGGGCCATGAGCCATGGCCGAAATTGAGTGGAAAAAAGCATCGAGGCTAGATTTGTCGCTAGCGCATCGTTGCCGAATCTCCAAGTATTTGCACCTTTTTACTTTCTCACAACTAACGCACAGTTAGAAATTGAGAAAGTATTGAAATGGCACAGATTTCTGTCTGTCTGTATCCCAGCATACATTTTGAACCAATTGTCCCTATGCATCCAAATTTTGCAGAGAAGTTGCTTTCACATTCTCCATCAGAGGGACTTTTTTTTTTTTTTTTTTTTTTTTTTTTTTTTTTTTTTTTTTCTTTTCTTTTCTTCGAAATTTTTAACCGTGGGCAAGTTATGGAAGATAAAAGGTTTCCATTAAAATCAATGGGAAAATCTGTGAAATAGGTGAACGAAGGGAGAAATTGAAATGTATCAAATATAGCTGTTTGAATTTTGATGAAAATTTGCAAAAACATTGCTGTAAAATTAAGTCCTTAAGGGGGGTCAGGGGGTTTCCCCCGGAATATTAAAGGGGTTTGGGGGAGCTATCCCTCAGACAAATTTTGATTTGAGAAAGTGCTCGCGGGGTTTTTTCTACAATTTATTTATTTTTATTTACCCAGATATGAAAGAAATATTTTAAAAACATTTTGAAAATCTTGCCAAAAAGTTTTCGGTTACCTTTTGTAAATATTTTGAAAACATTTAAAAAAAAAAAAAACATGATTTGTTCATGCCAATTAGTTGTCAAAATATTTTTGTTAAATTTTAAAAATATTTTCAGAAGGCAAAAATATTTTTAAAATTTTTTTTAAATATTTTTAAAACATTTTAATCAAAATATTTTTGATAAATTTTTTGAAAATGTTTATAAAATATTGACTATGTTTTAAAATTTTTTTTAAAATATTTCTTCATATCTGGGTAGATTCTAGTCTCGTATATAGAATTAAACGAAGATTTGATTGCGACGTTTGGCAAGTCTTTTTCGCCACCCGCGCTCGATCGACAGTCGATCCATCGCAGTTTCACCTCTGAAGGTTCTCAATGCCGCGGTTTTGATTCGATGCGAAAGGTTGAGAATTGTGAAAGGCTTTCTTTCTTTCCTTTTTTTGCGGACAAAAGGCTCGGAAAACAAGCGGACAGTGTTGACTGCAGACTGCCACCGCTTGATAAGCCTCCCGCTGGAGCACCTATATACGGAAACCTCAAAATGCACCCCTTTGATGATTCTTTCTCTATTGTTGGGATCCCATCCGCGGACGAGGAAGAATAACAAAACTCGGCCTTGCGAAAAGGTGCAAAATCCGAGGCTCATCACCTCTCGTATTTTTATTAGGCGTCTGGGTGTTGATGCCGAAGGGGGAAAATGGGTTTTGCGGGAGTATATAATAAAGGGATGGTACGCGTTTTTGAGAATAACTGTTCATCCCTTTTTTCGTGCTGCTATCGGACCTCCACGCTAAAACTGCGGGGTTTCGATCCTTGGATCAACGTTTGAATTTTGCCATGGCTGCGCTGTTGGTCGATTAATTTATCGACGGATGTCGAACTCCCGAGTGTAGCTGAAAAAGGGAGGATCTCATTTCTTTTTTGGGTTTTTTGAATTTAAAAAATTGTAATGTATTACTTTGAGAGTTTGAGGTATTCATATTTTTAACATTTTAAGAGTAAGTACCCAGATATGAAGAAATATTTTAAAAATATTTTTAAAACATTGACAATATTTTTAAAATACTGTCAATACAGGGTGTTTCTCAAATATTATGTCATCCTCTTTCTACCACGCATTTTTGAGGTCAAAATAAGACTTTTTCCCCCCGTATACATGTGTCTGAAAATGCCTTTTGAGCTACAGCCCCCAAAGTTTTAAAAAATTGTCAATTTTTTTTTGGAATATCGACCATAATTATCAACCTAATGTCATGAAAATTGGTGTCTCGAGGTCATTAATGGATTCTACACGTAAAAGTACCTCGAGACACCAATTTTCATGACATTCGGTTCATAATTATGGTAGATATTCCAAAAAAACCAACAATTTTTTAAAACTTTGGGAGCTAAAAAGGGGGGCATTTTCGGACACATGTTCATAGGGATGAAAAGTCTTATTTTGACCCAAAAAATACGTGGTAGAAAGTATGACACAAGTTTTAGAAACACCCTGTATTTTAAAAAAATTTAATAAAAACATTTTCAAAAATATTTTGACAACTAATTGGCATGAACAAATCATGTGTTTTTTTTTTTTTTTTTTTTTTTTTTTTTTTTTTTTTTTTTTTTTTAATGTTTTTAAAATATTTGAAAAAAGGTTACCGACAACTTTTCGGCAAGATTTTCTAAATGTTTTTAAAAATTTTCTTTCATATCTGGGTAGGTTAAACGAATTTTAAGTTCAAATTGAAAAAAAAAAAAAAATAATAATAATTTGGAAGTCGACTGACAAGTGACGTGTGACGAGAACAGGTATACATACACAGAAGCAAGTGTGAATAGAACCCTGCAGGAAAAGTGGGCCAGTATGACGGTTCCAGCAGCCGGAATGTCAACATGATGTCAGTATAATTCATGCACCAAGGTCAACGTAAAGTCAACATGATGTCACTGTAAATCATCTCATTGCCAAGACCCGAAATTCAATACCAATGTTGTCTCCCACTTTCCAACTGAGTCAATTAACCGGAGCTGTGATTCAAACACTCGACCCCCCCCCCCCCCCTTATCAAATTTACAATTACCATATCGGAAGCACCTCTATTTCGGCCATTTTTTTTTTCAAATAAACTATCGATATTATTATTAATCGCGAGTCTTTTAGGCACTCGGCGGCGTTTGCTTCTGTACTTTTGAAGTACGAGCACAAAGTAGTTTTAAAGATATGCCATCTATTTGTGATGAGTTAATTATTCAACAAATAACGGTGAAAAATGAACACACAATCACACATTGGATGATGAAACTATTGCTTAACCTGTATAGAAATGTGTGGAAATTAGGTTTATGAAATTTATGCGTGTGGCTCCCAACCATTTGGTGGCTCTTTGGACCCCGGACACCCCCCCCCCCCCCAGAAAAAGTTCTGGCCACGCAACTGATCGATGTATCGATTTACAAAACTGGTGTATACTCGGCTCGAATTCTCAACGTGTCTTATGCGTTCTACTCATCATTTCGCAGATATGTCAGTTTTTCGCGTGCTAAATTTGGCAATTGTGTAACCGAGTGGACATTTTCTTACAATGTAGCATTTTATATCATGCAGGAATAAAAATGTAACAGGACATATGCCAAACCGTGCGTGTGGGTTTTCTTCTCTCTCATGGAACATCTCTATATACTTTTCGACCTCCTCGTAGACATGTTGATTGTTGCTAGTTTTTATTATATTTTAAGCAAAGCATGCTTGACGACTTCGAAAGACTCGAAATTTTGGAAAAATGCTCCAAAGTTCAAATTGAATGAAATTCGGCACGTGTGTTGTCAGTGGCGTCGCGTGCCAACGGCAACGTTGCAATTTGACCATTTAAAACCTTGTAAAATATCGATTCGAGGGAGTGCACTGTGCACCTCCAACAGTTCGACCTTTTATATGGATTTAAATGGCCAAATTGCAAAGTTGCCAGATGGCACGCGACGCCACTGTGTGTTGTTGACACTTGACTGCGTGAAGTAAATCTCTTGATGGCCATATTGGATTAGCTCACTGTTGACTTTGGTGGTTGTTTTCGCTGAACGCCTTTTTCCAACTTGTTCCCTCACCACGAAGACATATTTAAGTTAATTAATTAATCTTGGCTATGACGACTATTTGCTTCTTTTGCATCCGCAATCCACGGATGCATAAGGCTGTTTTTTTTTTTTTTTTTTTTTTTTTTTTTTTAATGTTCACAGTTGTTCATATTATAGTCGTAGCCAGGAAATCGTCTTTCTCTCTCTTTACCCATTTGAACACCTGTCATTGTGTTAGAAAAGGACAGAAACAGGGACTGAAGTCACGTGACACGGTTACAGCACTTATATATCTCAGTGGCGTAGCGTGCAATTTGGCAACATTGTATGTTGTCCATTTAAACCTGTGTGAAAGGTCGAATGCGAAGGTGTTCACCGAACATCTAATAGTTCGATCTTTTTAATGGATTTAAATGGACACGGTACAACTTTGACAAATTGTACGCTACGCCGCGCCACTGACCTATCGCCATCCTTTTCTAACACTTGCGTTGAAATGGGGTAAGAGAGAGGAAGACAAATTCTTTGTTACGACTATAGTTCTCAAGGAAATTCAAGGATTTTTCAATTCACCGATGATTCCACCAGTTGAGAAAAGATTACTGAGTTCAGTTCCGTGCATAACGTAATGCACCAAAATACTCACATCTGTAATGTTTTCTCAATCGGTGGAGTCGTCGATGACTTTAAAAGAAAAAAAAAACTTGCGGATATTTTAATTAATTAACAGCGTTTCCACCGATTGGGAAAAGATGACAGATCAGAGTATTTTCGTGCATTACAGTCATGCGCTGAACTGGACTGCGTAATCTTTTCCCAAACGGTAGAATCATCGGTGAATTACGCAAAACGGCTGCTTTGCATGCGGAGGAATGTGGATGAATTGATTCACTGTGAGAGTATATTATTATGTGAGCGAATTCTGAAGCTCATCTTCTTGAGGCTCGAATTTCACCGATTCTGTTTATTTCGAAAAATTGTGCCCGAAATCAATTTTTGCGACGAATTTTCACATTTATACGTTCAAACATGCAATTTGGCAACTTCGCTTTTGAGGTTTTAAGAAAAAAAAAATCGTTTTTTTAGTGTTCCATGTAAAATTGTACGCTCTGTAAGTTTGGCCTTTACCAAAATTGCCTGAAAATAAATCATTCAGGAGTTATTCCGTGGTTTTTGAGACATTTCATGCTTGTTTTGAGTTTTTTCGGGGTTTTGGGTGGTTGATGGGATCCAGAATTGGGATGATCTCGATGAATTTTCAATTCTCCTGATTTGTCTGCGTTTTTTGATTCCATACAATCTTTTGGTGCAATTTGTTGCGGGTCAAAGCTTAATTTAACCCGACCATTAATAGGGCGGGATAGCGACGTGGCATCGCGCAGACGTGTCAGTTGGACTGTCACCAAGCCTTTTGACGACTCCGATGACGGACGCTTTATGTTATCCTGCTCCGCGGCTCGGCTCGTCGCGATGTCGACCAGCTGGCGCTTTCTGCGCGCCTGATCCATTACGGAACCGCGACTCCTCCGCGAGATCCATCCGACGTGCTGCGCTGCGCTACGTTGCCCGTTGCGTCTCCGTGCCCATGCGTCACGATCTTGGGGGTGCCCCCCTCCTTAAACACCCCCCCCCCCCCCACGACGGCCACACGCGCATCGGTCATCTGCGGAGCTGTGGCTGTACCGAGAGAGCCGGTGCAGTGTCACCGCTCCGTACCTGCTCTGTCCGCGATTTAGCGCACACGACCTTGCCCTCTCTCCTGTCCCTCCTCTCCGTCTTGATACTCTGTAAACTGCAAGTGCGCGGATTCCATAAGTAATTACCCGCTCTTTTCTTTACGCGTTACCTCGATCCCCCCCCCCCCCACCCCTCCTCTTTATTTGCGGCGATTTATGAATGGAATCAAGTCGAGCATATTGGGAAATCGTGGAAAATTAATCCCCGCTCTATGAGGCCCCGTCATGTATTCTGCTAAACTTTCGTGATGACTTTATGGGGGGCCGATTTATTCTCGGGGATTTCTTTCCCCCCTTTAAATTGATGATAATTATTATTAATTGTTTCGACAGATGCTATGACTTGTCTGTGCTGTGACACGACCTGTTTCCAATTACTTGGGATTTGTTTTTTTCCTTTCTTTCGCCTTTGTGAATCAGATTTCTTCCGGTAGATTTCCTTTTTCTGGTGGAAATGATGTAGTAATAAGGTCACTACGCATGATTCCCACATTTTTCAGTAATCTATGATAGTTTAATTACTTACTTAACTTTTCCTTTCAATAGGGCAGTTGCAAGGGTCTGAAATGTTGTGTTTTTTATAAGGAAAATGATAGTACTTGATGTCTTAAGAGCAATGGTGCTTTAGGTTTTTTTTTTTCCAAGTGCCCTGGTTTTGGAGATACACTCGTGTGAAGTTGCAAAAAATCGTGGGTGTAGTGCCGTCACTACGCGGAACCCCCATTTAAAACAATGTATTTTGGGCCACAATCTCATCTCCGCAACAATGTGACTTAAGTAGAAACCAAAGGCATCTTTGTTCTCAGCTCATAAAGTACTTTCATTTTCTTTATAAAAAAAACGCAACATTTCAGACCCTTGCAACTGCCCCATTTTGTGCTCTCACTAATTTTTTTTTTAATGCATTCACTAATGTATTTATGTTTTGTTTTGTTTGCAGGTGAGTTTTTTGAGACTTTGGCACTAAAAGCTTTTGTTGAAGGTTGAAGGGTGAGTCTCTTTTTCTGCCTTTTTTGTGTCAACGGATCCAGTCTATTCAGCTGCTTCGAATGCAATTACAGACATAGTGTATGATCATTCAAACTGTGTAGATTTCAGTACTTGCGTTAAGGAAAATTAACTGAGAACGTGTTCAATACATTGTGATTACGAGGTTATCGGTAACTGCACTTATACACACCATTACGTGGATTAAAGACTATAGTCAGGCCAATGACATAAAAAGTTAGCCTTCACGCTTAAAATCGCGTGTTTGCGTGCATGGCTCGGTGTTTACCAGCGCGTTAAAGTTTGAGATTTTTCATGAAAAGCTTTAAGCTTACGAGCTTCACACGCTCCCGGCGCCGGCCAGTTTGAGCGGAAGCATCAATTGTCGGTGAAGCAATATTATATTTAACCCTCATCTGCCGGAGTGGGATTTTACAGACCCCGGTTTAAATGTTAACAAACCCCCCCCCCCCCCAGTTTTTTTTTTAAATTATTTATTTTATTTATTTGTTTAATATTATTAATTTGTTTTTAATATTATTTATTAAATATTATTTTTAATTTAATACTATTTATTTGTTTATTATTAATATTATTGTTTATTTAATTATTTTTTTTTATTTATTTATTTTTATTTATTATTTATTTATTTATTTATTTATTTATTTATTATTTTTTTTTTTTTTATTAATTTTTTTTTAATTTTTTTTTTTTTTTTTTTTTTAATTTTTAATTTTTATTTATATTTCAAAGGCTTCATCTATTTAGGGCTGAATTAGCAATCATGGTTTGTAAATCGAAAGAAATGAAGCTTCTTGGGTACAGAGCAATTTTGAACAGGGGTTTTGGGGACCCACCTTGGGACTTTAAGTAAATACCAACATAGCTTGGAAAAATGAAGGTTGATCAGATCTCATCAGGAACTAAGCAAGCTCTATTTTAAAAGAGATAGCATTACCAGTGGCGGCGCGTGCAATTTGGCAACAACGAATTCTCTCCATTTAAACCTATGCAAAACAATCGATCTTCAGGAGGTGCAATTGCACCCCCAAGATATCGATACTTTTCCATAGGTTTAAATGA
This sequence comes from Trialeurodes vaporariorum, assembly GCA_011764245.1. Classification (NCBI taxonomy): domain Eukaryota; kingdom Metazoa; phylum Arthropoda; class Insecta; order Hemiptera; family Aleyrodidae; genus Trialeurodes; species Trialeurodes vaporariorum. The sequence goes on along the minus strand of VMOF01000111.1, from coordinate 7,649,843 downwards.
AAAATTAGCAAGGTTGCCAAATTACACGAGCCGCAACTGAGCATTACAATAATAGCAATAGACAATTTTGCTTCAAAGTTATTTGAAACAAGGAAACGTCTCTATACAGCTCAGAAATAAAGCTCCAACTTTCTTTCTCTGAAAAGAGTACAATCTTCCCCCGCGGAAAGTAGAGATAAACAAACAAACGCGCAAAACTAAAAGGCCGCGCGCGAGATTTTCTGGTTGGTACGAAACACATATGCATGTCCATCCAGGCGTGGGCCAAAGAAGGGGGAGTAATCAGAGCGGAAACGGCGCGGCGCGGCGGGATCATAGAATCAGCGATGTCAAATGTAGCTTTTGCGAAACCGTTGGATTCCCTGCTCGGCAAACGTTGAGTAAAAGCTACACGATATTCGCCCAGCGCGACAACGCTGCGCTAATCAGTGTTGCCATTTTTTCGGATAACGATGCGATTTTTTCCCATTTGACTCGACTCGATGTCAAAATGGGGCTATTGCACACTTTTGCTATAAGCTATTTAATAGTCGATTATGGCGTAAAAACCTCAAAAAATAACGATGGTGGCACTAAAAACTTCCAAAATCCACTCCTAAACTCAATAAACGCAGTTATTTGCGCGAGCGTAATGGTGGCCGAAGGCACTAACAATGGGAGATTCCCATCTAACAATTCTGAAACTCCATCAAGAAGTGACCAATAAGAGACTACTTTCATTTGACACCGGTGTCACTAGGTGTTGCGGCACCATTCATCGGATGTGGATCATCACTCTGATGACTATTTACTATGTGAATCATCCTTGTCAACATAGAAAGAGTGATGAAATTAAGATAGGAATCTCCCATTGTTAGTGCCTTCGGCCACCATTACGCTCGCGCAAATAACTGCGTTTACTGAAATTAGGAGTGGATTTTGGAAGTTTTTAGTGCCTCCATCGTTATTTTTTGAGGATTTTACGCCATAATCGACTTTTAAATCGCTTATAACAAAAGTGTGCAATAGCCCCATTGGTAATTTTTAGGAAAAGCTGGCAACAGCGCTGCGCTTAGTATCGGGATACGACTGATACGAGTGATGATATACGACGACAATAATATAACGACGCCTAATTTTCGGAACCGTTGCACTCAGCATGTGTTACTATACGGTAGTGGTTACTTTAACGGTGCAGCGGGTGAGCAGTGAGCACCAGCAGCACCCCCTCGCAAAATGTGAGAATTGCGGCGCCTCGCCACCAAACCCAAAACCCCCCCCCCCCCCCCCCCCAATCATTTCTAACTCTTTGATCTCGGAGTGCGCAACTGAACGAATTGTGCTAGACCCAGAAGCAACCCACGTGAGCGTCTTGCCTCAAGAAGTTCACTCCTCAGGTGGCGGATCTAGAGATCATTTAATTGGGGGGGGGGGGGGGGGGGGTTAGCCCAAGAGACACAGATTATCCCAACAGAATAAAGAAAATCATCCTTGTTAGTTACTATCCCTGTCCCATCCCGCCGGAAATAAGTATAGTCCGTATTTTTTTTTTTTTTTCATTTTCCTTGACAAAACGGAAAGTAATGTACGCAACAAGCCTGATAAAATGTGTTTGGTGGTATATTTTGAGTTATTGCGTATAGCATACCCAGACCCCAGACTCTTTGTCTGCCCCCACTTGCAAAAATCAGCCATATCGGTGCGATGGCTTGACGCTTGACCCAAGAATGTCATGAATTCTGTTGGGCATATCATATTACAAGTTTTGCGGTATAGGCGTGAAATAGAGATTGTTTGATTCCTGATGAGATCTGTTCAACCTTCATTTTCCCAAGCTATTTTGGTATTTACGTGAAATCCCAATGTGGGTCCCAAAAACCCCTATGCAAAGTTGCTCTGTACCCAAGAAGCTTTATTTCTTTCAATTTATAACCCATGCGATAGCTTTTGATAACTATCGGTTTCTTGCACGGAAAAAAAAAGATTAGTGAAAATAACCATACGGATACCTGATTTTGGCACCTGCTAGATGTTATGGTCAACTTGACCAGAAGTATGGTACATTTACCGATACTTTGAGTAAATTCGACATGCAATCAGGTAACATCACCTAGTACTTCGTCAAAACATAGCATACTTCTGGTTAACATTACCATAACATCTAGCAGGTGCCAAAATCAGGTATCCGTATGGTTATTTTCAACGTAGTTTTTTTCCGTATGCTTCTTTGCAACTTAAGTAGTTTTATTTGTAACCAAAACTATAGCTTATATTCGATTCGGATGGATTGATTTGCGAGTTTAGATTGGAAAAATTTCCGAGGAAGGCCCCGGGGGACTTCCCTCCGTCTGGGAGGTATTCTTCAGGAGGGCCACTAGTACATCTCAGTGCCGGGGCCCAAAAAATTAAGTGGGGGCCCTGGCCGGGAGTGTCCCAGGTGGTCTGGACCCCCCCCTCCCCTTTTACATAAACATTTTTACTCTGAGCAATGGTAATTTTGACAAATTTTGCACGTTGGACTCCCCCTAAACTACTTTCAACCCCCCCCCCCTCCCCCCTCATCGAAAAATGTCTGGCTAAGCCTGCGGTTACTGATACAAGCGTATCATTTCTAATCGATCTAAGCTCATTTACTCATCGACGCGACCTTTTTTCCTCAATTAAAGCGCAGCTGAAAAGTCCACCTCGGACGGAAAACGGTGAACGATGGGAAACAGGTGGTTCCGCTCGAAGACTCCTTTCGTTTTGTCTGATTCAGTTCTGCTGAAAAGGTCGTTGAATCTTCACGTTTAAAGTCAAGTCAACTGCAAAAATTAATTTCATTCCAAACGAAATACATTATGATAATCCGTCTCCAAAAGAGGCAGCGGGCCGATCCTTGAAATTCACGACTTTTGGGTAGACTGGATAAGAATGGAAAACGGTGATTGGTGGAGACGAGTCACGTGGTTGCCCAGTCTAATCAAAATACGGAATGGATTAGATAATTTATCGGGCAGTCTTGGAGTACCCGATAACTTATCTAATCCATTCCGTATTTTGATTAGACTGGGCAACCACGTGACTCGTCTCCACCAATCACCGTTTTCCATTCTTATCCAGTCTACCCAAAAGTCGTGAATTTCAAGGATCGGCCCGCAGGAGGCATAATGTGACTTTTTCTCATATACAGAGGCGTCGCTCGCAATTTGACAAATTCGTATTTTATACGTTTAAACCTGTCAAAAAGGTCGAACTATTGGAGGTTTACAGTGCACTCCTTTAAATCGATGTATTAAATGGGTTCAAATGGACAAAATGCAGTTGCCAACTTGCATCCGACGCCACTGTCCATATGTATGTGTATCTATCCTTTTCCAACGAATGGGCTCAAATGCAGAGAGAGAGAGAGAGAGAGAGAAAAGAGAAGAGAGAGAGAGAGGGGAAGAGAGAGAGAGGAGAGGAGAGAGAGAGGGGGAAGAGAGAGAGAGAGAAGAGAGAGAGAGAGAGAGAGAGAGAGAGAGAGAGAGAGAGAGAGAGAGAGAGGAAGAGAGAGAGAGAGAGAGAGAGAGAGGAGAGAGAGAGAAGAGAGAGAGAGAAAAAGAGAGAGAGAGAGAAGAGAGGAGAGAGAGAGAGGGGAGAGAGAGAGAGAGAAAAGGGGAAGAGAGAGAGAGAGAGAGAGAGAGGAAGAGAGAGAGAGAGAGAGAGAGAAGAGAGAGAGAGAGAGAGAGAGAGAGAGAGAGAGGAGAGAAAGAGGAGAGAGAGGAGAGAGAGAGAGAAGAGAGAGAGAGATAAGAGAGAGAGAGAGAGAGAGAAGAGAGAGGGAGAGAGAGAGAGGAGAGGAGAGAGAGGGGGAGGAAAAGGAGAGAGGAGAGAGGAAAAAAAAGGAGGGGGGGGGGGCGAGGGGGGGGATTAACGTCTGCCCCCCTCGCTTTGAAGTATAATCATCCTTCTTTTGCCTTTCCTGTCCGTTTGATTCCACAAGAATCTTTGCTCATCAGACAGTCGTCAACTAAAGTTAACATCGAAACTTATTCCTGCTTCATTGAAAAATTTTACCCCGCAATCGAACACGCCTCTTTTTTTTTTTTTTTTTGCTCCTTCCTTGACGGATCATCAAATATTTTATTTCCTGTCCGTCTACATGCTCTTGCACTTGGGTCTTGAGTCTTGAGTCTTGAGTCTTGAGTCTTGGGACTTGGGTCTTGAGTCTTGATTCGCCTTGCACTTCCTTGCCCTCCTCTCTCGATCGCATCGTCGTTTACAATATACATCATCTTTTTTCTTCTTTTTTTTTCTGGATACTTGACCGTTGTGAAATCGCATAGGAGCTCCCTTCGGGCCTGTATAACGTTGACCCCGCAATGATCCCCCCCGACCCCCCGATTAAAAGCCCCCTCCCCCTCACTTCACCGGAGTTCTCGGCCGTGGCTCTACCCCAACGTTGCCAGATCGAGGGTAAAAAACCGTTTCGTCCTCCATATAAATCAATGTAGAACGTACGCCTTTTTCACCCCCAATCTGGCAACACTGCGTCTACCCATTACGGCCAGCGACTCATTATTGCACGGAGATATGGAAGGTGATGATGTGTGATACTGCTGCGTTTTCATATTTACGCCATGGACGATTGAACACGAGTCGCGAGGTTGCCAATTCGGTCAATAATCGAGTGGACTTTGAATGTGAACCAAGTTAATGATTTCATTTAAATGTATGGATAGGCGACAACAACTATGCTCGTAGCATTGATGGAGTACGTGTGCCAAGAAATCTCAATGATAACTGTAATTGAAAGCGGACTCAGTGCAGGGAGATATAGAAGAATGAATATTTACATATTTATACTTTTTCTCGTTCCCTCTTTATTTTTTTTTTTTTTTTTTTATTATTTTTTTTTATTTTTTTTTTATTTTTTATTTTTTTCTCTCCGGAGTAAGTAAGCCGAAACTATGGCTATAAATCAGAACTGAACGCATCCGAGGAACTGCTGCATCGCTAATTTTAAGGTTTTCTCTCCTTCCTTTTCCCCCTTCCTCTCTATCTCTTTTTAAGTGGTTTAGGTTACAGAATCAGGAAGACTTGAATTAAAGGTTTGGAAATTCCTTGGATGTAGTTTAAGGACGTTGCTCCTGTACTCCCGCGCTTCCTTTTTTCAAGGAATCGGTCGCAGTGGTATGGCACGTGGATAAAAATCGATCATCTTTTTTTCTCCGAAAACTTCATGATGCAAAACGCAATACATCTCTGCCGTACTTACATCAACACTGAACTTAAATGTAAATCCTAACCTCCGAAATAAGTGTAATAATGGTCGCCTCATGGATGGTTTTAGTGATGACGTCATCCAGTGAGAAAGTCCGTTGATCGTTTTCAACTATTCCTCGACTCACTCTCAATGGCGTAGCGTGCAATTTGGCAACGTTGCACTGTGACCATTTAAAGCCATGTAAAAGGTCGAATGCCAAGGTGTTCACCGAACACCCAATAGTTCGATATTTTTCCTGGGTTCGAATAGACGAGCTGTAACGTTGCCAAATTGCACGCTGCGCCACTAGCACGTGACCCCTATGACACCTTTCTACGGCTATCTCACTCTCATCGCCAAAATCGTACACAGACATTTTTTGTGAAATTTTCTAAAAAAAAATAAAAAAAAAAATAAAGAAATAAAGAAAAATATAAATTTTAATCAGGAAATATATTTAGAAAGAAATAATAATTATATTAAATAGAAAGCAATTTCTTGAGTCATTTAAATGAGATTTTCTCGAGGAAATGTTGTGGAACAAGGCCCTGTTTACAAGTTTCAACACTATTATAGAAAGAGATAGCTGTCCATGAGGATTGAGGCGATCACGCGGGAGTGAGCGAGATAGTTTGAAACACTATACGCGGGTTTTGTCCATGGACGAAGCCAGCAATTTGGCTACTGTGGATTCTATCCATTTAAATGTATGAGAAACAATCGATTCTTGAGGGGGCCGCGGCCCCATTTCTAATCGATTGTTTCTCATACATTCAAATGGGAAGAATGCACAGTTGCCATATTGCTGGCTCCGCCTATGGTTTTGTCGCAGTTCTGACAGATGATTGCGACGATGTGTGCATTGATGACTAACCGTTGACTTCGCACTAAAACCCTTTATTAGCTGCAGTCATATTAATTTTTCGAAAAATGAGGTATGACACTTTCAATCGAAAATTGTTGGACTCGCTATCAGAATCAAACAAACAGAAACAAACGTATCACATGACTCATTAAATAAAACGACCGCGTGTCTGAATTCTGAAATAGACTGATTTCCTCTCGTCGTGCCCCTCACCCCACCCATAAGTTCTATCTCTCTCTGGCCCTTCATTTTAAGCCCCACATCATATTTGATCCAGGAGTGTATCCCTCTCTCTCTCACTCTCTCTATCTCTCTTTCTCTCTCTTCCTCTCTATATCTTTATCTCTCTTTTCCTCTCCTTTCCTTTCTTTATCCCCCTCTCTCTCTCTTTCTCTCTCTGTGTCTCTCGTTTTCTCTATTTTCCTCTCTTTTCTTTTCTTTATCTCTCTCTCTCTCTCTCTCTCTCTCTCTCTCTCTCTCTCTCTCTCTCTCTCTCTCTCCTCCACCCATTTGAACGCGTGAGCTAGAAAAGGATTTAGAAATAGGAGAAGTCACCTGATCTTAGCCTCATATCTCTTTCCTTTTCTAGCACATGCGTTTGAAATGGAGGATGATGAGTGAGGGACTAGAGCTGCCGCTTTGCGTATAAATTGACTATAAATAATGACATTTTTTAATTCACCGATGATTCCACCGGTTGAGAAAAGATTACACAGTTCAGTTCAGTGTATGACTGTAATGTACGAAAATACTCACATCTGTAATCTTTTCTCAGCCGGTGGAGTCGTCGATGACTTTAAAAAACTTGCGGATGTTTATATGATTAAACAGCGATTGTACCACTTGAGAAAATATTACAGATCATGGAGATTCCCTGAACTGAACTGTGTAATCTTTTCTCGACCGGTGGAATCATCGGTGAATAGAAAAATGCCATTAATTTTACGCAAAAAAGCAGTTCTGCGAGAGACAAATCCTTTGATCCCCCTCTGTCTTATTTTGAATCCTGACCGCAGTCCTCGAGTTTCTAAATTAATTCCTCGTCAGCCTCGTCTGGGTCCTGAAATGTTTCCTAGCATGTGGTGCGTTTGTTTTTTTTTGTTTTTTTGTTTTTTGAAACAAACGGATTCCACTTGTACCTGCGAAACATTTTGCGAAGCGGGGGAAAAGCGAGCGACAGAAATATCCGGTGATGGGCTGCGCTGGCCGGGTCTGCTATTTTTGAACGGCGGGCAGAAACGTCGAGGGTTAAACTAAAAGTGCCGGATAAAAGGTATATAGTATAGAGTAGGTAGTCCAGTTGATGTTTTGAGGATGTGGCGTTAACTGCCCGTGTAAATCAAATGCGGCCGTTGGTTTTGTAGAAGACAGACTCAAAGCTCAAATGCTATAAATTATGATCAAACTCCATTAATTCGGACGATAAATTAGTGGCGCAACGCATGCTATGGTAAAGTCTAAGTTGGGGGATAAGATGCATTTCGGTGTTGCCTGATCGGTAAAATCCTAACTTGTTTCCAAATTTCCAGAAAATATGAAAATCAAAATTGAGGGCATCGTTTCTTACTTTTCAGAACAGATTGAGGACGAGAAGACAGCAAGGCTGTAATTACATGGGCGGATCCAGTAATTTGGCAACCATGAATTTATCCCATTTGAACTTATGAGAAACAATCGATTCTTGAGGGGGCCATGGCCCTGTTACTAATCGATTGTTCCTCACGCATTCAAATGGGAATTTCACACTGTTTCCAAATTGCTGGATTCGCCTTTGGCTGTAAAAAAAAAAAAAATAATACGGTTGGTAATCTAACCTCGCTTGGTGACAGCTTCAATTTAGCTTCTTTGTTTTACAATTTAATCGAAGTAAAGAAAGGGTGTGATATGACTCATTAAAAAAATGTATTCCCCCATTCGTTTGTCACCACAAACTACGACTTCATTTCACTCTCCCCCGGCTCCTGAGACTCTATTCGTCGCTATCTCAGCTTCCTGAGGGATCGTGCGAGAAAAGTTATTCCGTCTTTCTCAGACTCTTTGGCGCGGTCTTAGTCTTATCACGTGAGCAAAATATTTCTAGGACATTCGCGACAGCGAATTACGAGTAACTGAACTCGTCAGATCGTCGAGAACCGATACAGTGTGATCAAAAAGTCAAGTTCCCGTATCCTGTCAAACTTTTAAGCTGTTGCAAATGAAAATAATCCCTACGTTTGGTACGTGATCTTTAAATCGCACCGAACGAATGAAGCACCCCTCTTAAACTACGTCTCAAGGTGATTCTTCAACGTTTAGTGCCGATTTCTGCCACCAGAGCGCTACCGTTCGATTAATGTCAAATTACAGGCCGAAAGTAATTTATTTTAAGAAAACGGAGTGTTAGTTACTAGCTAATCATCTGAAGAACGTATCTGCAAAATATCTCGTCAATAACTTCATAAATAAGGCTGAAAGAACCAAAAAATGAATCACCACATTTCGATACAAGAATCGATTTGCGACTTTTTATTTTTTGGTTCTTTCAGTCTTATTTTTTAAGTTATTGACGAGGTATTTTGCAGAGACGTTCTTCAGATGATTATCTAGTAACCAACACTCCAACGTTTTCTTAAATATGAATTACTTTCGGCCTGTAATTTGTCATAATTTATCGAACGGTGTAGCTTTCTGGTGGCAGAAATCGGCACTAAACGCTGAAGAAACACCTCAATTATACAGGACTGTATAAACGCGTGCAAGGTTTGTTTTTTTCATCCGCAACCGTTGAAGGGTTAGTCGGGAACATCGACTTTCCAATCACTCTGTACCGACCAGCAATATGCAGAGCCAGCTTCTTTGAAGCAAAAATTCTTCTCAAAAATCACGACTGCAACAAGTGCAATCGGTCAGAATCTGGTCCAGGATTTTGCCTCTCTCTCTCTCTCTCTCTCTCTCTCTCTCTCTCCTCTCTCTCTCTCTCTCTCTCTCTCTCTCTCCCCCCCCCCCCTCCGCTTATTCGAACGAATGTGTTGAAAGAGGGTGGGAAGAAAGAGAAATCACGTGACTTAGGACCCTATCTCTGTCCTCTTTCAACACAAGTGTTCATACGATTAAAGAGAGCGAGAGAGAGATAGAAATGATTCACAGATCCGCCTCTGGATTTGGTAAACAAATATGAGGAGATTTATAAACAAATGAGACTTTGAAAGAGTCGCCCGCTGTTTACGCGGAGAAGCAGATCTGCGGATCTGTGTTTCTAAGGCAATAGGCAATGAACAAAGATTGGGTCACGTTGCGCAGTAAAACATAATAAAAAAAAAACGATTTCCTGGAAGAGAAGGGCGGCTTATAGACTTAGAGCGTTTCATATTGCAGTTTAAGGACAGTAGCGTGGCGTGCATTCGGCAACGTTGCAAGTGCAGCCTTCATCCACTGAAATCCCATGTAACATATCGAATTCGAAGGTGTTATAATGGGTCTGTTGCATACTTTTGCTACAGCGCTATGGAGAGTTCAATCTCATGTAAAATCGCATGAAAAGTCCATTGGTGGCACCAGAAAGTCATAAAATGCAGTATAAAACTCACGAGAGACGTTTAATGAAATCCAAGATGGCGATAAAATATTGAGCAACCTGTATGCATGCACCACGAACATCCAAGGATAGCCAACCTCACAATCTCGATCGCACCCAATCACAACGTAAATAAACACATAACCTCTGAAGCTGTGAGGTTGTCAACGTTGGCAATCCTTGGATGTTAAAGGTGTATGCATACAGATTGCTCGATATTTTACCGCCATCTTGGATTTCATTAAACGTCTCTTGTGAGTTTATTATCGCATTTCATGACTTTCTGATGCCACCAATGGACTTTGCGGGCAATTTTACATATGATGAAACAATCTTTCTCGTTGTAGCAAAAGTTTGCAACAGACCCATTAAAAGTCGCTAAGCCAACTACTGTGAGCCAGCAACATCAGGCGAATAGGCCCTCTCACGCCTATAGCAATTCCTTTTCAAATTCTCGCAAATGACTGAAGCTCGTATTCTTATCTGAAGATTTTCATTCATGACTTCATATGAGTAGTGATAGAGCGGTTCAGTCTTGTTTATGAATGATGCGAAATTTTTAATCGATGTATCATACTCACGTAAGGAATGAGTACCTACTCGTATTAATCCAGAGGAAGTACTGACTCTCAAGTCCGGAAGTATTTTCAAGTAGTCATCAGTGACGCAAATTTTGTCTGAGAACATTTTTTTTTTTTTTTTTTTTTTTTTTTTGTTTTAAATATTAAAGGGGGGATTAGAAAGTGATGAAATGTATTGAAACAATCGGAATGAATCACCAGATTTATTTTCGATGCGTTCAATTGGATTTATGAATGAGATTAAAGTGGTTTTTTTTTTTTTACCGATCCAGCATCTGAATATCCGAATTCAAAACAGTTCTACTAGTCTCGCTTTATAGCAGGTGTGATTTCTCATCTCTCAGTTTCTAAGTTTTTTTTTCGGTGTTTTTTCTATGAGTCATTTTTTATCGATCGGTACACCTCCGAGTGTACCATTGTTTGCTGGATGTTTCCCTTGCCGGTAAATTTTATCTTCTGTTCACTGGCGCAACCAGGATATCTTCCATCTCTCTCATTTCCCATTTGAATGTATGAGTAGAAAAAGGACAGAAGGAGGGGGTTTTATCCCCTTGTCCATCCTTGCCTAACATACGTTTCTTAATGGAGAAAAGAGAGAGATGAAGAAACTCTCGGTGCGCTACTGCTTCTGTTTGATCTTTTTTTGTGTCCCTTTTTTATTACGAATACCTCTCATCTCAATAGCTTCCGTTATGCACTCAGAAAGCAGTCGGCTCTATTTTGGACCCGTGGAATTCGGGATCAAATTTCCGAATCGATGTTGTCAGAAACAGTGTAAAAATCGCTGGTTTTTCAATCCGATTTCCGTTCGGAAATCAATCGATTCCCAAGCAAATTTGGCAATCCAGCGATTTCTCCGAGGGTTCATTTTAATGTTTGATGACTGTTGTCACCTAGGTTCAGGGAGTGATCAAAGCAGTGCTGCCGTTTTGCGTGGATTTTAATGGCATTTTTTAATTCACGATGATTCCACCGGTTGAGAAAAGGTTACACAGTTCAGTTCAGTGTATGACTGTAATGTACGAAAATACTCACATCTGTAATCTTTTCTCAACCAATGGAGTCGTCGATGACTTTGAAAAACTTGCGGATATTTTGATAATTTAACGGGAATTGCGCTGATTGATAAAATTGTACATATATCAGAGTTTTTGTGTGCAGCACAGTCATACATTGAACTGAACCGTGTAGTCTTTTCTCCAGCAGTGGAATTATCGGTGAATTGAAAAATACCATTAATCATACGCAATGCAGCTCTGGATCAAAGAGGACCTTATGGGTGTTGAGGGCACAGACCTGAATTCCTTGTCGGTCCTGTATTCACGATTTGATTTTGTGTTATTATTATAATTCAAAAATGTTCATTCCTAATCCGAGTTGAATCAGTTGTCAATGGGCGGAACCAGAGAAGATTTTTTTTAATCTTTATTATATTTAAGTGATTTTAAGATGAATATCTTACTTACTGTTTTCGGTCTCGGAATTTTTACCTACGTGTGTGGGTTGCGTTTCTTAAACAGAAATCGGGGAGGAAAATACACAGTTGATGGACTCATGAGCTCCTGAACCGGTCGAAGCAGACCCTCTGTACTATCGACGAATTAAATACTGTCGCGAGATTTCTACAAGCTAATGTTTCGCCTTCAAGGTTCTGGTTCGGCCACTCTTCATACTCCTTACACCTTGCAGGTGAGGGGCCAGTGAGGGTGTGGCGGGAAAGCCGTTGCAGATCAGTCCCTCCCACCCATAACTGATAATGTGTGAAAATCTCGCGACAATCTTTAATTCGTCGATAGTACAATAACGGGTTCAGTGCCATATTGCTATGTGTTGTAAAAGTTTTATCTAAAAGCGATTGTATGATTCGTTATTCCTGGTTCATCACAGATTTAAAATATTTATGAAACCAAGCTGATTGCTGAAAGTAAATCATTTTTCCCTTTTGGTTTATCGATCTTTAGAACTGCCCTTGAGGGATGTATTTTTGATAGTGCATTTGTCGGCTCGTAAAATATCGATTACCGGTATTCTCCCCATTTGAACCTACGCGAAAGTATCGATTATTTGGGGTTTAACTTAACCCTAATTGATTATTTTCCACAGGTTTAAAGCAATGGAGGATATCATTTGTGATAGATTGTATTTAACCTTTTCTGCAGTACCATGCCCGAGTATGCTCGTTTCTGAGACTAGATGTACTATGACTAACGAAAGAAAGTCCTCTAATTGAAATTGTTCTTGATAAATTTTTTATATCATTTTCCAAAGAGTTTAACACTTTTATAAGCGGATTTTCACGGAGTGATTCTGTTTAGCTCTGAAACAACTTAATATCTCAAAATTATTTACATATTGGGTGAGGAAGGAAGGAATAAACATTTTTATCATCATACTTTCTTTTGAAAGTCATTATACCTCAAACAATTTTAGTTTTTTTATTCTCAATAATATTTGCGACTCCAATTTGTTAGCGTTTTTAGCGCCTTCAATCAATTGTGTATGCAAAATCAGCACCGCGGTGTAGGAATATTTAACTAGTCACTTAATTTGAGTGAGCGAACATTGATTTGTTTTGGCAAATCTGGTAGTAAAAGGTTTGAATCACCGTTTCATCACGTTAACCCTTTCTGTCACGAATTATGAAAGAAGTCGTGTCACTGTAATCTGAAACCTACACCATTTAATTGAACGAACTTTTCTCCTATGATTTCATATGAGAGTCAATTTTCCCGAATTTCCATAAGGATCCATGTAAAATGGTCGTTCTCTATAGTGGACACTGTGACGGAAAGGGTTAAGTTAAGTTGTCAGCTTATTTTAAAAGCTGCCGATTCACTTAACAGTAGATTGTTTTAATTCTTAATTTGATCCGTAGAATTGCCCATTAAGAGTTTCGACGATCGATATAAAAGAATCAACCAACCCAGCCTTCTATAGTTGCTTTGTCGATTTTTTAGCAGCTTTCCCGTGGAGCAAGTAGGACAGCAGATTTCATGAATAAGTCTGAAGAATCAAACCGAGAGTAAACCTTCTGCAAATCGTTCGCCGCAGTTATAATTTTTTTTTTATTTAGAGCGGCGCCCGATCGGGTTTCCTTTCTGCAACCGCGTTTTATCACCAGGGGTAAGCAAGCAGTATCATTGTGTCAACAGTACACTCGCTGATAAACTATTGAAATTAATAACGGAGCCGATTTCAACTTCATCTGCTCATCCAAAACAGCGTTGCCATATCCCTCGATTTTTTTTTTTTTTTTCGCGAGCGGTTTTTGGATCGAGGCTGCATCAAACATCTGGTATGCTCTTTCCCCAGGAAACAATATCATGACTAGATTAGGGTTCGTTTTGAAGAGCACGCCTTATATATCGTGGACCCTGTTATCGTAGAACGCTTCGATTCGTCCCAACAAATTTTATCTGCAGCAGGTTTTTCTCCTTCTGTCTTACATTTGGCAGCACTCAGCAGCCATGGCGGCGTTTGGTAGTTATAATACAGGGTGCCCAATTAAAAATCTTCGCGTTAACTTTTTTCTCACTTTCTTGAAAATTTTAAAATGAATTCTACTGCAATTATTATTCTCATCGCCTATCTTTCACTGGCGCTGGCGGCTCGTGCAATGTGGCAACAATGGATCGTCTCCATTTAAACCTACGCATACTAATCGATCTTTAGGGATTTATTGGATCCCTAAAAAATCGATTCTCTTGCACAGGTTTAAATGGCAAAAAGACATAATTGCCAAATCGTACGAACCGCCACGCTAACTATCTTTTGCAAGTGGCGTTGGCGTCAGTGGCGGCTCGTGCGATTTGGCAACAGTGTTTTTGTCCCATTTAAATACATGGAAAACAATCGAAACTCGAGGAGGCTGCCAGCCTCCGCTTGAATCGATTTTTTACCTAAGTTTAAGTGGGAAAAATGCATGGTTGCCAAATCTCACGGGCCGCTACTGGTTGGCGTTGGGTGCCGGGTCGCTTCATCTTGGTGTTGTTATAAAAAGCAAAGCTAATTTTCAAAAACGCTGAAAAACTTGTTGAATTTTTTTGAAACGAAAAACTTTTGCAAATTTTTCTCAAAATGCCCCTCAGAATTCTTCCCTAGTTTGAAAAATATAAAGCTGCGATGCTTTTTTTTATTTATTTTTTTATTTTATTTATTTATTTATTTATTTATTTATTATTTTTTTATTTTAACACCCTGTACGGTGTGTATCATGGCATAGTTTTCGCAAATGTGACGGAAGACGATGAGCAACGGATGTGTTTGAACAAAAATCAATAAACTTCGACGAAAGATAGAGATAGGAAGTGGGATCATTTCATTGTTGCCAAATTGCGGTGTCCGTTCCGATTTTTTCTATTTTCGCTCCTCGTAGTTTTTTTTTTTTTTTTTTTTAAATTTTAGGCGTAGTATGGCAACACTGGATCGTTGTACCGTCGTGTTTGACGAATCGGTACAGTTCATCGTCGCATATCGTCGGCGTCGTTTATAGTTACAGATAACATGAATCAGGAATTAAGTCGAAGGTCTAACCGCCTTGCTTTAAATTAGGAATGGTTGAGGTGTCCTGCTCAACTTTTGCAAATCGTTCAATGACTGTGGTTGTAGTTTGCAGGATCGGATTTTTGTTTTTGTTTTTGTTTTTTTTTTGTTGCTTCAGAACTTTCCAAAAATTGCGGTGAGCAGACCACGTGAAAAATTCGACTCCTGGATAACTTAAGAATATTGTAAAATATTTCTACTCTTGAATGGGGCCCTTGCAAACTTTTGCTTCAGAGGATTGAAGAGTTGATTATTGCATAAAAACCTGTAAAAATGACGACGAGTACTCTAAAAAATCACAAAATCCACTCTCAGAATCAGGCTTTGGCGGAGAGACGCAGGTCTCATGGGACATTCCTATCTGATTTGACTTATAACTCTGTGCATGTTTCCGTAGAGAAAGAGACAAATTAGACAGGAATCTTCCATGATACTTGCGTTGAACCGCCATTACGATCGTGTCGTTATAGCAGTTTTGTGAGTTTATTACTGCGAATTTCAGTTTTTCTTAGTGTGATATTCGCTGGTTTCCGCTGGTTTTTACATCAGATTGGACCATCCGTTTGCTCGAAGCAAAAGTTTGCAAGAGCCCCATTTCTGGTTAACATCACTAGAATCATCGATATGTTTGCCTTATTGGTACAATCTCATTACTACGCCAAATTATTTTGATTTTTCTGGCAGAAGTGCTCGAAATTCCATTGAATTTCGGACAGTTCAACGAGATTGTTTCAAAAGAAAAGTTGGAAAGTTCTTTAAATTTAAAACCTAGTAAAAAAAAAAACCTCAGACCCTCAGAAAACATGTTCCAAGCACCCTCAGGTTCTAAAAAATCCTCAGGGCACCCTCAAGATTTTTAAGGGCCTGAGGTTAGGGAAAATTCATCAGAAAAAGCAAAACTATGTCAAAATTGTTGCAAAATCGCGATTGTTTTAGTAAGAGTTAAGAAATTCCAGAAAAAGTGGTTGTGAGTGTTAGTGAGGTAAAGAACATTAGCGAACGTCTCAGAGATACAAGTAAGTGTTCAATCAAAAATGACATGATCAAAAACAGTGAAAAATTCTTGAAAAATAAACAAATTGAGTGTAAAACACTAGTTCTTACTTGCTTACAAATGTCTTGTTCGTTGATTCATAACTATTAAAAACCTTTTCACTCCGGCAAGTTTTAAGGTAGATTATTGCAATAAATTTGAAAACAACATTCCTTTTATTTAAAGAATCGAATGACCCGTTAAGTTTCGTTTTATTTAACTCATCCAGTCATCCACTCTTCAAAATGCGCGTGATCTTTGTTTCTATAGTCTGAATGCGAAGACTTCCCCTTTCGTTTGTACTTCAGTGCTTCTATTGTTTATTCAACTCCCTGATAATCACTTAACGTTGGACTTGAAGAGGTTGAGGATTTGGGTTGACAATGGTCCTTCTTTCGACAAATATTTGCGGTTAAAAGGGTGATTTTTGATGGAGCCGTTTTTCCTGTTTAAACATTAAAACTACTGTTTGAATAATAAACTGTCTCTTTTAAAAGGGGTTTGCCGTAATCAAGGGCTCCCGAAGAATACCTATCGCCCGGCGCCTATTTCAGACGGATTCTCGCTTCACCCACGATCTGAACCGAAAGGTTAATGACTTTTCAGGGTTAGTAGTGGCGTGTGCAATTTGGCAACAGTGTTTGCTTTTTTTCTCTTTTAAATTAATGTAAAACAATCGATTTTCTCATAGCGGCGAAGCTTGCTATCGTGGCACTTTCTCCATTTAATAATATAATATAAATCGAATTTCCCTTTTGCACTGTGCACTCTTTGAATTAGAGCTTTTATGTGAGTTTAAATGGATGGAATGCAGTGGCGGCTCGTGGAATGCGATAAATCGATGTCCACTCCATTTAAAACTATGGAAAAGTATCGATTTCTCGGGGGGGGGGGGGGTTCAATTGCACCCTCTGACGATCGATACTTTCCTATAGTTTTAAATGGAGTTTACATCGATGCATAATTGCAGTGTTGTCAACTTGATGCACGCGCGACGCCACTTTTTTCAAATGATTTTACCTGAGAATCGACCCTCCTTAACACTGCGTAGAAAAAGTTTGATACGTAGACACATCCCTATGTTTTGAGAAATACTTGGATTAATCAGCTGATTTCTCCTGAGTCAAAGGATATGATTCTAACATTAACTGATTGGAAGAAAGAGAAATTATGGGGCTCTTGCAAACGTTTGCTGTAGGGGATTGAAGAGTTGATTCTTGCATAAAAACCTGTAAAAATGAAGATGAGTGCTCTAAAAAATCACGAAATTCACTCCCAGAATCGGGCTTAATGGCAGAGAGACGTAGGCATCATGGGAGATTCCTATCTAAATTGAGACATATCTCTGTGTTTCCGCGGAGAAAATGATATAATAGACAGGAATCTCCCATGATACCTGCGTTGAACCGCCATTACGATCTTGCCGTTATATCAGTTTTGTGAGTTTATTACTGCGAATTTGAGTTTTTCTTAGTGTGATATTCGCTGGTTTCCGCTGGTTTTTACATCAGATTGGACTGTTTATTTGCCTATAGCAAAAGTTTGCGAGAGCCCCATTCAACTAACCCTCCGTATGAAGGAAGAAAGCAGATGTGAAGTGCATCGCGCAAATGTCACTCGTTTCCCGCTTTTTTTGAAAATCGCAACTGTTTCCTCGGTTTGGATTCCTCCGTTGTCGAGAAACCCGCCGACTGTTGCGCTGACGTTTCCTACGATATGCATTTCCGCCTCCACATTAGATTTGTCGTTTGAGTGCATAAAGTGCAGGGCGCAAATAGGCGGGTTTTATCGAGCGAAAAGCCGGGACAACTCCGGTTGGCATGGTTGAGGTCTTCGTAGAAACATGCAGGTTTTCTGTAACGATGCGACATCTTCAGTTTTACCCTGGTTTTAGCTTCTTCTCTCAATCTCTCATTTGAAATCGTCCCCGGAAAAAATGCTCCTAAAATGACAGGTGAGGTCCTCTGAGTAAATAATGCAACCGTAAGGCTTAAATTTTCTCGGGAAAGCAAACTTGATCAGTGGCGTCGCGTGCCTCTCCTGGCAACATAAATTGCAATTTCGCCGTTTAAATCCATTAATAAGGTCGAGCTATTGGGGATTCACAGTGCACTTACTTGAATCGATATTTTACATGCACGAGGCTTAAATTTTCTCGGGAAAGCAAACTTGATCAGTGGCGTCGCGTGCCTCTCCTGGCAATATAAATTGTAAGTTGGCCACTTAAATCCATTGAAAAGGTCGAGCTATTGGGGATTCACAGTGCACTTACTTGAATCGATATTTTACATGGTTTTAACTGGACTAATTGCAACGTTGCCAGATGACACTTGATGTTTTATGGGCCATTCTCCCGGCGATGGCTTCAATTAATATCACATAATCAACGAGGATCGTTGACACTTTTGGGTTCGCCACTTTCATATTGCGGCCTAATTAGACGATTAAAGTCACGGAGAGCCATAAATTCATCAAATCATAAAGCTTGAAAAGTGCCGCCCGAAAGTATTTTAATCTGAAGATGTGTATTGCTATTGATGGCAACATTCTTTAGATACCTTTTCTTTTTTGTCGTCTGCCGTTTTCAAGCTAATTGATAATTTTGAAGTGACAGCCAGCTTGTATGTAAGTACCAGACTACCAGCAGTTCCATCACGCAGTGGACAACTTTATTTTCGGGGACACAAAAAAATAACATTGGGATTAAGGGAAATACTTCTCAAAGGCTTCTATGTTGATTATTGACCAATGACAAAACGCTGCTGTTTCGTTTTGATCGCGGCAGTTGATATCAACATATTTGCTCAACAGTCAACGAAAGAGCCATTGGACTTTCTGTTTTGTAGCGTATTTGAAAAAAAAAAGTTGCCACGTGATTTTAACATGCGCAAGAAAGGTAGCACATGGTCTAATGTTGACTGTGGGTTTTTTTGCACTTTACTGTTGGAAAATAAAATAACATCAGTTCACTCTTAAATTTAGGGCGGGGTAGGCAACTTGCAATACTTAAATTCATCATGATGCGTATTGCAGGTTGCCTATACCTGAACCAAAATCCAAGAAGTCGACTGACATATTATTTAATTTAATTTGCCGACTTTAATCTCATTCCCTTCCTCCATGTACCCGAAGATCAAATAGTCTTTGCGCCGTGCATTCGTGACGTAATTTGTCTTTTGAAAAGAGCTATGCATAGAGCGTTTTTCTGTGAATGAAGATGTAAGTTTTGAGTCCAGATTTCCCCAAGTTCCGGTCTCACAGATAATAAGTATCTTTTATCAGCGGTTGCATATTACGTACAGATACTTTACAATATTAGAAAAAGATAATGATAATTATAACGAAACATTTATGGACTGATTCCTGAGTCATTCAAAAATTTCCGTCGGCAACTTGGAATAATCTGTGTGTACACAGACTTTCTGCAGGTGGGGCGCCATTTGCTAACTAACGTGACAATGATTCATTCGCGGATCCAGCAATCTGGCAACAGTGTCTTCTTCCCATTTGATTGCATGAGAAACTATCGATTATTCATGGAGCTATAGGCCACCCTTAAGAATCGATTGTTTATCATACATTCTAATGGGAAGAATGCGTATTTGCCAGATTGCGGGATCCGCCTATGCCATATGATCCAGGTTAGTAGAACCTGCCCCAACTTTTTTCCTCTTGGATTTGTGCAATTCAGGGCATCGGACCGCAGAAAAAATCGGTTCGGGTTCGGTTCGCGGTTCACACTTCACGAAAAAAAAGGTTCGCGGTTCGGTTCGGGTTCACGCGACTTTCCGGACCGCTCTGAACCGGTTCAGACATTTGTGAACCGGTTCGGAGCGGTTCGGTTCGGAGAAAATTTGGTGGAGTTTCTCACTTCAAACCAGAATATTTTCCCCTTCTTTCTTTTCTCAGAACATTACTGTTACCGTGACTACCTTCGTTTTCTCAAAATGCATTAGCCGCAGTCTCACGTAGAAATCACCTGGTTTGTAGCAAGTGGGCGCTGACTGCAACCCGCGTATCACGTGACTCGGCATGCCACAGACTTTTGAGACCCTCATAACTTCAAACTAATCAGCAGACCAATCAACGTTCAGTTGCTTCAAACTAGTTTAGATGCGTGACTCTGTGTAATCTTTCTATGCGAAAAGTTTGCAATTTTGAGATCCATCGAGTAACTACTCAGTACTCACAGAGTAAATGCTCAAACTTTTTGCTCTTTTCCCTTTACAGGTTTTTTTTCAAGACCTCGTTTCTAAGCCGTTGAACCGGTTCGAATCGGGTTCAGCCAGTCGGTTCGGTTCGGGTTCGGGTTCTCCGCCTCAGTGGAAAAAAGGTTCGCGGTTCGGTTCGCGGTTTGTAAATTCAGCGGTTCGGAGCGGTTCGCGGTTCACGGTTCGGTTCGGTCCGATGCCCTGGTGCAATTTGGCAACTGTGTATTGTGTCCATTTAAACCCATGTAAAATGTCGAATGTTCATACCGAACACCCAATATTTCGATCTTTTTCATGGGTTCAAGTGGACGGACGAGCTGCAACGTTGCCAAATTGCACGCTACGCCACTGACTTATTTCTCCTCTTTTCGCGTAGGTACCCAACGTGAGGGCTGAATATAAATTAATTTCTGTAAGTCAATCCATTTTACTCATTTTCATTATTATTATTATTCATCATTGAAATTTTAGTCCTCTTTTATTCACTAGCATTGCAGTAATAATAAGCGAAGATAAATACAATAACAGAAACATAATTGTCCGCTTATGAGGGCGAATATTTTTCTCCAAACGGATTGCATTTTTTATAAACAAAAATCTGAGAAGGCACATGTAATGCGTGGCTTCGATGAATCGCCTACGATAAAAAGAGAAATATTTGCTGAGCCCGCCAAAAGAAAATGGCTAATCCTGTTTCACCAGAAACCGGAGATTGCCGTTCATAAAATACTTACGAGAGCAGAGATATATTCTTGGAAAAAAGGGGTTTTTCTCTTTCTGTCAATGAAATATGGTCCCGATGCTGTTCATTGAAATAAATAAATAAATAAATAAATAAATAAATAAATGAAAAAAAATAATAAATAAATCGACTCAAAATTTTGTCGCCTGGCTCCAGTTAAGTTCTGTTAAAGTTCGAACCCTATTTAGGACACTCAATTTGGAAGTTCTTGTTTTTTCAGAACCAAACGATCTATCGAAGTTTTTCAGTCAGCTTGAGTCATTCCAAATCAGTATAAGACAGATGCAGCTCGTGCTATTTGGCAACCATGTTTGTCGCCATTTGAAGCTGTACGAAAGTATCGATTTCTCAGAGATCCAGCGAATCCCCTGAAGATCGATTATTTTAATGGATTTAAATGGACTCAACGTTATCAAATCGCACTCTATATACACCACAAAAGATGGTATAGCTAGTGATATTTATGTGATTGTGATCTCTCTTCCATAATATGAACGTGAAGTAAAAAAATCGATTCGCTAGACTTTCAATCAAACCTCATGTAATCGATAGTTTTGCATGTATTCAAATGGGAGACACACTCTATATACACCACAAAAGATGGTAGCTAGTGATATTTATGTGATTGATCTCTCTTCCATAATATGAACGTGAAGTAAAAAATCAATTCGCCAGACTTTCAATCAAACCTCATGTAATCGATAGTTTTTCATGTATTCAAATGGGAGACACACTCTATATACACCACAAAAGATGGTAGCTAGTGATATTTATGTGATTGATCTCTCTTTCCATAATGTGAACGTGAAGTAAAAAATCGATTCGCTAGACTTTCAATCAAACTTCATGTAATCGATAGTTTTGCATGTATTCAAATGGGAGACAACTGATAATCGATTGTCTGCGAGTCCCCTCGCTACTGGTCTATGATGTCACAATGTCATATATATTTTCACTCAATAACTCCGTTGACGGTTTTTCAAGCGCAACTGGAATCTGTTTGTCTCGTCTATTGACATGACGCCGCAATAAAACAAAGCCATTGAGAGTCCGTTGTCCATAATGCCCGGGCCCAGGTGTCCATTTCCGAAGTTGTGGGTGCTTTAAAGTTTGACTGTTTTTTTTTTTAACGCATTAGCGCTTTCGAATGACCATTATGCTAAATACACGCATCTGGCATGCAGAACACGCACCGGGGCGGGAAGTAAAGCTATTCAAACTGCGAGATGGCAGTATAATTATCTAATTAATATCGCGTGTGTATATCGATAGAATGTAGATCTATCGATTTTATGACGTCATAGGAGACTTCGGTTTTTTTTCTTTCTCTTGAAATTAGTCACTAGACCAACGAGCTTTACAGGGGTGCAAAATTTTCCAAAACTTCGGAAATTTCACGCGATTCATGACTTATTTCCTCACAGGATTTTAAAAAATTTCCTCACAAAAATTTGAAAGTGATGACTCTTTTTGGATTATTTTAACATTTCAACACCGTATGTTCGCAAAATGACTGATATTTTCCCATTTTTTACACTATTTTCCTGGGAAATTCTTATTGTTATTATTAAAAAAAAAAAAAAAAAAAAAAAAAAAAAAAAAAAAAAAAAAAAAAAAAAAAAAAAAAATTGGACAAATTTCCTCACTTTCTCAGAAATGGGTCTGTTGCAAACTTTTGCTACAACGATTGAAAGTGTATAATCTATTGTAAAATCGCCTGAAAAGTCCATTGGTGGCATCAGAAAGTCATAAAATGCAGTAATAAACTCACAAGAGGCGTTTAATTAAATCCAAGATGGCGGTAAAATATCGAGCAATCTGTATGTATCCACCTTTAACATCCAAGGATTGCCAACGTGACAACCTCGCAGCTTCAGAGGTTATGTGTTTATTTACGTTGTGATTGGTTGTGATGGATATTGTGAGGTTGGCTATCCTTGGATGTTCGTGGTGCAGGCATACAGGTTGCTCAATATTTTACCGCCATCTTGGATTTCATTAAACGTCTCTTGTGAGTTTATTACTGCATTTTATGACTTTCTGATGCCACCAATGGACTTTTCATGCGATTTTACATGAGATTGAACATCGTTTGGGGCTGTAGCAAAAGTTTGCAACAGACCCATTTCCTCACTTTCACGCGATCCGCAGATCGCTAGATCGGGCACATTTTGCACCCCTGGCTCAGCTTTATAGCAACACTCAACAGAGGGTTTCACCAGTGGCTGCTCCTGCTATACACTTAAATCTATTTAAAATAATCGATACTTTTGCATAGTTTCAAATGGTAAAGAACATGGTTGCCAAATAGCACGAGCCGCCACTGGGGTTCATTGGCTGTCCATTTAAAATCATCATGGAGGTGAGAGGTGACATTCATCGTGACTCACATGCAATCCTTTTTAATCTTGAAAATCTGTTCATAGTTGATGTGATTTGATTCTAAGGGGAAGTCGCAAAGTTACAAATTACAATGCATAAAGTGTAGTAACTTTTTTTAAAAATTTTAAAACGTCAAATGTTCAGATTTTTTGTTGAATTTCAAATTCAATCATCATGACTTGACAAGCAATCCTTTTTTTGGTAAAAATCTTGAAAATCTGTGGAAATTATGTTTCGTGATTTTAAGGGGAAGTCTATAATAGTTAGTGTGCAGTAACGTTCCTTAAAAATCTTAAAACGTCAAATATTCAGATTTTCTTGAATTTCAAATTCAATCATCATGACATCATGACTGACAAGCAATCCTTTTTCTTTTGGTAAAAATCTTGAAAATCTGTGGAAATGATGTTTCGTGATTTTAGGGGGAAGTCGTATAGTTAGTGTGCAGTAACTTTCCTTAAACATTTCAAAACGTCAAATGTTCAGATTTTCTTGAATTTCAAATTCAGTCATCGTGACTGACAAGCAATCCTTTTTTGGTAAAAATCTTGACAACCTGTGCATAGTTGATCTGTTTCGATTTTAAGGGAAGTTGCATAATTAGTGTATTGATAGTGTCGCAATCGACTTCCGCCCCTACGTGAGAACGGGACCAAATCGGTTCAAGACGGACACAGGATGCGTTTGGCGTTTGAACCACTTTCAGTTGGCAATGAAGTGGTTTTTTTTTTATTTTTTATTTTTATTTATTTTTTTATTTTTTACGCATTCTTTTATATGCACATGCGAATGAAGTCTGGAAATATCAAACCCATTCGAATGAAATTGATCAGACCGTGAGAATTCAATGCATAAAAATTCGATTAAAATATACTTAATCGCGCCTTGTTTTTTCTCCGCAGCGAAACATTTCATAGATTCATTCATATACTCCGTATTGTCAAACGATAGAGCGCCGTACTCAATGAAATCCCATCGCGATAAATCGATTAAATAAGATCGATAAATCGAAGGATGCGACGTTTGAACGACTATCTTGAATGTTTGCAACGATGTCTGTTATAGTTTATGAATGCATATCCGTCAATGACGATTGTAATCGATTTACGTAGCGCATGAGTGGATTCAGGAGTTCGTATTTCTCTCTCTCTCTCCTTCCATTTGAATGTATGTGTTAGAAAAGGATAGCAAAAGGGGCCATCACGTGACTTTAGCCCATGTATCCGTCCTTTTCTAACGTGCGCCTTCAAATGGAAGTAAAGAGAGAAAGACGAATTCCCGTATCCAACCATGACTTTGCGTAGTTATTGACATTGGTTGGAGGAGGAGGAGGGTCCGGATGAATTCTTTATACAACGTATTTGTTCAAATTTAACTTTTTGTTGTGAATTTACAACGTAATTTTTTCTCTTCATTTTTTTTTTTTTTTTTTTTTTTTTTAATACAGTGTTTTTAGGGTGACTACCTAGTTTAGGAAACCTGAAAAGTCGGGTTAACTTTTTTGCATTTTCGGAAAAATTTCTTTCTTCGTCGTTCAACAATTGACATTTTTGAGTTTCAAAGACCTATGGAGATCCAGAAAAGTCAGGAACTTCTCTTCTTCAAAGTTTGTAGCATCCCATACGTTGCATTTTGAAGCTGCTTTTCGTGCTGTGTGCCTTGACAAATTTTGAAAACATGGGACCAAATCAGAAATTTTGTCATGGTTTGAATCTTGGTTGTAGGGTTTCAGTAGGAAAGGAGAGAAACCGTGTTACAATTGGTCGGGAATTTGCGGTGCTCTGCAAAATTTTAAGAATTTGTAGGGTTTTGCAAAATTTGAAAAACTACGCAGGAGCGTACTTGCAGCACTTTTTTTTCAATAATGTGACGGCAACTTTTAAAAAAAAAAAAAAAAAAAAAAAAAAAAAAAAAAAAAAAAAAAAAAAAAAAAAAAAACAGAAAATTTACGGCTATTCCACTTAGAATGGAGACGGTCTTTAGAAAACCCTAAGGTATGCTCTTTCCACGAAATCAGCATTATGATTAAATGAGGATTTCCCCGCAAGAGCACACCTGGTGTTGTATTTGCGTCATCGGTGACTTTAACGACCAAGTTCAGATTCCGACGCTTAAAGTAGATGTCCCAATTACCGCCCCCCTTAAGAAAAAATTGCCGTAAAATGCCTGTAAAAATGTTAATTTTTATCAAATCTATGATCGGTTTTCACTAGGGCCTCTCAAATACTATCTAGTTTTATGAAAAAAATATAAAGTTGGCGTAATCAATCAGGAAAAAAAATTATTAATAAAACTCGAAAAAATGACCCATGTCCCAATTACCGCCACACCAAAAGTGGCTTTGTCCCAATTATTGTCATATCAGGTGCCCTAATTATAGCCATACATATTTGCGCTGGCTTTTCATTCAAATCATCATGTTTATTGTCAGGAAATAATGACATTATAATAATTTAAAAAGCAGAAAGTAAAGAGAACAGATTTTTAATAAGTAACTGCTGAGAGAAATCGGCAAAAACAGGTAATACGGGGGCAGGTGTCCTGTGTCAACTTCTATGATTTTTTAAGGGCACAACGCTGCTAAATATCAACTTCAAACTTTTTTCACCAGTTCAGCCAACCTATGAAAAACACTTATCCCATATACGCTTAAATTTGTCTGCTAAAGTAGGCTTATTTTAAAGAATAAATGAAAAGGGGGGGCGGTAATTGGGACATCTACCTTATGTGGAAAAGGGGCTTTTGCTGCTCGAATCCTCTGCGGGGGTGAATTTCGCAGATCCCGCGAGCTTTGTGAACTTTGCGTGTTGGTTTAAATTGAATGTGTGTGATTATGAATGCAGCGTGTTTGTCACGCTCTATAATATGTTGCACAGATTATGACAAATATCGCGTAATTAGTGCAACGGATGCAACCACATGAGATAACCTTACGTACGGCAAGATCCCAGTGGAAGGATTCACTCACACAGTTACCAGTGACTCATCGCCCGTGTGGTGTGTTTCTGTGTAATTGTGTGTGTTTGTGTGAGTGTTTTCTATCTGTATTTTATTCCAAGGGAAATGAGTGAACGTGCAGTTGGAGGGGGCAGATGTTTTTGTCTCCCCGAAGAATTGGTAAGCCAGCGTTGCCAAAGTTGTTCTATTTTGGTGGCTTGTGAGATTTTATCTATCGACATTTCTGCTGTGTATGAAACTATGGAAAAGCAGGGGCGTGCCGTGGGGGGGGGGGGGGGGGGCATGTGGGTACCCTTGCCCCGGGCGGCACTCTCGTGGGGGGGGGGGGGCAAAATCAAGTTGAACAACCAAAAAAAAAAAAAAAAAAAAAGAGGTTATCAAATTTCAAAATGAATTTTAGAGGGCGGCAAAATCAGTGTGTAACAAGCAAAAAAAAAAAAAAAAAAAAAAAAAGGTCATCAAATTTATAATTTTGTTCGCGGAGGGCGACAAGATTGCATTCTTGCCCCCTCTCTCTGGAAACCACGGCACGCCCCTGTGGAAAAGAATCGATCCTTGGAGAGTTTATTTGAACTGCCAATGAATCGATACTTTTGCATAGGCTTGAATGGGGGGGGGGGGCGATATTCGATTATTCACGTGCGCCATTGCTTACGGCCTTTTGTTGACCTAATTTTTTGATTGCGGGAAATATGAATGGGACCCCTGAATAACATAAATCGGGTGTGCAGTGATTACCTACCCTTGTAAATTAGATTGAATGCAACGTAGCCAAATTGCGTTCCATTGACTGAAGTCTGCTCCTCCAGCAGCGGCTTTTGCAATTTGGCCACCATGTTTTTTGTTATTTAAACCTATGCAAAAGTATCGATTTCTCAGCGGTTCAATGTACTTTTAGAATATCGATTCTTTTATACAGATCTAAATTGAGAGAATCCGTTATTACCACGTTGCAGCTAGCCGGCACATGCAATCTGGCAACGTTGCATTTCGTCCATTTAAACTCTTGTTAAATATCGATGCGAGGGAGTGCACTACCCCCAATATTTTGACCTTTGTCATGACTTTTAATGGACTAAATGCAACGCTGCCAGATTGCATTCGTCTCTACTAATCTCCTCCTTTTAAACCTGTATAGGAAAGAATCAGTGGCGGCTCGTACAGTTGGGCAAGAATGCTTTTTCCTCCATTTGATTCAATGGAAAACAATCGATTCGACTATGAAGCAGCGGTTCACCAGCATTCGATTGTTTTACATTGAGTCAAATGGAGGTAAAGCATTGTTGCCAAATTACGCGAGCCGCCACTGGGAAGAATTGGTCTAATGACGGTTCTCAATGGGGCTATTGCACACTTTTGCTATAAGCGATTCAATAGTCGATTATGGCGTAAAAACCTCAAAAAATAACGATGGCGGCACTTAAAACTACTAAAATCCACTCCTAAACTCAATAAACGCAGTTATTTGCGGGAGCGTAATGGTGGCCGAAGGCACTAACAATGGGAGATTCCCATCTAACAATTCTGAAACTCCATCAAGAAGTGACCAATAAGAGACTACTTTCATTTGACACCGGTGTCACTTGGTGTTGCGGTACCATTCATCGGATGTGGATCATCACTCTGATGACTAATTACTCTGTGAATCATCCTTGTCAGCATAGAAAGAGTGACGAAATTAAGATAGGAATCTCCCATTGTTAGTGCCTTCGGCCACCATTACGCTCGCGCAAATAAAAGCGTTTATTGAGTTTAGGAGTGGATTTTGGAAGTTTTTAGTGCCGCCATCATTATTTTTTGAGGTTTTTACGCCATAATCGACTATTAAATCGCTTATAGCAAAAGTGTGCAATAGCCCCATTGAGCCTCCAAATAATCGATACTTTTGTATAGATTCAAATGGGATAAACGAACGATCGTACACGGGTTGCCAAGTGTATGCGTATGCGTGAGCTCTTGAATGTGTTTGTAGTAAAGCGTTAAAGTGGCAACCTTGTAGGCAGAGTGCTATTGAAATCGAAACTATCTTACGTTGATGCGACGGGACTCGAACCGGGGACTCGGCATGGTACGGGGACGGGACGGGGACGGGGACGACTCGACCCCCTCGCTTTTATTCCATTTTTCCATGCCTCCGGGCGGGGCTCGACTCGGGGACTCCGTCAATTCAATTCCAACCCGGTCCCCGTTTCAGTTGACAGTTGACGATTAGACGCCGCAGCGGGAGGACGGTTGATCGGCGCTCCATCTCTCTATTCGCGCGTATTTACGTGAACACTCCCTCTACGTCTGTCACGTGGTTTTCTTATCAATCGGATTCCCCTCTACCACACTAGATAAGCTTGTCTTTTTCCTCCAATTTTACTCCCACTTAATTCGCACTCGTAAACTAAATCATCACCTCTTCATAGTCCCCATTCATACTTTCTTTTGCCCGGTTTTCGTTGTGGTTCGATTTGATTTTTCGGTTTCAGTGTTTTAGTTGGTTTCTTTTCAGCTCGACGTTCGACCCGAGGTTTTTTTTAGACGGATCGGTGGAATTTTTGTGTTACCAGTTTTTCGTTTTTTTTTTTTTTCGTTTTTGTCTATTCAATTGTTGTGGCCCGAGTGATTTTTTTTTGTACAGTGAGTTATGCTCTAGTTTTCAAGCTGTGTTAATTATGTTTCAAAAAATGATTTGGTTCGAGCATCTGAGTAACTTTAAACGACTCAAAGAATGGGATTCGTAACAAAAACTCTCAGCATACTTTTTAGCCTGTAAGTTGACTGCGGTTTATTTTTATTTTTATTTTTATTTTTTTTTATCTCTCTTGCACTCTCACCCATAGCCGTAGCCAGGACATCGTCTTTCTCTCTTAGCCCATTTAAACGCATGTGTTAGAAAAGGATGGATATAGGGGCTGTCACGTGACTTCAGCCCCTCTTTCTGTCCTTTTCTAACACATGCGTTTAAATGGGCTAAGAGAGAGAAAGTCAATATTCTAGCTACGGCTATGATCGGACCCTACTCTCCCTTCTAGATTCTGCGCTTTTTCTTTTCTTTTTTACTTTCTCACTCCCCATAGGGTAGAGAAACTGTTGTAATCATGAAAAATTTGAAAATTGAGTTAGCTCCATTTCTTGGCATTTTTGATGTCCCCAGGAACCCAAAAAACCATATCCCATAAAATATCCGTCCGTCTGTCTGTCTGTCCGTCACGGATGATATTTCCTCAACAAATCATCTGTTTGCATTCAAATTTGGGAAGAATAATTTTTTCCTACTTTCCAAGAGGAGCTTTTTTGGATTTTGTCCAAAGTTTAAATTAAGGGGGTTTAACCCCAAAAATAGGCCAAAAATGGCAAAAAAATGGAATTTCTTTTAGTTGGCTCTAAAGATTTTCTTGAAACTTGGTGAAAATATTCTCTGAGTAGTCACTGATAAGTTACAATCATTGGTTTGTCTAGGAAAACTCACAAAAGGGTATTTCTGGTTTACTACTTTAATTCCCCTTCGTGTGATTTACTGTTGCATTTGGTTTGATTTGGAGCCCCCCCCCCCTCCCCACTTTCCTTCCGCTGTAGTCTTAGGAGAAATTTTATCAACCTTTTTTATTTTTTTTGCAAATGAAGAACTCATGAAAAAAATGAAAGATTCTGCAATCAGCGAGCGCGGTTTGCAGGTGTCCGATTTTTACTTTTTCGGTAGTCGGTACGCTCAATCAAAGGCGGATCCAGCAATCTGGCGACAGTGTATTCATCCCATTTGAATACATGAGAAACAATCGATTAATAAAAGGGTCATGATCCCCTCAAGAATCGATTGTTTTTCATACCTCCAAATGGGATGAATTCATGGTTGCTAAGTCGCTAGATCCGCCCATGCGCGGATATGCAATATGCAATACACAGGGCAGCATTTAACAGTAACACTTGTATCAGGTGTGTGGCGTATTGCATATACTCAGGGGCGTAGCGACCAAGGCCAGTAGTTTAGATGCCCGGAGCAAAGTCTCCCTTTTGTCCCCCCTCCAAAAACCCCTCCTGCATACTCTTGTCAGATACATTTGTCCTCGTTTGTACATCGAAAAGAGAGGAACTGAAGATCTGACTTGAACTGATGACAATTTGCCCGGTTCGGTTTATTTTCGTCTCGCGGAAATTAATTTGTTTAAAAAATCGGTCATTTCAGTAATTGTTGGTTTTACGAGCGGTAATCAGTTACAGCTTCTTTTTCTTTTTCAAAGAGTCAATAAATCCCTAAAGTTAACTGACTTTTTAGACGGACGAGCATTTCATTTAACTGCGCTTGCGTGGATTCCTTCGACTTTATGGTGATTTTTAAAATTGTTTCTTTGACCTTTCCTACGCCAGGAATGTGTGCCACGGTTTCTCAGACGGTTCAATTAAAAGCATCGTGGTCAGTGGCGGCTCGAGAATCTTGATGTATCGGCAGCTTCTTTCATATAAAACTACGCAAAAGAATCGAACCTTTGGTATTTCGATTGAATTTCTTAGTAATCGATACTTTTGCATTGGTTAAATTGAATAATAACTAAAATCGACCATTAGATAGCCGCTAAGCCGCGCATGGCGTTTCAAAGGCATAGAATTTAATTTCTTTCATATAAAACTACTCAAAAGAATCGAACCTTTGGCATCTCAATTTGAATTTCGTAATAATTGATACTTGCATTGGTTTATTATAAAGGGGTGTCTCCACCTGCGAATTTAAAAGCGCGAATAAACTGATTGAGCCAATGAGCTGCCTTGAAGTCGATAGGTCGATTCCGATGTATCGACAACAAAGAAGCTCATTGGCTCAATCAGTTTATTCGCGCTTTTAAATTCGCAGGTGAAGACACCCCTTAAGTGGAATAATAAAAAAAATCGGATGTTAACCAGCCGCTTATGATATTTCGAACGCACCGAATTGGATTTCTTACAAATAGAATTACTCATAAGAATTAATCCTTTGGCATCTCAGATGAACTTTTTGTAATCGATACTTCTGCATTGGTTTAAATGGAATAGTAACGTAAATCGACTATTAAACAGCCGCGTTTGGTATTTAAAACGCTCAGAATTGGATTTCTAGGGTCCAGAAATTCCAATAGCTGCTCTACTGTGTTTCAGTGAGACGGTTTGTAGGCGCGTGTATAAATCTCGGAATGAATAAAAATTAAACCCCCATTAAATTAAATATTTTACGCCCTGACCGTGGCCGTGGTATAGGACCAAAGATCTGAAGGAGTTTGCTGTCGGTGTTAATTAGCTCGAGAACGGGTTCGACACTTCAACAGTCAACTCCTTTTCGTTGCGACAATTAAACCGTTTTCCTTTCAGGTGACAAAAAAAGTAAAAAAATACACAGGAGAGATGAGATAGGCTCTCGAGTGCTTAAAAGCGAAGACTGGAGTCTGTCCATCTGGATGGAAATGACCATTTCCCTTCTGAACCGAACCGAATGGTCGTTTGTAGTTTATTGTCGAAACAGTCATCATCATTGTCATTGTAGTTGTTTTTTTCTGTTGTTCAGTCATCAAGGGTTGGATGACTGGCTCGACGTTGCCAAGTTTTAAAATTAAATAAAATTCCGATCGGTGGTTGTTTGATTGTGTGATCTTCCGATAGAGGTAGTTTCAGAAGTGTAGGCGCACCTAGACCGATAATCTTTGGAATTTGTCAACATTATTTCTGACATTACTAGAATAAAAATGAGTGAAAATGAAATTGAGCGTTCACCTTTCAATGAGGAACACTTCAAAAGCCAAAGAATTAAGTCAGAGGCAAGTTATTCAGTTTTGATCTGAAGGAATTAAAGTTGAAAATTCGCCAAAGATTATGGTTTAAGTGCGCCTACAATTTTGAAACGAGCTTTAACGTCGAATATAAGGCGATCCAGTGGCAGCTCGTGTTATTTGGCAGCCATTTCTGCCGTCCATTTGAATCTATGTATAACAATCGATTGTTGAAGAAGCAGGTCTTCACTATCGAATCGATTGTTTTGGATTCAATCAAATGGAGGTAAAACATTGTTGCTGAGTTGCACGAGCCAGTGGCGCACCGAGCACTTCAGTTTGGTGGGGGCTTCACCTCAAATTTCCCATTTTCTGAGGCCTTAGGGGGCGGTTTTGAAAGTAATTTTGGCCGAAGATGACCTTTTTTAGAGCAAAATCTTGATGCTTAGGGGGGGTTTTGACCTTAAAACCACCCTCTTCGGTGCGCCACTGGCCCGAGCTGACACTGGGCAATACTCCTACCAGTAGCGCACCGAGAGTTCCTTCATCTCTCTCTTTTCTCCATTAAAAAGCGTATGTTAGATAAGGATGGACAACGAGATAAAACCCCCTCTTTCTGTCCTTTTCCTACGTATACATTCAAATGGGAAATGAGAGAGATGGAAGAGATCCTGATTGCGCCAGTGACTCCTGCGGTACCGGAACAAGTGACTTTTAGGGCATATTGAGACTTTTTTTTGTTTCTCATTATGAGTCAACTCATAAATTAATACTCAAACTACCGTGAATTCTCATTTACGTAACAGCCTTAATAATCGATTATTTTCCATGGATTCATATGGAGAAAGTATCGAAGCTACAGTTCGTCACTGACAATGAGTCTTTGCCTCACTGTCTCTCCTAACCAGGGCTGCCGTTTTGCGTAGAATCAATGCTATTTTTCAATTCACCGATGATTCCACCGGTTGAGAAAGGATTACACATTTCAGTTCAGAGCATGACTATGATAAACTGAAATACTCGCATTCTGTAATTTTTTCTCAACCGGTGGAGTCGTCGATGACTTTAAAAAACTTGCGGATATTTTAATTAATCAACGGAGTTTCCACCGATTAAGGAAAGATTACAGAACAGAGTATTTTCGTGCATTACAGTCATACACTGAACTGAACTGTGTAATCTTTTCTCAACCGGTGGAATCATCGGTGACTAGAAAAATAGCATTGATTCTACGCAAAACGGCAGCCCTGCTCCTAACGAACATTTGAATAAGTTTGGCAACCTTGGATCGGTCTGCTTTTCCTCCTCCTATCTCTCACGGCAGTCAAGACTGTCAAGAGTCTGGCTCTCTGAAAGAGAATAAAACTGAATGTTCTCGGTTTCGACCGGAATCTTGGACATTTCGGGAGTAAAATGTTCTTGATTACAAGTCACCGGTTGCGTCGTTTCATCAAAATTCTGCGATTTTCCGTTGCGAACACATGCATCCGCCGTCGAGAGCCGCTGCATTTCATCAAACATCGACTGATCTTTGACCTTGATAAATCGTTGTCCTATCTTTTTACCTGGAATGTGTGAGCGTTTTACTTGTGCAGATGTTGGGGAAGGCATATTTATTTCATTCGAAAATCCGATTTTTCTCTCGCGTGATTTTTCGATGCGTTAAAAAAAAAAAAAAAAAAAAAAAAAAAAAAAAAAAAAAAAAAAAACTAATCAGAAAAGTAGATACACCTTTTCTGTATTTGATCATTCCTGGTCAAATTTAACGTCCGTTACATGTTAAAATTGTAATTTTGACTTAAAACTAAAATATTTAACTTTTTAGCGATGACCATGTCCGGAGGTCACTACTTGCTTGCAAGCCTCGTTGCAGTATAAAGTACTTAGACAATTTTCAGTTTTAAAGTCAAAATTATAGTTTTCAAACGGAACCGATGTTATATTCTACTCAGAATGACCCTACTACACTGAGGAATTTGAAAATTATTCTATCGATGTTTATCTGACTTGAGGACTGAGGTGTCGCCAATTTTGCTCAAGACATAATGATGTTTTGGATACTGTATGATTTTCAGAAAGTATCTTGATAGAAATGTTAGGGGCGGCTCGTGCAATTTGGCAACAATGTCATCCCTCCATTTGATTGTATGTAAAACAATCGATTCGAAAGTGAAGCAGCGCTTCACCAGCAATCGATTCTTAAACATAGATTCAAATGGAGCGAAGACCTTGTTGCCAAATAGCACGAGCCGCCACTGCAGAGTCTGACAGAATTTCCACTTGAAAAAATGTCTTAATAATAGAACATTTTTTGGAAAGTAATGGACAATATAATCAATACTGGAAAAAAAATATTACCAGAAGCATGACAATATGTGAACCTATATGTAAAAGATAGTACAATCACCAGAATTCTGGTGTTTGTATTGTAGTTCTAGATTTTTTTTTTTTTAGGAAATTCTAGTTGTATGATCGTACTCTGCTATTAACACCAGAATTTTCTGGTCAAAGTACGAGACTTTCTGTCTTTCATATATCGTTGTGCTTTTGGTAATATGACAAGAATTTGGTACTATGACAATCGGTTTTTTTTTCAGTGAAGGGCTGTTCCGATGAGATGAGAGGACTTTCTTTTGGAGGTCATAGTACCTTCACTGGAAATTAATTGATTTGCAGGGTTGTGAGATATCCCTTACGTTTAGTCTTCTGCAGTTCAAAATGTCTATAAAATGTCGTATTTTTCTTGAATTCTCGCTTGTTTTTAACCTACTGGGTCTTTCTTTACTTATATTTTACATCAGGTCCGTTCATACCTTTTTCGGTGCCTTCCATCCGCCCAACCCCAACCTATTTAGCTTCAATTCGGAGCCAAATATTCGCCGCTAAGAAGAAAGTAGTCCGAAAGAACCCTTTTTTGTTTCGACAACCCTAATATATTATTAAAAGAAATAAAAAAGGACAAAAATAAGAAAGTATAAAAAATGTAAATAGTGATGTTGAGTAAAGGGTGCGCCCGATTTTTTTTTTTTTTTTTTTTTTTTTTTTTTTTAAAGAGTTGAAGGATAAGTCGTAAACCTGTCACAAGGTTTGATGCCTCCAGCATTGAATTGGTCACGGGCGTTTTTTCCGCTTTTCGCAACAGGTTAGGTCTCTGTCTCGTTCGCCGCACACTGGGTTAAAAAAAAAAAAAAAAAAAAAACACCAAATTGAAATCACTCTGAATTGTAATAAAATAAATCATTCGGGACTAATTTTATTCATACTTGAACCACTTTTAATCGATTAGCGTAGGGTTCACGAGAAATTCAGTGAAGTTTTTCAGAAATGAGAACTAGAATAAATGTTTTTTTGTGTGATTACTTTTGGTTTTGTGCCTAAAGTTGTTCTAGCCACTTACTCCTCGTTTTTTAACCATAATTTTGTTTTTATGTTTTAAAGGCGTTTTTGTTGCAATTAAAAGCAGGAGGTTTTGAAATTTTTGTCTTCGATGTGTGTCATTGCAGAACTCACCTACTTACCAACTTTACGGAATACTTTTTGATTTTCATAGGTTTTACGGATTTTTTTTTTTTTTTTTTTTTTTTTTTTAAGAGTCAGAAAATGTGGCAAGAAACTGCAAAAAACACTTTTGAGGCATTGCAAGGAGGGATACATTTTTTCATGGAAAATGGAATTTTGCATTTTGCTCATCTAAGCTAATGAAACAAATCGAACTATGGAATGTGCGGCGAATACCCTGCAATTCGATTTATTTCAATGGATTTAAATTTAGTAAATGCAACCCTCCCTAATTGCACGCTCCGTCGCTGATTTTAACCTGATTTTTGGCCTCTCAGAATCTGTAGTTTAGGCCCACTGTATGCCGCGGCACTGCCTCTCTGTCAGCCGGTCCGAAGGGTTGAAATAGTTGCTATAGCCGTGTCATCAAACCTCTAACCGATGAATCCGAGTCCAACGTTTGATGTGACTTTTCGATAATATCGGTTTTTAATAAAATATATTCAGTATCTTGGTTATTATCTCGCCAAGTTTACTGATTGACTTTTGTTGTTGATTCTATCACCCTAAACCCTTTGACTGCCAGGTTAGGGAGACAAATCTCCGCTTGTTCCCTCAAATTAAATGTATAGTTAATTATTCCTACTTTGCAGTGTTGATTTTGCCTACTCTTCTAATTGAAGGCACTCGACAAGACACTATTTTGCAAATGTCAAAAAATTGTAGTGTAGCTTCAAATGTCAAAAAAAAAAAAAAAAAAAAAAAAAAAAAAAAAAAAAAAATGTGAGGCAGATCTATATTCAAGAAAATGAATGTACTCGGGCATGGTATTTATTTATTTATT
Source organism: Trialeurodes vaporariorum (assembly GCA_011764245.1). Classification (NCBI taxonomy): domain Eukaryota; kingdom Metazoa; phylum Arthropoda; class Insecta; order Hemiptera; family Aleyrodidae; genus Trialeurodes; species Trialeurodes vaporariorum. The sequence goes on along the minus strand of VMOF01000111.1, from coordinate 7,613,708 downwards.
CATTTATTTATTTATTTATTTATTTAATTTTGTACATAAGAGCCATTTAGCTTTGAATACACGTCAGGAAAATACTAAACAGATACAAAATAAGAATGATGGTTCTTGAATAATAAATATAATACATAAAAATTTCCTTTTAAATTTAAGTTCTAAGTATGTTAGTCCACAGCTCCTTCACACTGTAAAGAGCTTTGTTGATAAAAAATAATCTTAAGTGATGTCCAAAAAAATTATCAAACTCCTCTTTTTTAAATAAAGATTTTAGGAATTGAATTAAAAATTTGAACCGCTGAGACTGGAATAGAAGCTCTGGAAGCTTCCAATCGAAATTTAGGTGTGTCAAGGTTGACATGCCTACTTTTATAATGATGAGAGGCATGAAAGGGATGGATAAATAAGCTGATTATAGATCGCATATTTTAAAATCTCAAAACAATACAATGAAGATTGAAGGTTGGGTTAATAGTTTTATTTTAGGTTATAACTTTAGGTTAGTATTGAAAGAGTTAAGCTCTTCTTTTATTCCCTTATTTTGAGCATTGCTGAGTAATTAAATGAGACTCGTTCTGAAAAACAGTCTCTCTTGAGCCAACCTTTAAAAACGCGTTTAGAAAAAGAGGAAAAAATTCTGGCTCTGTAATCTGAGGTATCATTGTAATTTCCGATGTTGCATCATAACGTAATCTCTGTTTTTTTTTTTTTTTTTTTTAATGCAAACCGCAGTTTTTCGATTTACTTTTCGTTTGATAACGACTCTTAGTCACCATTTCTGATTACATTAAATTATGTATACTTATACATTTATTTTTTACTTTGGTGATGACGTCAATCTGAGATTTTTGTTTTCTTGGCGGCAGTAGTGCAACGAGAGTTTCTTCATCCCTCTCTTTTCTCCATTAAGAAACGTATGTTAGACAAGGATGGACCAGGGGATAAAACCCCCTCTTTCTGTCCTTTTCCTACTTATACATTCAAATGGGAAATGATAGAGATGGGAGAGATCTTGGTTGCGCCAGTGCTTCTCGGGATGAATGCTTTCTTCCGTTTATTTTAATCTTGATTGTCCAAAGGCACGGTTCCAGGAATCTGGCAACTGTGCACGGAAAAAAAATGACTGGTTGAATTTACCATCTGCTTAGCTGATTTTTGCGTCTGCTAGCAGGTATGGTATATTTCACCATGATATGGTAAATGCAACTTACCTTGTGGTAGCAACTTACATGTCGGTACATTTCACCATTATCTGTTGAAATTTACCATGCTTGATAGCAGACTCCAAAATCACCTATGCAGATGGTAAACTCTTCCAGTCTTTTTTTTTTCCCGTGTGTATTATTCCTATTTAAATGCATGAGAAAAAATCTATGAATAAAAGGCTCATGGCCCCCTCAAGAATTGGGTGCTTTGCTTCTCATACGTTCAAATGGGATGAATTCGTGGTTGGTAAAATCTCTGCGAGCCGATCATTTACTTCATCGTTAAACCTATCGTTAAGACTGTATATAGGAGTGATTCTATTGGTCGAAAATTGTAAAACTTGGACGTTGCTATGGTAACCATCGTTAAGAGTCTCGTTTTACAAAGGTTATTCATGAGTAACCTTTAAAAGACGGACACTATAACAATGGTTACCATAGCAACGGCCAAGTTTTACAATTTTCGACCAATAGCATCACCCATAGACATTCTTAACGATAGGTTTAACGATGAAGTAAATGATCGGCCCGCAGGATCCACTCATGTGATTGTCCAGTTTACTGATAATTTTTTTTTTTTTTTTTTTTTTTTTTTTTTTTTTTTTTTTTTTTTTTTTTTTTTTTTTTTTTAATGTATCTCTCGCGATTTATATTTCATCCTCAAAATTTCAAGGAAGTAGGCATTCATCATTTCCTCCTTTCACTTCCGGAAACATCAAATTTTCGTCAATAGAATACTGTATTTTTTGCTAGGTAAGCTCGTTTTAGAAATAATGTGTTAAATATTTTTCTTTTTTTGAATGAAAGAAGCTATATAAGTGAGTAATTTAGGTACAATTATTCATTTTTCCACTCTCTCACTTGGGAATTTATATATCTTTCCTGTGTTGTGTGTTTTATATCATGCGTTGAAAGAAAGATTGAATTTTTATTCCCGTCATTTCTTATCTTTTATCAATCCTCTCAAGGTCGCGGACTTACTCACCGACGAGCTGACCTCTTGATTTCTCGTGTCACACCTCTTTTGGTCTGGTTTGCGGTGTTGTCAGATGGGCGATGTTTAACATGTTGATCAGTTCAACAGAAATCATGGGCAATGTTTAACATGTTGATGCACTCTAAGAAAGGCGAATAATTGCTTCGCTCGTTTTTAGCAATAGAGTGTTTTGGTAGAGCGATATATCGTATCGATTGCCGCTCGAGGCCTCTGGTTCCAAACAAACTGGTTCAATGTAATTTCCCCATAAGCGAACTTTTGTACGGAAATTTAGGGTATTAAATCAAACAATTGATGCGACCTTTTTGCGATTATGAATTCTACGTCCTCGAAAATGCTTAATTTTGCCTGGTTCCACCGCTAAAACTGCCGAAATCAACAAGATATTACAGATTAAACTATGCGTTTGGAGGTTGGAATCACCCAAATGTTATTGTTGTTGTTGTGGAATTGGCGGGATTTCGGGCGATTCTAACCTACAAACTCAACATTTAATCTGTGATATCTTATTGATTTCGGCAGTTTTAGTCAAGGAACCAGGCATAAGTAAGCATTTTCAAGGACGTAGAATTCATAATCGCAAAAAGGTCGCATCGATTGTTTGATTTAATACCCTAAATTTCCGTTCAAAAGTTCGCTTATGGGGAAATTACATTGAACCAGAGTTTGTTTGGAACCAGAGACCCTCGAGCGGCAATCGATACGATATATCGCTCTCCTAAAACAGTCTATACTCTACGGCGGAGCCCTTTCTCGCCCCCCTCCCTATAATCTTTGGCTACCGTATATTTATAGAAGCATGTACGTTTAAAAATTGTTAGATATGGCAACACTGAAAATGCATTAATCTTTTCAATGACACATTGACACCAAGGAGCTGGCGTTTGAGACGCTCGCAAAAATTTCTCGGGACTGCATCCTGGCCTGGCAATTCATTCGTCATTCGAGTTCTGTTATGAAACTTACCGCCCGCGCTAATCTTTGTTGTGTAGGGAAATCGAATATTTTGATGATTTTTATGTGCGTGAATGCGTGTCACAGTCTCTTATCTGTTTCGAACCTTTGGAATCAGCGTAACTCGCTCGCGATATTTCGGCTCTCAGGAACAAAGGAAAGAACCATGCAAGCCATCACGATTTTATTGTTGAACTTGGCAGTGTTTAACTTGATTTTGCTTGAAAACTCCGTTTGGGGAGCCGTGGCCCTTAAAAGACGGCAGTGTCTCAGTTTTCTCTTGGGATTGGTCGCTGTGATGCTGGTTGTAGCTGAAAATTTACTCCCGATCGCAGTGATATCCAAATGTGTAATTTTTGCCTGCTGAAAGTTTGGTTGAGTTTTTTCTCCTATTTTTGGAAGTTGCAATGGGCGGATGTGAAAAAAATGAGGTAGGTGAATAGTGAATACCAATTGGACTCATTTATATACTAAAGGGACCTATTTGACTTTAGACGTTGCGATTTTCACTCGACTTTATAATATCGATTATTTCAGTTTTTGAAGATTTAAATTTACGAGGTCATCAATAAAAAAAAAGCCGACGTCATGACCTAGATCTTTGAGGGCTTTTTTAGCCATACAAGGGTCAATAGGGCTCTGAGATCCGGTGAAGGTGGACATCTACCGAACTTAAGCGTAAAGTCTGCTGATTTTCAAGTTGTTTGTCCTAAGTTTAAGAGGTCCTTGCTAGCCACCTTCTGTTAAGACTCGACGCTAAGGCTATCGCCCCTTGTAGTAAAATTAGACCTAGATCAAAGAATTTCTTGAAACTTCCAGGAACTTTCCTTCACTATACGTTAAGGCTTGTTCCTGATAATATCAAGCTATTTTATCCGTCAGATCATTTTTAAGGGAGTAAAAAGCCGAAATTAAGTGACAACGTACGTCAAAATAGTAGTAGGTCTGTTTAGTATAAATGTGGCCAATTTCATTGTTAGGGCAATGGGGCTCTTGCAAACTTTTGCTATTGCATAAAAACCTGTAAAAATGACGATGAGTACACTGAAAAATCACGAAATTCACTCTCAGAATCGGGCTTAATGGCGGTTCAAAGCAGGTATCATGGGAGATTCCTATCTAAATTGAGACATATCTCTGTGTTTCCGTATAGAGAAAGTGACAGATTAGACAGGAATCTCCCATGATACCTGCGTTGAAGCGCCATTACGATCTTACCGTTGAAGCAGTCATGTGAGTTCATTACTGAATTTTAGACTTTTTCGGTGTGATTTTTGCTGGTCATTACATCAGATTGGACCATTTATTTGCTTATAGCAAAAGTTTGCAAGAGCCCCGTTGAAGACCCTGGATAGTTTGGTTTTTTTCTCATGAACTTTTAGGTGATGGATAGTAACATTTTGAAAGGTTATAGCAATGAATCACAAATCAATCGCAATAATTTAAGCGGAATAAATTTGTTAAAATTTGATAAGGGGGGGGGGGGTTCCTTCGCGGGCCCGTTGTGGAGTGTGAAAGTCATGAGCTCAGCAATGTATTGTACAACTTTGTAGCATCTTTATCCCAATCCCACCACTCTTGTTTCTAGTGCATACATTTTCCTTACTTTGTATTTTGAGTATACCCAGTTGTCTAGTTTGTGAAGAAGAACAGTATGAGGTCAAGTGGTGTATGAACACTGAACAGAGCCGATATATTAGTCAGAGGACTCAAGCGTAGCCGTATAGTCAGGATCAGGAATATGTCTTTCTCTCTCTTTCTCCATTTGATTGCACGAGTTAGAAAAGGACAGAAATATGGGATGAAGTCACGTGACAGTCCCTATCTTCATCCTTTTCTAACACATGCGTTCAAATAGGGACAGAGAGTTGATGAGCACGAGGGGAGGGCCACGCCGCGATGGCTCACGGATTCTCCAAGTTCTCTCTGATGGTGTTGACAGCAGTGACGGCGCGTGCAATCTGTTAATAACGACGCATCTAGTCCATTTAAAGACATGTAAACGGTCGAAATATTGGGAATGCACGGTGCGCTCCCTAGAAACGATATTTTGCATGGGTTTAAATGGACTAAATGCAAAGTTGCTTGATTTGCACGCGCCGCCACTGGTTTGTTAGAGCTGGTCATAAAAACTAAATCAAATCTATTTTCAACGAGGCATAACCATAGACTTATGCGCTGAGAGAATGATTTTTTTAATCCAAGGCGTGTGTTCGTTTGTGTTAAAGAAACTGCACAGTGAAATATTGACTAAGGGGAAATTAATTTAACCCAAGGAAAATGTCTGCTGCAACAAGTAAAAGATTCCTTGTTGTGACAGTGATTCTCTTTCATGCGATCAGAACTTTATTTCGCGTAAGGAAAACTGTCACAAAAGTAAACGTGTTTCCTTGTTTTTAAAGAAGTGATTTCTCTCTGTGATGGGAAAAATTCATTGAAATAGAGTTTGTTTGGAACCAGCAGATGTCCTCGAATGGCAATCGCAGTGCCGAGGCGTGAAATTCGGCAACAATGTATTTTCCCCCATTTAAATTCACCAAAAAAGTCGAACGCTTCAGTCATCGGCGATGACGAGGCATTTCGACCTATCTAATGTGTTCAAACGGGGAAAAGAAACGTTGCCAAATCGCACGCCTCGCCACTGGGGCAATCGATATACGATATATATCGCTCTACTGAAACATTCTATTCGTGATAGTCGTGACTCATCGCAAACCACCAAAAATTATCGTACAGTTTCGACGTGTTATTTTCAAGTAATATCGTATCCCATCTCTGCAGAACTCGATTCAGTTAGGCATGCGCTAAGTATTTTTGACGCAAGCTTGTTTATCAATTAGTTTTTGTCTCCAGACCCCCAACCCCCCCCCCCAACCCCCCTCCCAACCGTCCCCGCCCCCTCCCTTCCGTGTGGTCACCCTTTTGATCTCTTTCACTTTTAGTATAAGTACATTTTTGCATCCTTTCAATTTTTTCACGGGTAGTGACTAAGCGTCACGGTAATCCGTTGCGCAATGAGAGGTGTCAAATGTCCCGCATCGTGATAGCCAGATGATGAAAAAGAAAAAAAAAAAAAAATACGCCTTCCTTACGTTTAAATTGTATGGAATGTAGGCGATTTTTGTCAAATAATCTGGCAGCGGTGTTGTACGTACTTATCCCATTCTCATGCACGCACGGTTTTGTTGTTCAAAAAGTTGCGCTCCGCGAGTGCGCAGAATCCAGTGGTGCCGTTTTGCGTTCCAAGCGCCTTCAATGCACTGTGTATGCAAAACTAGCACCGCGATGTAGGAATATTTAACTACCCACTTAAATGGGGCTGTTGCACACTTTTGCGTTTTGCGTTCCTTCGAGCGCCTTCAATGCACTGTGTATGCAAAACCAGCACCGCGATGTAGGAATATTTAACTACCCACTTAAATGGGGCTGTTGCACACTTTTGCGTTTTGCGTTCCTTCGAGCGCCTTCAATGCACTGTGTATGCAAAACCAGCACCGCGATGTAGGAATATTTAACCACCCACTTAAATGGGGCTGTTGCACACTTTTGCTGTAAGCGATTTAATGGTCGATTCTGTAGTAAAAACCTCCAAAAAATAACGATAGCAGCACTTCCTAAATCCACTCCTAAACTCAATAAACGCTTTTATTAGCGCGAGTGTAATGTTGGCATAGGGCAGTAATAATGGGAAATTTCTATCTTAATTTCGTCACTCTCTCTTTGCTGACAATGATGATTCACAGAGTTAGTTATCATAATAGTGGTCCACATTCGATGAATGGTTCCGTGACATCTAGTGACACCGGTGCCAAATGAAAGTCGTCTCTTCTTGGTCACTTCTTAATGGAGTTACATTAGTGTTAGACGGGAATCTCCCATTATTACTATAAGTCACCATTACGCTTGCGCAATGGGGCTGTTGCACACTTTTGCTATAAGCGATTTAATAGTCGATTATGGCGTAAAAATCTCAACAAATAACGATGGCGGCACTAAAAACTTCCAAAATCCACTCTTAAACTCAATAAACGCAGTTGTTTGCGCGGGCGTAATGGTGGCCGAAGGCACTAACAATGGGAGATTCCTATCTTAATTTCTTCACTCTTTCTATGCTGACAAGGATGATTCACAGAGTAATTAGTCATCAGAGTGATGATCCACATCCGATGAATGGTGCCGCAACACCAAGTGACACCGGTGTCAAATGAAAGTAGTCTCTTATTGGTCACTTCTTGATGGAGTTTCAGAAGTGTTAGATGGGAATCTCCCATTGTTAGTGCCTTCGGCCACCATTACGCTCCCGCAAATAACTGCGTTTATTAAGTTTAGGAGTGGATTTTGGAAGTTTTTAGTGCCGCCATCGTTATTTTCTGAGGTTTTTACGGAATAATTGACTATTAAATCGCTTATAGCAAAAGTGTGCAATAGCCCCATAAAAAGCGTTTATTGAGTTTAGGAGTGGATTTTGGAAGTTTTCAGTGCTGCTATCGTTATTTATGAAGGTTTTTACATCAGAATTGACTATTATATCGCTTGTAGCAAAAGTGTGCAACAGCCCCATTACCAGTGGCGTAGCATGCAATTTGGCAGCGTTGTATTTATCCATTTAAAACCTTGTAAAAGGTCGAATGCGAGGGTGTTAGGAGTGGATTTCGGAAGTTTTTCGTGCTACCATCGTTATTTTTTTAGGTTTTTACACCAGAGTCAACTGTTAGATCGCTTGTAGCAACAGCCCCATCATATACGATTTTTAAGTAGATTCCAGGAATCTACTTATTGCAGAGGGTGCGATGTTGGATTTTTCGGGAAATTTTATCAAATGAGCACGTTTCATGGTCCCCTGAGTGAGAAAATACCACTCGTTGAAAATTGTATGTATGTATATATATATATATATATGTTTATATGGATGTTTCAGCCAGTTTTACCGTTTTTATGTCCCACGATCCTGTTCGTAATTTTTGGTTTTTATTTTTGAAATTTGTCTCAACTTTTCGTTGGGTTTAATTCTTGGATGAGTTCGAAGATGGTGTAAATCCGACAGTTAGTTTTCGCGTTATGGGCCGTGTTTGAGTCGTAAAATGTGTTTTTGAGGTTTATTTTTAGGAGTGTTTGTTTTGAGTATTTTTTTTTGGGAAATTTATGTTAGCCGTTTTGATACGCAACTTTTTTACTCGAGTCATTTTTTCGTTTTTTTGCGTTGTAAGCGAGTTATAGTGATGTGTTTTTCGGGTTTTTTGGCAGTGTTTTTATATGAAGAAATTGTTTTTTTGGTTCAAAAATTTTAGTATATATCGTGGAGGATGTTTTTAGTTCATATGCTCCATTTCTTAAATTTTCCTTGTGTTTTACGTGTTTTACGAGCTATTTAGTTTCTTATGGGATTTTACATGTGAAAGACAAGGATAGTGTATTGGTATAATTGCTCGTTCTTTGTTTTACACGTGCACTGTTGCTTACGTACGTTATTTATTTATTTTCTTGTTTGATCAGCTGCTCTTATTCAAATTTATTCCTCATTAGCGTTACAAAGATTACACATTTTTCTATCTTGGTACTATAATCTTTTTCTCATGGGTATTTTTATTTAAATGTTGAACAGCTGATAAAAAAAAAATGAATAATTCAAAGAAAATCATAACATAACCTATTTATTGAAATTTGTGAAAAACTTATATAACCTAGCTTTTATTTCTCACTTGCATTGTAAAGATTACACATTTCTCTATTGGTAATATAATCTTTTTCACAATAATATTTGGATTTTGAGCAGCTGATGAAATAAAAAAAAAAAAAATTTAACGAAAATTATAACCTATATTTAAATTTTTGAAAAAATGATGTAACCAAGCATGGAATCTACTTCGTCTTACCGGCCTGCCGGGAGGCATTATTTTTTTTTTTTTTTTTTTTTTTTTTTTTTTTTTTTTTTTTTTTTTTTATTCAATGTAAATTTTTTGAATTACCCGCCAAACCTGGCAGCACTGAAAGCGTTCCTTCGTCTGTCCCGTTCCGTTCCGCGTAGTTGAGTTATGCGAAATTCCTCTTGTTCCTTGGACTGATCTTAAATTTATCCCAGCAGTGGATCAGACAAAGTCAACCGCTCGGTTTTTTTTTTTTTTTTTTTTTTTTATTTTCATTTTATTTTTCTAAGACATCACCTCCATGAAGAAATGCACTTTGACGCATTAATTTTTCATTCCAATAACAATAAAATTAAAATGTAAAAAGGGAATATCGAGGAGGAATGATTACTGAAATGAGGCCACACCCTCCACCCCCGTCTACTCGAGAATTTGTGAGCACGAGGCGAAAAGTGAGTGGTCAGGACTCACAATCAGGGGCCGAGGCCCGAGGGCCAACTTGTTTTGTCTCATCGGAGTCCTCAATTGCGCAACTTTGTCGGCCTCTTGGGACGTCCGAAGTGTCGCCTTTTCACCGCGAGACGATTCCGCGGACGCCGACCGAAAATCGAAACTGAAGACATGTCATCACTCATTATTTTCACCAACTCGCATGTTGCCCGTTCTAGTTGGAGATGGCGAAATCCCAGATATGAAGAAATATTTAAAAAAAAAAAAAAAAAAAAAAAGCTTTTTGAAACATTTTAACAAAAGCATTTTATTCAAAATATTTTAATAACATTTTAAAAATATGTTTGCCTTTTGAAAATATTTTGACAGCTAATCGGCATGGACAAATCTTGTTTTTTAAAATGTTTTTAAAATATTTACAAAAGGTTACCGAAAACTTTTCGGCAAGATTTTCAAAATGTTGGTAAAATATTTCTTTCATATCTGGAATATTTCGATGCGGCGACTCGGAGACCACTTTCACATTTTTTTGAAAATTCGTTAGGAAAATCATTGATTTCGATCCCATGGAAATCGGGGCACATCTCTGGAAGAAGGGACCGTCAAACAGTATAAATATGCTCATTTGAAGAAATCTTGATGTTGCTTTGATGATAGTTTCTGGAGTAGAACACGAACGTTTGTTTTGTTTTGTTTTTTAATTGTGATAGAATATCAAAATATTTATCACCTCTTTTGTGCCCCCGTTTTTAAAAATGAATCAAAAAATGCCTTTCTATCGCTGCTTTCTTTTGAAAATTATTTTCGGAGAGGTTTGCTTGCTGAGGGTTGGATTTTGCTTCGTTTGATTTGGTTTTTATACCCAGATTGATCTATGGTTTCGTTTTGGTTTGGTTTTCATAACTAAATTGATCTCTAGTTCTGTTTTTTATTTATAAATATAAAGTTTATATCAGGTTGCAAACCAGTTAAACTAACTATTATTATTAAAGGGTCAGATTGCGAAAAAGAGGTTTGCGTGTAGCAATATTTGGAGTATGGAAACCCTCTTGTAAAAAATTTGACGCTAGAAGATTTTTAATCACTCTTACTTCATCTTACTTGGAATTTGATAACCTTTCTGGGATCATTTTCCAGATTACTTTTCAAGGATGATTTAAAATTTGTGTGACTAGTTTTCCAAACATTTTATGGGTTTCCTTCCAGCTCAGGCCACATTTTTTTTTCTTTTCATCTAAAATGCTCCGGAAGACCGGAACACTTTCTTCCTCATGACTTTTTATTTGTATCGTAACAAATTGAATTCATAAGATGAAAAGTTATTGGCCGCCGATTTCTACGGAAACACTTTAATTAAAAATTGATCTGTAACCAAAGGCGGGGGTTCAGCAATCTGGCAACTTTGTATCATTCCCATTTGAATGTATGATAAACTATCGATTAGTAAAAGGGCCGTGGCCCCACAAGAATCGATTTATTCTCATACGCTCAAATGGGATAAATTCGTGGTTGCCGAATTGCAGGATCCGCCCATGTGACTGTAATTCGTGTTTGCCAGTTGTTTGCGCGCTTTGGCAATTATGAGCCTCGTGGTTGACCAGTTTTTTTTTTTTTTTTTTTTTTTTTTTTTTACCGCCTTTTTCCCGCATTCTATATCTACCATTCAGACTGAGAACGTAATAGCAAGTTTAGTGCAGTTATGACTCTGTGTCGGACTAATTTAAATGCACATTTTTGCATTTGTAAAGATCATTTTATTCTTTTATGTGTCGGGACACCCTTGCTTTATACCTCAAGTTTTTATTCCATTTATCTACTTTGTGACTGCCTCAATGGTTGTCGTCAACGTTTATGTTAAATTATTCGCGTCTTTGTCTACCAAGTTTATTCTCATGCTCGTCAATATTCAAGTTAGAATAATGGACACTTCAGTTCCTTATTCTACCATCAGATCGATTCATCCAATTGTTAAATATATTTTAAGTGTCGTCAAAAAAGCAATACAGTATTAGAACTGCGAAAGAGGCCTGAGCGAAACTGAGTTGGCTCTTGAAGTTTTGAACAATCGATCAGTGGCGGCTCGTGCAATCTGGCAACCGTGCACTTTTGCCATTTAAACGTATGCAAAAAGATCGATACTAGGTGAGGCGCTGCGCCTCACCAAGTAATCGATTGTTTTACACAGTTTTAAATGGAGTAAATCCATTGTTGCCACATTGCACGAGCCGCCGCTGCAATCGATTATCGTCTTCCTTCACTGAAAAAAAAAGTTTACCAGAAGTCAGTAGCGCACCGAGAGTTTCTTCATCTCTCTCTTTTCTCTATTAAGAAACGTATGTTAGACAAGGATGGACAAGGGGAAAAAACCCCCTCCTTCTGTCCTTTTCCTACTCATACATTCAAATGGGAAATGAGAGAGATGGAAGATATCCTGGTTGCGCCAGTGCCAGAAGTATGACAATATGTGAACCTATGTAAGGGATAGCGCATTGGGGCTCTTGCAAACTTTTGCTACAGGGGATTGAAGAGTTGATTCTTGCATAGAAACCTGTAAAAATGACGATGAGTACACTAAAAAAATCACGAAATTCACTCTCAGAATCGGGCTTATTGGCGGAGAGTCGCAGGTGTCATGGGAGATTCCTATCTAAATTGAGACTTATATCTGTGTTTCCGTAGAGAAAGTGACATAATAGACAGGAATCTCCCATGATACCTGCGTCGAACCGCCATTACCATCTTGCCGTTATAGCAGTTATGTGAGTTTATTGCTGCATTTTAGACTTTCTCAGTGTGATTTTCGTGATTTTTGCTGGTCTTTACATAATATTGGACTATTTATTTGCTTATAGCAAAAGTTTGCAAGAGCCCCATTACCAGAATGTTAGTGTTTGTACCATGACAAGTTTTAGGAAATTCTAGTTCTATGACTATATATTAACACCAGAAGTTTCTGGTTAAAGTAGGTACTAGGTGCTTTTTTTTTTTTTTTTTTTTTTTTTATTCTTTTTCCTGACGTGTATCTCAAGCTAATGGCTCTTATGTACAAAGTTAAATAAATAAATACTAGACTTGTATTGCTTGTTCACGGATCGTTGTGCTTCCGGTAATATGACTAGAATCCGGTTTTATGACTATCGATTTTTTTCAGCGTTCGATTTAAACATGTTAACCAGCTCAAGAGCATCGATTATTTGAACTGTCAGAGAATCGATTGGATTATTTTCCGCATGTATTCGCTGCAATCTGTGACGGAGACTCCACCGTTTGAGAAAAGATTTCATTACAGATCTGCGTATATTCGTTCATCCCAGTCAAAACTGAACTTGACTGTTTAAGTATAAGTAATCTTTCGATCAATCGGTGGAATCATCGGTGAAATCATCGGTGAATTGAAAAATATCATTCAATATACACAGTATAATGTACAATTACACACAGTGCCAGAGCTCTGTGCTATCCGTCTCGATTTTCTGAAAATACTCGTATTAAAAAAAAATCTGCAACCGGTAAGAGTTCGTTTTAGAAGTGTGTAGATGGACCCCGACTGCGATAATCTTTGGAATCTTTCCAACAATAATATTTTTCTTATCGCATGATGGAGTTGAATGGACTTGTATTTGAGCTTTGGATTTTCAATAAAAAAAAAAAAAAAAAAAAAAACGCTTTAAAATCAAAAAGTCAAAGTTGGAAACGAGTTTTGTTTTAATTTGGAAGAAATGAAATTGAAATTTCGCGAGATATAATTGCGGTGAGCTCTGCTTACTCTTCTGAATTAAACGTTGCGAGATGAGAAGAGGCGATTTTTGGATTTTTCCGTTAGATTTTGCAACTTTGCCCACCCATCCCTCGGGCAAACGCTGGAATCAATGTTCGGAAACTGCGAATATAGAGCAGTGTTGCTTTCTCTTCATTGTCTCTCTCGCTCTTGCTGTAATCTCTTCCTTGCTCTCTGTCTCTCGCATTGTTTCTCGGTAACCAAAGTGAACCGCGAGGGATTTTTTCGGGCTCAGAAATTTCATAACCGATCTTATACTTATTGACGCCATGCAATGAGATCATAACGGATCTCAGCGCACAATGCTTCGGCGCAAACTGGGTCAAAATATGGATTTTTCTGGACAAGAAAAGTTGTTGTTTGTTTCAAAAAAGCATATTAGTGCTGATATTTTCCATATTTTCTCAATCAATCAATACCAGTTCAAAAATGAATGATTTTACGAAATAAGTCACAATATATTATGTTGATTTTTTTAAATTTTTATAATGATATTATTTTAATTTAATTAATTTTCAATTGTATATTATTTTTATTTTATAACCGATTTTATTGACGCCATGCATCGCGATCATAACGGATCTCAGCGCACAATGCTTCGGCGCACACTGGATCAAATCATATATTTTTCCGGACATGTATGAAGCTGAAAACGTTTCAGTGCGCTGCTATTTTCCATGTTTTTTTCACTCTTTTTCAGCTTTTTTATAAATAATTTCACCCATTTATCCATGGCCTCCTCTTCTCGCTGTTGTTTTTATTTTAATTTTTATAATCTTCATTTTTATTCGTAAAGTTTTGTCCGGGAAATTCCATGTTTCGAGCCACGTTGCGGCGGGTCGCTTCGGCCTCCCGCGAAAAGATCAACTGAGATACATTCTCCGGAAGATAGGCCTTCAAAACGTGAGGTGTGCTCGTACGAAGAAAGCCCCATTCAACTATGATACCAATATCCTTCTGAACGAGCGCACCTGACGTTTCTTGTGTCCCTCTTTCGAAGCAACGGAGGAAGGACCAATCGGCTTTGAAGAAAAGAAAAGCTTGCAGGTGTGTCAACAGCGCAAGCGTCAAATTCTCTCGCGTCGGAGGTGCATGGCAGTAGCCCAGTTTTTTGGAGAAGGGGGGGGGGAGGTTTAGATCGTGTATCTTACTCCTGGGTATCAAGTTTTTTTTTTTTTTTTTTTTTTTTTTTTTATCCGTCCGATGTTGACAATAGCCTCTCTTCAAACTACAGGCTCTATTCTTTACCTTCCTCAACCCACCACCTCGAGCCTTACCCCCCCCCCCCCCCTTTCCTCCCCCCCCCTCCCCCATTACCCGTCAACTTGTTTCTCTTCTCATTCTTCTGATAACCAATTTAAATCGATCGAGTCTAATGTAAGTACATCGATGACGATGCAGAAAGATCGGGCTGATGTGGGGGGGGGAGGTGAGAAAGGGGGAAAAATGGTTCTTTTGTTTCAAACTGTGAGTTTCTGAGCTTTTGGGCGTTACGAACTTTGCGATCGATCTCTTCAGGTCAGGTCCATGCAAGTTCCGTTGGAGTATAACCGAAGCTCTCTAATTTGCCCCAGTACAGACAGCCCCCCCCCCCAAATTACATCGTCGCCTTTTACTGGAGCACTATGGTTGAAGGTTTTTAAAAAATGGCACAAATTCAGAAAGTAAATTTCTCATTTAAAATATTTCAAGACCAATTTCCATCACAGAAAACACTTTTAATAAGTGTTTCAAACGTTGGTGTAGCACAGAAAAGTTTTAAATTGAGCTTGGAATTGTGGAAAACAAATTATTTTTGATTAATTTTTTTTTTTTTTTGCTGGTTTTTGGCCACTTTTTTTTCCAATCTCAAGCCATAGTCTAATTTTAAGATCTTTAAAAAATGGCCAAAAATCAGAAAGTGGAGTCTTCTTAAATATTTCAAGACCAATTTCCATCACAGAAAACACTTTTAATAAGTGTTTCAAACGTAGGAATGGCACAGGAAAGTTTTAAATTGAGCTTGAAAGATGGAAAACACATGATTTTTAATTACTTTTTCTTACTGGTTTTTGACCACTTTTCTTTGCAATCTCAAGCCATAGTCTAGTAGGAATGGCACAGGCAAGTTTTAAAGATGCGCGAATAATAATATATGTAGTGAAAAGAAAAAAAAGTATACGTTACAATTAAAACTCGTCAAATTTGTCAATATTAAATTGTGCGGAAAAATGGATGACATGCCAGGGAATTTATAACTTAAAAGAAAGAGAATTCAACCGTACTCTGCTAATCACTCAATAAGGTGAAATAAACCTGAATATACCTACATTATTTGGTATCGAACTTTCTTGACTATATACCTATATGTGGCGCGAATCTCCAGAAAATCATCGATAAAACCAGCCAACACTAAAGTATAAACTAAGTCTAATAAATTACGTCTCCTTAATAATTTCTTCGTTTATCTTGGCATCATACTTTACTATTCACTTAACTAAAATGTCTGTAAAATTTCGAAATTCATTAATTTCTCAATGGTTCTGAAAATGGCTCATTGCCGTTTCAAACGTTCAAAACTCTTTCAGACACATTCTTTCGTGAAGATCAAATATCCGCCTTTTTTCAATGAAACATTTTCCTACTAATCCTAGAATAATGCGAGGAACTCAAGGGGGGGGGGGAGGAAGAAAGAAAGAAAAAATCATTCTAGCGTATTTGAGAAGAAAATGTCAGAAGTATATTTAAATCCTTTGAAAGGAAGACGTGCCCTTTTTCAATTTAACCTTTTAAGTATCATGGAAATGAAAATCAAAGCATTTTTTCCTTTGTTACCTACTTTCTTTATTTTATTTAATTTTCTTCCTTTTTTTTTTCTTATTCCTATTAAAAGAGGGCGATAATTCACCACTCTTGCTTGGGAGGAGGTAGCACCCCCCCCCCCCCCCCCCCCCCAAACCTTAAGTCGATGCTTCTGCATGTTCACATATGATTTGAAAGTCGACAAATTGGATATAAAAATAGCTGAATTTGATGGTAAGGAATTCTCGAGTTCGAATGATTGAATCTTTTCTCAATGAAAAATGAGAAGGCATCACAGTAGGAGAAAACGGGGTAGGGGGGTAGAGGGGAAGTTAGAATCATTTGTAATGAGTCATTGTCTGACCATCAAAGACGCATTTAAAATGAAATGCGTGGCCTTAAGAATAAATTTTACCCTCTTCGGATGGACGTATATTGAAGCGTTGGAAAAAGATTCCTAAAAATTAACCATAAAAAAATGCTCTCGGAGCAAGTCCAATTTGTTCTCTAGTTTAAAGTGTGTTTTATTCTTCTGTCGTCTGATGTTTTATCCATCCATCCGAACGGAGAGAAGAACTGGTCAGATTAGCGCGTGCTCAGCGGTCAGAGAAGTGATATATCACTCGGCATATCTTCTGATTAATTGTAAAGATTAACGATTTTATTTGTCTTAAATTAACTATTCCGAGGAAGATTTTTTATTTAGACTTCATGCTCTGCTCCGGTTTTTTTTCTCTTTCTTTTCTTTTCTTTCTATTTCTTTTCTTTTCTTCCATGTCGCGTCGCATCATCCTCAGTTCGCTTTTACGGTTTTATCGATTTTCTCTCTCTTTTATTAACTTAAATGTCGCAGGCTTGATGTGTAAAGGTCCGTCGTATTCCACGACAAACATGGAGGAATAAAATGTCGGGGTATAATTTTATTATTCGTCTGCCATTTGTCGCAATTTTAACTGAAATACTGTCTGATTTTATTCGTTTCTTATTCTCATGCAAACAGCCCCCCCCCCTTCTTACGCACCTCTTCTATACACTCTCTCTCTCTCTCTCTCTCTCCCTCTCTCTCCCTCTATCTATCTCTCTCCCTCTCTTTCTCTCTCTCCCCTCTCTCTCTCTCCTCTCTCTCTCTCTCTCTCTCTCTCTCTCACTCTCTCTCTCTATCTCTCTCTCTCTCTCTCTCTCTATCTCTCTCTTTCTATGGTAGCGTTCTAGAATTCAACCATTTGATGCATCCATGCAAAAAAGATTACATTATTCTATGATGTAGTATATCTATGTATATTGAAAAGTGCTGCTATTCGTAATCTTTTTTGCATGGATGCAGTAAATGGTTGAATTCTAGAACGGTACCTATTTTCCCCTCTCTCTCTCTCTCTCTCTCTCTCCTCTCTCTCTTCCCCCTCTCTCTCTCTCTCTCTCCCCCCTCCCCTTTCCCCCTCCCCCTCCCCCTCCCCTCCCCTCCCCCCCTCCCTCCCCCCCTCCCTCCCCCCCTCCCCCCCCTCCCAAATCTCTCTCTCTCTCTCTCTCTTCTCTCCCCCCTCTCTCCCTCTATCTATCCTCTCCCTCTCTTTTTTCTCTCTCTCTCTCCCCTCTCTTTTCTTCTCTCTCTCTCTCTCTCTATCTCTCTCTCTCTATCTCTCTCTTTCTATGGTAGCGTTCTAGAATTCAACCCCTTTGATGCATCCATGCAAAAAAAAATTACATTATTTTATGATGTAGTATATCTATGTATATTGAAAAGTGCTGCTATTCGTAATCTTTTTTGCATGGATGCAGTAAATGGTTGAATTCTAGAACGGTACCTATCTCTCTCTCTCTCTCTCTCTCTCTCTCTCTCTCCTCTCTCTCCCCCCTCCCTCCCTCCCTCTCCCTCCCTCCCTCCCTCCCTCCCTCCCTCCCTCCCTCTCTCTCTCTCTCTCTCTCTCTCTTTCTCTCTCTCTCTCTCTCTCTCTCTCTCTCTCTCTCTTCCCCACTCTCTCCCACTCTTTCTCTTTGAGCATCTGACTGCACGTGTCAGAGAAGGATAGAAACAGAAGCTGGATTCTTGTGACAGCCCCTCTATCCATCTTTTTCTAACGCATGCGTTCAAATGGGTAAAGAGAGAGCACCGTTGCCAGATGGAGGGTAAAAAGCCGTATCGTCCCCATTTAAATCAATGTAAAACGTACGGCTTTTTCACCCCAATCTGGCAACACTGAGAGAGAGAAATACTTGAGTCCTGGCCTCGACTATAGCATATCACATCATAAAACAAAGGCTGAGTAAGGGGCTGTTTAAAAGAAAGAAAGAAAAAACCGCGCATCAACAAGCGTTTTCTTATATGTAGGTGTGTCCTTTTAGAAATCAACGATTCAAACTATCGTCGGACAGAAACGTTTCATTTATCCTTGTAAAGCTCGTTACGACCACCAAATCTCGTATCGCAGGTGAAAACGAATCGCGTGTGTTTGTGCGTTTTTCATTCAGAAATTGTGTCATTTCACGAGGGTTCGTGGAGGTGGAGGGGAGCGGGGCGTCTATGGAACCCCATACTATATACGTGCGTTTTTCGGAACGGTTTGTACCGGTCGCCCCTCCTCCTCCCCCCCATTCTCACGGGGGGCTCTGAAAGACACGTGTAATTGCACGCTTCGTGAACTTGCAACGCGGCCGGCGCACAGAGGTACAAATCATGGAATTACCGGGACAAAATTTTACGAGTAAAATTCAAGATTATAAGAACATTAAATAGCAAGATAACTTCAAAATGTGTGAAATCATTCCTTTAAGAGCTTAAAATGAGTCAAACAACATGATTTCTTTCAAGAAAATATCACGTCTAAAATGTTTTTAAAACCAAAAAACCAAAATTTTTCATGGCCGGCAAAATTCATCGTTCGATCCAATGTGCGGCGGGACGTGGGTCGAATTTAACGCTTCGTTGGACTTTTAGCTCTTGGGACCGGACTGAAATTGATCACACCTTGTTCAAAATGTATCGAATAGAATGCGGGGCTATTGGAAACTTTTGCTTTGAGCATAAATGAATAGTCGAATCTGATGTAAAAATAACCAGCGGAAATCACGAATATCCCACTGAGAAAGACTACATCAAGTTTGTAATGGCGGTTCAACGCAGGTATTATGGGAGATTCCTGCTTTAATTTGTCATTTTCTCTAATTGTAAGGAAACACAGAGATATGTCTCAATTTAGATATAGGAATCTCCCGTGAAACCTGCGTCTCTCCGCCATTTAGCCCGATTACATGAGAGTGAATTTTGTGATTTTTTAGTGTACTCATCGTTATTTTTCACAGGTTTTTGTGCAAGAATCAACTCTTCAATCCCCCGTAGCAAAAGTTTGCATGAGCCTCATTTTATGTGCTCTCAGGAAATTCAGGTCATTTTAATGTAGCTGTCGCACTTTTTCGCGAGAAGCAATTTAAGGGTCGATAAGTTTCAAGTTTTTATCTCTTTTAGAGCCTGCAAATTATACCGTTCGCGCTCTTAAATTCTGTCGGGTAGGTAAATATTCTTACTCCGCGGTGCTCATTTTGTCTATTCCTTGAATTGAAGGCGCTCGACATAAAATTCTCTTGTAAGTTTCTAGGATTCAGTTCCCCCCCCCCCAAATGTTAAATAAGAAATTGAAACTTTGTTTTGTAAATTTACCTCACTAGTACCCGGAAAAAAAGACTGGTAGAATTTATCATCTGCAAAGCTGATTTTGGAGTCTGCTATCAAGTATGGTAAATTTTACCATCATATAATAAATGCAACGTACCTTGCGGTAAATTAAGATAATCTGTTGGTACATTTTACCACAAGGTAAGTTGCAATCTGACAACCGTGCAATTAGTCGATTCAAGCCCATACAAAATATCGAATTCAAGGTTATTTATTGTATATACGCTCGAAAGTTCTTTTTTATGGATTTAAAGGGGCAAAATGCAACGTTTGCTGGGTACGCTCCTGTTTTATCCCTTTGTATAACGGACAGTGGCGAGGCGTGCGATTTGGCAACGTTCCCTTTACCCCATTTAAATACATTAGAAAGGTCGAAATGCATGGTTATCGCCGATGACTGAAGCGTTCGACTTTTTTGGTGGATTAAAATGGAGAAAATACATTGTTGCCAAAGTTCACGCTTCGCCACTGATGACGGATCGGTTTTGTTTTAAGTCGAAAAAGTTGAAGAGGTTCTGCTTCTGGCCGCAAGGAAGGAAACAATTGCAACCGTTAAAACTCAGGGTCTGTTGGGGAGTTGTCATGCAATTCGTGTTGTGCGCAGTTATCCTGCCTGGAGGAACTCGCCCTATTCGCGATATTTACTTGGCGTTGTAGAGTTGTTTATGACCGGAGTATGTAATTTATAGTAAGGGAGTATCAGGATGGGGCTATTGCACACTTTTGCTATAAGCGATTTAATAGTCGATTATGGCGTAAAAACCTCAACAAATAACGATGGTGGCACTAAAAACTTCCAAAATCCCCTCCTAAACTCAATAAACGCAGTTATTTGCGCGAGCGTAATGGTGGCCGAAGGCACTAACAATGGGTGATTCCTATCTTAATTTCGTCACTCTTTCTATGCTGACGAGGATGATTCACAGAGTAATTAGTCAACAGAGTGATGATGCACATCCGATGAATGGTACCGCAACACCAAGTGACACCGGTGTCAAATGAAAGTAGTCTCTTATTGGTCACTTCTTGATGGAGTTTCAGAATTGTTAGATGGGAATCTCCCATTGTTAGTGCCTTCGGCCACCATTACGCTCCCGCAAATAACTGCGTTTATTGAGTTTAGGAGTGAACTTTGGAAGTTTTTAGTGCCGCCATCGTTATTTGTTGAGGTTTTTACGCCATAATCGACTATTAAATCGCTTATAGCAAAAGTGTGCAATAGCCCCATTACAGATTCATTCTACTTAACATGATTCTTGGGTAGATTGTAGTTCGAACGGTGGACACAACGTCGCGCTGCTCAATATGTCAACAGTATTTGGCTGAAATTGACGAATTTTCGCTAAAAGCACACATTTGAGGAACCTCGGCACCTGCGCACATACTTCAGGAAGATACTCTGAATGTTTCAAGCTGAAATACTCAAAAATAAAGCTTGAAATTACGAAATACGAAAATTCCCATAAGCCTCAATGAGTGCGGGTGAGGCGGATAGACGCATTACCACTCGCACTCACTCTCACTCACTAAGCTTATGGCAAAATGATTTTCACAATTTACGGCTTTAATTCTAAACCAATTTTGCTCGTTTCGGGCTCAAAAAATCCGTAAAATTTTTTTTGCGGGTGCTGACTTTACTGGATTTAGCGTTTTATCTTCCGACGTTTTGGAACATTTTGCACCCCTGAAAATGGTTTTATTTCTGGCACGGATGCATGAATTCTAATTTCCCACCTATGCATCGATTTTGAGCGTATACTTATTAGACATGTTTCCAACCTGTGAAAAAAAAAAAAAAAAAAAAAAAAAAAAAACCGGCGGAGAAGATAAAATCGCGAAAAGTGGGCGTAAAAGAGAGACATCCCGATCACTGATTTATTTTAATTGTTAATAGTTATCTTTTGATAATTTGTTTTTCGACGCTTTGCTTTTTTTTTTTTGTTTCTCCGCAAACTTTCGTATAGAAAATTTCCTAGTAAAGGAATTTTTCGAAAATTCTGTGGGGTGAAGGTCGTGGATGAAACTTCCGACGTTTTGGAACATATTGCACCCCCTGAAAATGGTTTTATTTCTGGCTCGGATGCGTGAATCCTATTTTCCTACCTCAACCTGTACTATCGACGAATGAAAGATTGTCGCGAATTTTTCCGCACATTTTTAGTTATGGGTGTGAGAGTGGGACTGATCTGCAACGGCTTTTCCCGCCCCACCCGTACTGCCCTCTCGCCTGCAAGGTGTGGGGAGTATGAAGAGTGGCCGAACCGGAACCTCGAAGGCGAAACTTAGCTCGTGAATAGCTCGCGACAATCTTTAATCCGTCGATGGTGCATCGATTTTGAGCGTATACTTATTAGACGTGTTTCCAAACAGTGCAAAAAAAAAAAAAAAAAAAAAAAAAAAAAAAACGGCGTAAAAGATAAACATCCCGATCACCGATTTATTTTAATTGCTCATAGTTATCCTTTGATATTTTGTATTTTGACGTTTTGCTTTTGTTTGTTTGTTTTAGCTTGTTTGAACATGAGATTATGAGCTATGTGCCGGCTAGCCGGCCTGCATCTCCACGAGGATCGCCGCACGCATCGCCCGGTCTTCCACGAGCCAACATAAGAGCACCCGCTCCACACAGAAGAGATTTTGAGGCCAAGCTTCGTAACTTTTATAAAGTTTTAGAGTCCAAAGGATACGGGCAAGGCCCCGGAAAATTAAAGTAAGTCCTTTTCTCACTCTCCTCCGAATGAAGGGTTGAAATCAAACTATCCGCATGCTTTTGGGTGGCAATCTTAACAGAATTTCACGCTGAGAACGAATCTGCACGGGGGAAAAAAATTACTTTCCTCTAATGGAAGGAAATTCAATTTTACGAGGCGCTTCCCAAAAATAAATGTTTTCAAAAAAGTATCAATACAACCCTTAAACCCCGAAGAACAACGGGCCCAAACAGTCAAACACCAGACAGATGATAGTTACTGAAAAAATAAAGGATGATAGATTACTAAACAAAGGCAAAAAACTTTACGTTAAACTACCGAAAAAATTGAAAGAATTATCAAGGGAAAATGCAAATTTTAAAAGTAAGTTACACGAGTATCTAATTGCGAGTTGTCCGTATGCATTACCATAGACTAGTAATTATACTAGGTATATTTATATATGTAATTATATTAACATGTAGTTTTTTGTTTGACGCATTTGTACAGATTGTAAAAAATTCGTGAAATTGCAAATAAAGGTTTATTTATTTATTTATTTACTTGAGAGAAACAGGCGAAAGACAAAGGAAGATCCCTTGCCTCGTTGACAAAAGGAGGTGCGGAGGTGTAATTGCTTTGCCATTTAGCGATTTTCATCATTTATGAAAAGCGCCTAATCAAATGGAATAGAGTATAGTTCAAACCAAAGTATATAGAGAAAAGGAGAAGAAATTAATCCTTTATCGTAGTGTGGCCTTGAGTTCCCTGAAAATATTTGAATGGGAGTGTATTCAAAGCCGGTCATGCACTAGATTGGAGAGTGAATATGAGGTTGAAAAATAAAATTGACGAGGATAAAATTGATGGGTCATCGATAAAATTATATATGTGGTAAGTACAAACTAATACTATTTATTTTCTGTTCTAATAGGTTGCATATTCGTCGTGATCACTTATTAGAGGATGCATTCAACAAAATAATGTGCGCGAGCAAGAAGGATCTGCAAAAATGCAAACTGTACGCTCAATTTGACCATGAAGAAGGATTGGATTACGGTGGACCATCCCGTGAATTCTTTTTCCTGCTGTCCAGAGAGTTGTTTAACCCTTATTACGGTCTGTTTGAATACTCTGCGAACGATACCTATACAGTACAAGTTTCTCCAATGTCTGCTTTTGTAGATAATCAGCACGAATGGTAAGTTTCAAAATTGTTCAAGCTTTCATTTTATTTTTCTCAAAAATTATCATGATTTTAACATCAATGGTGGAGGATGGATCAGAAGGTGTTATATGATCAATTTTTTCAGAAGCTTTTTGAAATAATGAATGAGTTTTGTCAGTTTTCCTATAAATTATTTTCTTGATGCTGTCTATCTAAATGAAGTGAAAAGTTTTTAACTTTCGCTCTAGATAAATATTGCCTAGACACAGTATGTATGCAGTATCATAATAGTAGTCAAATCACTTGGTTTGAAATACAAGCGCAATGCCAAAATGTTTTGGGCTGCTGGGCCTCACTACTAGTGGTGGCCGGGGGGGGGGGGGGGGGGTGGGGGGCAGAAGCCTAAAATGTTGCCTTTTTTCAATAAAAAAGGGCCCGAAATTGCTTCCACCAACGTTTCAAATTCAACAATTACACAGGCATGCCCTCCCCCCCCCCCAGAAAAATTGTCTGGTTCCGCCATTGTTCACTACTTTTTTTTAGCATTTCTATGTGTTTTTTTTAAGTAAAATAATGAATGGGAGCTCTGTACTTTTAGGTCAGACTGCATTGTTCAACATTGTATCCATCTTTATCCCAGAGAAGCCAGGAGGTTACCATATAATCCGTGTGTTTTTGAAATTACATTCCTTTGAAAAGAAATTTGAGGATCAGAGTTTTTAAAAATTATATGCTTTACAGCCCTAAAGCTTTTTTAAAGAAGAAAAGAACCTGGAGTTCTTAAGATGTTATTCTTGAAAAACACTAGCGTCCAACTCCTGTTTTTGCTTTAAATGTGGAGTGTGATTCTAACATCCTTCGTTGGTGAAGCAAAATGTAAAAATTTTAAATGTTTGTTCTCATCAGACTTTATTTCTCTTTTATTTTATAGGTTTAGGTTCAGTGGGCGTGTCCTAGGTTTGGCGCTTGTACATCAGTATTTGCTGGATGTGTTTTTCACCCGCCCGTTTTATAAAGCTCTTCTTAGAATGTAAGTATACTTCCTTCATTATTAGTTTAATCTCTCATGGACTTAATCCCTTACTTACTTACCTTATTTATTAATTCTGAATTTCGCCTAAATTTCAATATGAGAAAGATTTTCATGAGAGTCTTTGCTTTAGTAGCAATTTCACATCAAGAGCTTGCTTTCAAATTTTTTTGTTCGGGATAGACTGTTTCAGTTGAGTAATGTACCGTATCAATTGCCGTTGGAGGACCTTTGGTTCCAAACAAACTCTGATTCAATGTATTTTCCCTGAAAGCGCATTTTTAAACGGATTTTATGCTAAAAAATCTAACAATTTGCTGGATTTTATTCGAGAATCAACTATGTACCTTTTAATTGTTTGTAGCAAAAGTTAGCAAGAGCCGCTTATGCAATTCTGTGACTGCAATGGGTCTATTGCAAACTTTTGCTGCGACGATTAAGAGTGTTTACTCTAATGTAAAATCGCCTGAAAAGTCCATTGGTGACATCAGAAAGTCATAAAATGCAATAATAAACTCACAAGAGGCTTTTAATGAAATCCAAGATGGCGGATAAATATGGAGCAATTTGTATGCATGCGCCACGAACATCCAAGGATAGCCAACCTCACAATATCGATCACAACCAATCACAACGTAAACGAACACAAAACCTCTACCTCCAGTGAGGTTGTCAAAGTTGGCCATCCTTGAATGCTCACGGTGCATGCATGCAGATTGCTCGATATTTCTCCACCATTTTGGACTTCATTAAACGCCTCTTGTGAGTTTATTACTGCATTTTATGACTTTCTGATGCCACCATTGGACTTTTCAGGCGATTTTACATTAGTTTAAACTCTCTTAATCGTTGTAGCAAAAGTTTGCAACAGACCCATTCTGTGATTAATTGTTTGCTCTAACTTTTTTTTTTGGACTAATTTTCCGCAAAATCTGACATCGCCAATCCTTCATAACTTACTTTATCTTTTCAATTCGGTCCTATCCAATGCTTCTGTGCTTGACGTTTCGGTTTTTTTTATCTCAGTCTCTTGATAAGACAGTTGTCATGGAAACGGTAGTAAGGCTGGGAGTTTGCTCTCTTCACATGCTCCGTTTCCCTCAGCATTTCTATCTCTAAGATTTCTTATCTTTTTTTTTTCTTTTAACCAGGCCAATGTCACTGAGTGACCTAGAATCTTTAGATAGTGAATTTCATCAGTCGTTGCTGTGGATCAAAGAACGTGATATATCGAATGAGGTCCTAGACCTCACATTTGCAGTAACGGAAGAAGTTTTCGGCCAGCCTGTCGAAAGGGAACTTAAAGCCGGCGGCAGAAATATTCCTGTCACGGAAAAAAATAAGAAAGTAAGTCAGCGTACAGCCTTGAAATCTTTCGCTTCTTTTGTTGTCTTGGAACAACAAGGTACTGGAAAATATTCAAATGCATTTATTTTTATTTTTTTATAATTAAATTTGATCCTCTGACTGAAAAACGGTGGAGCAGGGTTCATTTGCAAGCAAAATGCCTTGTTAATGACACCCTCAGAAATTTAAAAATTTGTGCAAGTTCGGGACATCCAAAGAGTACGAGTGAAAGATTTGACAATTAAGACAATTTTGACAAGGTGCAAAATGAACATGTTTTGTTATAACGTGAGTTTTTTCTCCGAGAAACATTACTTCATCATTTTATCTTACAATCGTTCTTCCCCTCAACTCTTCAACTTATTTTTGTCTTCTTGAAAATGGGATCGAATCTGGGAGAGAAAGACTAACCCCTAAATCAATCCGCTCATAGATTGATCTTACTCTATCAATATTCTTTAATTCTATGATCACTAACATACAAAATTTTCTATCAACTTTGCAGGAATATATTGAACGAATCGTTAGATGGCGTTTGGAACGCGGAGTAGCTGAACAAACTGAATCTCTTGTTCGAGGTTTCTATGAAGTAGTGAACCCACGTCTTGTATCTGTTTTTGATGCAAGGGAATTAGAATTAGTAATTGCTGGTACAGCAGAAATAGACTTAATAGATTGGAGAAACAACACCGAATACCGCTCAGGCAAGTTTTAATTAATTTATTCCTAGATAACAATATCTTCTGGTTTATTTAATTCATTCCTTAACATTTAAGTGGTTGGCCAATTTTCGTTTTTTTTTTTTTTTTTTTTTTTAATTTTTTTCAACCCTAGCGGATTTTTTGAACACTCCACACCCCTATGCAACCCGTATATCAATTATGTGGAGGTTTTGTAAGGTCTGCTATGCTTAATACGCGTGCAACCATGAATGACGTTTATAAACGGCCTTGAACACTTGAGTGTTAAAGTTTCATTATATGGGTAGCTGCCTTTTATCAGGACCTTCTGCTGATGCCAATATTTTGTCATGGAAATCGCACCATTAAAACATTTAAAGCTACCAAACAAATGAATATTTCTGTCAGAAGTATATATTTTTGCAAATTCAACCAAAACAAACTGGAATTACTATAATACAGGGAAATCACTATGCTTTTGAGGAGTTGAAAGGTCATTCTGCCATGACGGAATAACTTTGGTCAATTTTGCTAGGTCATTCCTCCTGTTCTGACTTTTAAAAAGCTCTTTCATTTCAAACGTTATATTCATTATTCATATACTTACCGTTCAAATCCAAGATTGTTTTGCGTCTAAAACTAACAACTTTTGTATTTTTACAGGTTATCACGATAGTCATGCAGTTATTCAATGGTTTTGGTGTGCCATTGAAAGGTTTTCAAATGAGCAACGCCTTAGGCTCTTACAATTTGTCACAGGAACCTCGAGTGTACCGTACGAAGGATTTTCAGCGCTTAGAGGCTCAACAGGACCTAGGAAATTTTGTATTGAAAAGTGGGGAAAGCCCAATAGTCTACCACGGTAAGAATCCTCTGCATTTACTTTCATTATATTTGTTTATCTTTTCATCTTGAGATCATCTTTCTCCAATTTTTTTTAATTTAGGCCACCTCCAGATAGCATGTTTAGTTACTACTGAGAGATATTTTGGTTAGCCAACAACCACAACAATGCACTCATCGGTTGCAATTGGTTGTGATAAAACTCGCGTAGTGTTCCAAACTATCTCATACTCACTCTCCCCTGACCCCCATGTATACCCATCTCTTTCTAGTTATGAAATTCGTATACAGGGCCTTGTTTTACGACTTATTATTATCAAAATCGTGTTAAAATGCTTCGAGGAATTCATTTCAGCCAAAAAATTTCACGAAAAATGTCTCTCTATACGATGTTTGAAATTAGAGTGAGATGGCAGTACATGGGGGTTATGTGAGAGCAAGAGAGACAAACTGTCTTTGTTTGGAATGCTCATCACTGGCTGCCGCCATTGCTAAAACCCTCTATTGTCTCGGATTTTCTTCCCGAAAGAATGTCGCCAACTCTCAGCTTTGCTTATCTGTTTTTGTGGTAATCTTCACAATCATGCCTCACAGAGTTGTCTAAATTTGTTTTCTGTTTTCTTTTGTTTTCAGAGCGCACACTTGTTTCAATCGACTTGATCTGCCTCCCTATCCAACACCAGAAATTTTGTATGAAAAATTATTACTAGCTGTAGAAGAAACTAATACATTTGGTATTGAGTAATCATAGACAGATTTTTCAATTTTTTATTTTTTCACTGAAATTGTTTAAAAAAAATTATTAGAAACCATTGTTTTACAAATATCCGTATTCGCCAATCCGATTCCAAGACATCATCGCCTTTTTAATTTTTTGTGTCTCGACCTTTTGTATTCAAGCAATAAACTGCAGCATTTTTTTTTTTTTTTGTCACATCGTATAGTGTGATGAAATTTACAATTTTCATCCGAAGCTGATCTTGAATTAAAAATTTTTTCTTACCATTCCCAAGTTTTAGTCATGAAAGGAACAATTTCTGTATGAAATTTCAATCCAAAGTTTGTTGTCCCTAATCCAAAATGAAAGCAATTTGAAAAGCAACATGAAATACTCTAAAGTTAAAATGGTCAGTAATTACAAATTCAGTCTCACAAAAACCTCCTAGACTCCTCAAGTTTTTTTGTTTGTTCGTTTGAATTTTGCAAGAGAAACCTCTTTGTTTTTTCCATCTTGTTTTTAGCGCATACATTTCAAACTGGACCACAGTTCTTACCTAAGTAGGTGAAATGAAGTTTTTTAAGTTTTGCGTTTATGTGTGTTTGTGTGTTCCTGTTATTGTTATTATATTTTGTTGTTTTAGATCTTAGGTTTGGCTAATTTTATATTTATTGAAAATATTTGACTCCCTGATCATGGATTTTTAAAATTGTCTGCGTGTACTTTTCCCTTTTCAACCTCGGAGGGAGTCACAAATAATTATTTGCAGTGAAAGTCCCGTAGTCTGGAATGTTTCATCCTTAGAAAATATCTATTGATTAAATACAATCCGTCCTTTTTCAAACAAAGCAACATCGCAATCAATAAAATAACCTGCAGAAGAATGAGTCACAATGTGCGAGTGGAGAAATAAATTGCTTACATTCACCTAATCATGAAGTACTGGGCGTTGAAGGACATGGCTTTGCTTTGATGAAATTTCTGACAAAAGGGGGAGAATATTCCTCGGTTGAAAAATTCCCTCATTGAGAAATATTCTTGCTCAGTTTTCAAGCCAAGTTTCCTTGAAATTAAGTCAATATCTCAATAACTGATGATCCAATATCAGGTCAGTTCAGAGCAAAGATGGGATTTTTTTTTTTTTTTGCCCGAGGGTTTTATTTTGAATTTTATTTTCTACCAAGTGTCCTTGTGTAAGATTTACACCGTAATTTTTAGAGGGTAAAAATAGTTAATCAAATTTTTGGAACGCGATTTTTAATTGATGATTAATAAAAATACCTATGTTTCGATGTCAGTCAAACATTAATGAAAGAAACGTAGAATAATCTAATGAGCAAATTTTAATGTCCATTTTGAGTTCAGATTCAAAGATATGAGAGAGCCTGACATCGGTTTCAATGTATCACCGATGTGATCTCGGGTTTACAATTTTTGTTTCTGATTCTCAAAAATTTTTACCCACCTCGCAAGTTGGGTACCAAAAATGATCGTAACCCTGAGACTTTAAAGCTCATGAGAAAGTTTTGCGATGCCTCCGCTACAATACTGTATCTTAAAATTTTTTTTTATAAATATTCTAAGGTCAGGGCCTCAAAATTAGTCTAAAAAACACCCTCTCCAAGTTAAAAAAAAAAAAAAAAAATTAAAAGTAAAAAAAATCCAAGTCCTTTCAAGTCATTGTTTGTGAGATCAAATTGAACAGCAATGTGACTAAGAACAGTACTTTCAGCTTCAATTTTGAATTCTTCACATGGCTTCAAAAGGGGACCAAGTTAGTTGTGGCAACGCTTCGACCAAAACAACAAATATTGCACCTTGAAACTTTGATGAATGATGCGTTGCTACTGGTCAGGAAAAAATCCACTGATTTCGTTACTGGAACAATGTAATTTTTTTTTGTTTTTCCATGTTTGGCATTTTTGTATTAAAGTTTCTTTTTCTTTGAAGAATTCTTTCTTTTTGCCTTACGCTGAGAGCAGTACCCAGGGCGTGCATTATTTTTAAAACATGTTTTTTATCAACCGCTGACCTTTACACAATCACTGTTTGTGCATAAACTTTGTGAGTTAAAGATTTAAATTATTATTTCAAAAGGGAAGAATGGATTTTTTTTTTTTTTTTTTTTTAAAGTCCGTCCCATTTTATGGTAAGATTTTTTTAAGCTTTATGTAGAAGTTGTTCCCGTATAATGACTGCATACTATGAGCTTATATTTACTTTTCACTTTGCCAGGCGTTTAATAAATTTGTTACACTGATTTTGATTTTGATAGTTTCTCCGTTCTTTTTAATAGGTATGTACGTAAGTTTTGATCATATTTTATTGGTGTGTATTCGCGCTATTTTAAATCAGATGACAAGTGGAATTGAACTGATTTTACTTTTTGTTACGTTAGCTTACAACTACTAATGAAGTAATTTATGTACTAGGTACTCATCTGATTCAACAGATTATTTTGTGCCTAAAACTTATACTTACTGCAGGTTTTTTTTCTCGCAATAACTTCATTTACACAGAGCTCAAATTAGGTACAATAATTATGGATGTAAATCGCTCCAAAATTTTTGTGGTCGATCTTTCACAG
Organism: Trialeurodes vaporariorum; assembly: GCA_011764245.1. NCBI lineage: Eukaryota > Metazoa > Arthropoda > Insecta > Hemiptera > Aleyrodidae > Trialeurodes > Trialeurodes vaporariorum. Next base: position 7,582,955 of record VMOF01000111.1, on the reverse strand, counting down.
TAATTAAAATTTCAAAACAGTGAGTGGACAATTTCTGCATTGAATGCTGATGAATCAGTGTTTCTCTATTTAACTATTCTTAGCTTTTTCATTGGTCATACGGAGATGTGTCGTAAAAAAAAAAGTCAAATATATAAAATTGTCCAAAAGATTAACGTCCTTGATATTATGTCATAACAATAAAAAATTGGAAGGTGTAAAAAATAAGTCAAAAGCTTCGTTCCATACCACAAAAAGTGATAGAAAATCATGTCGCGACAAAACAACGCTAAATATGAAAATCCATGTTCAACGACAGTAAATGAACTCCAAAAGACGTATCGTCCAACATATCAAAGCGTCCAGCATAAAAAATTTAAAACCCTGAACAATTTATGTAGGTAACGGAACCATTCATTACATAATGGCAACCAATAAGTTAATTAGTGGCTACAATGTTGGATTATAATTTCTGCTGCTCTGGTCATTTCAAAACTTGGACTAAGTTTTGCCCTGGAGACTAGACCGTTTGGATGCATTTACTTGTTGGACTTAGTTTTATGTGAACTTTCGTTAATATTGGACTTTTAATGTTAGATCTTTTATTCAAGGACTTTTTAAAATTGAACTTTTCTTTCCCGGACATTTTTGTAAATTCGGCATTTCTCTTTGAACTTTTCCACGCATAGCCTTTTCATGTCCATTACTGCTTTGTGTGTCTAGTAACTTTCATCTAAAAGCTGAATGCAACCTCTGCAACTCCCTTGTCTACAATTTCCCCAAATTCATCTATAAAAAGATTGATAGTCCACTTAATTTTCTTTGAAATTAAGAGATGTCCTATAACTCTGAAGTTTTCATCTGAATATTTGGCATCTTAAAATTGTGACACTTCTGGGATGGGTTCATGTATTTGAACTGAGCGTTGAAATCCAGTTCCGATCAATAGCAAGTCTTAATTTTAGCTTGTCAATTGTAGTAATGAATCACTAAGTGTGCTGATTCTTATCCTCTTGTCTATTGAGTATTGTCTGCAGCCAAATGTCACAAATGTCAAATTTCTTCAAATGGAATAGAAAATGTCCAAATAAAAAAATTACCTATGTGCTTTTAGTTACTCCCGAAACTATGTTGGTCTTGAGTGTACATTTATGCACATGCATTGATCTGAGGCTCGATGGCGCTATGAGAGTTCTTTGCTTTTCGACATCTTTCGCCAGGCTCAAGAGTCCAGCGAGGTAGTGAAGTGTTAACCCTTTCCAGCACGCATTTTGGAATTTGACTTTTTTTGAGATTTTTTTAGACCTTTCAAAAGAGGACAATTTTCTAAGACTTTTGATGGGTCACACATGTTTTTGTAAAATGTCCATTGAAATTCCATTGAAACCCATGTTACAGAAAATGGTACATACGTGTACCACCTTGCTGGAAAGGGTTATTAAACACATCAGATTTCACATTTACACCAATCTGACGAAAGATTGAAATTAACGACATTTTTTGCCTCAATCTGGCCCCACGCTCACTAAGACCATTCAAGGTGACTCTTCAGCGTTTAGTGTCGATTTCTGCCACCAGAGTGCCACCGTTCAACTTATGTCAAATTACGGGCCGAAAGTAATTTATATTTGAGAAAACGGAGTGTCAGTCACTAGATAATCATTTGATGAACGACTCTGTAAAATATCTCGTCCTTAATTTCAAAAATAAGGCTGAAAGTACCTAAAACTGGAATATCGCAAATCAATTCTCGTATTGAAATGCAATATTTCATTAAATATAAATCACTTTCGGCCTGTAATTTGACATTAATCAAACGGTAGTGCTCTGGTGGCAGAAATCGGCACCGACCGCTGAAGATAACCTTAAATATCTGCTTGAAATTTTGTTTGAGTATTTTGTAAGATTTTCTTTTTTCCTTACGTCTACAATTCTCATTTTTCTATTACTGTTGATTCACAAACATTCTCTCATAGCCACAGATTAGTCGTTGTCTCCTGAAAAATACCTTTTTTATTTGTTCCTAATACTTTAAGTAATATTATGTATATATCATAAGCTTAGCTTTTTTGCATTGCATTTAAAACCAGTTTTTGTAATTTTTTTACATTTTAATCTTCAGTTACGCAGGAAAACTTCAAGTAGAATTATGTATCCATTAGACTCGTACTTATTTACATCCGTTTTTACGTTTGCCCTAATTTCATGGATTAGTATGAATTGATTTTGTTAAAGATGTTGTTTTTAAATGCTTAATGTTAGTAAAAACCAATTCAAGTCAAATGCCTTATAAAATAATGCCCTTTGAATTACCTATCCCTGCATTGTTGGGTTTTATTGTTATTCGTAGGTTTGTTCAATATAATTAATCTCCATTAATTTTTGTCCGCTGAAGTTTGCATTCAATTTTGTACTGAATGCATTGAAACATTTTAAATCCAAGCGCACTTTTTATTTATCTGTTTTCCAAACTGCAAGTTTTAATTTATTGGTTATGATTAATGATTTATAAAAATGGAGGTCAACATTTTATAATACAGCCTTGATTTTTCGGTGTTCTTTAATTTACTTGACTGTGAGGTCAGATGGTCAAATAATCGACGACAGTAAAATCTGAATGGTGTGTGTGTTCTAAAAAATGCTGAGGTTTTGGTATCAAGGTATTAGTTGACTCCTTAGATTTTGGTTCGATAGGCAACCTGCAGTACTTAACACAATGAATAGAAGCATTGCAGGTTGCCTACCTTGCCAACTTTTAAGGAATCAAGTGACATTATTTAATTCGACGACTGTACTAAGGTCCGCAAAAAAAAATAAAGAATCGCTGTCGATAATACTCTTTCAAAACTTGGTAATTTTAAAACAAGTTTGCGGTTTTCGAGTGTTTAAGAACTAGGCAACATGTTACTTGAAAGTATGTTTTGAAAAATCAAAAATTCTTTCGATATTAACAGAAAAAAAAAGAAAGAAAAAAAAAAAAAAAAAACAAGAAAAATTTCAATCAGGTGACTTTTTTTTGTCGGTCATAGTATTGTCAACCTCTTAAGTTCTTCATCAAGTTCTTTCCATTTGTAAGGATTTTTAACTTAATTTCAATACATTGTGGTTTTGATAAAATAAATTTGTCATAATTCTCAGTATTAAGAGTCATTTGGAATATTCTCTCTTGATGAAGAATTTTTCAATGAGTCAAATGTACTCTACACGGAAGAGTCGCATTTTGCTTTGTCATCGAAAGCCACCTGATGGCCATCAACTCCTGCGATGACCATCGCTCGTATTTTGCTTCTCCGATGATCATCGGAAGTGGGCGGAGCCAAATTTAATCATTAATTTAATTTCACTATGTGGCAACGCTATACCATCGGGCGATGGCGATCTTCGTTGACGACCTCCGGAAGTCCATTTCACCATCGCCGATGATGTTTGTTCGTCGCGCGCCAAGCGGTCATCATCTTAAAAGTACTCATTTTTTAGCGCTTTTTTTCTGATTGGACAGAGAAATATCATCGCCGAAAACACAGTAAAATGCGACTGAAGGCACTGCTCAGTAAATGTACTTTCATTTCGTCAGTTCATTAATAATAGTAAACATTATTATTAATGCATGTAGCAATGCCCGTTTATACTGTCAGTGCATCGATATTATTTGTGATCCATTGATGCGCTTGTAATTAGAACTGTGTATCTTGCATACCTTTTTGAAATGTATTTGTTGCATTTTAAAATTCTTCTAGTCATAGAATAAAGATTTTGTATAATTATTAGAAATACCTACCTGTAAAAATAAAAAATGAAAAAAAAAGAAAGAAAAAAAAACCCATCAAAAAACGAATGGAAGAAACCAATAGAATTAACTGTGTACAGCTCCGTATTTTTCATGTGTTGAGTTTGTGTCTACATAATTATCACAGATTTTAATTTATTACCTGTCGTGATTCATTGGTTATCATGTCACTAATCTTTCGTATTGAAATTTATGCTGTTATTATGGAAGCAGTGTTCATGGCCAGATTTTTCATTTGTAATTATTATTTTATTGTATAAAAATATAAATATATATATTTGTTTTTATATTATTGAAACTCAAGACTAAATTTTACTGTGTGTTCGTCCCTCAATCACCCATTGTCAGCCGATTTTTAAACTCTGACGAATCCAGGAATTTATCCTTCTATTCCTTCTCTCTCTTTTCCCATTAGAATTCATGTGTTAGAGATGGACAGATCAGGGACTGTCATGTGATTTTTGTCCTGTCTTCTATTCTTTTCCAACACATGCATTCTAATGGGATAAGAGAGGACATTTTTTTGGATCTGCTGGTGTATCTAAAAGCAGTTGCATGCAACCATTAAGCCATCAGAGCAGCCGTTTTGTGTGTAATTAATCGCATATTTTAACTCACCGATGATTCCACCGGTTGAGAAAAAATTGCAGTTTCGTTCAGTGTATGACTGTAATGCACAAAATTGTTCGCATCTGTAATCTTTTATCAACCAGTGGATTCGTCAATGACTTTTAAAACTTGCGAATATTTTAATTAATTAACGGAGTTTCCACCGATTGAGAAAAGATTACAGAACAGAGTATTTTCATCCATTTTAGTCATACATTGAACTGAACTGTGTAATCTTTTCTCAACCGGTGGAATCATTGGTGAATTGAAAAATGCGATTAATTATACGCGAAATGGCAGCTATTTAAGTCATAGATCCTATTGCCACCGACTGGTAACATCGATGACTGACTGGTATTGCTCAAATATGTACTTACTGGTTGCCCGGGAGGAAGGTGAGCCTTTGCTTATTTCTGAAAACTGCAACGTTTGAGGTGATCTTTTGCTTAATATGTTCCTTGTCGGAAGGAGGAACAACAATTTCTGTTCCTCACCAGGTCTTGAGCACCGGGAAACAAGGAGGCAGCAAAATTACGTTTTGGCATTCAGGAAGGGCCTTTTTAGGAGTGAACAGATGTATATTCAGCAAAACTGACAAAATTCATGATTTATTGGTCCACCGCTTGGCAAATATATAAAGGATTTATGTATCTAACTTCGAAATATGCACAATTTAGATTAAGGTAAACACCCCAGTAGCCGGCACCTCTAAAATATGCACCAGTACCCGGCACCCATTTTTAACTGTGTGAAAACTATTAGTTTGGTGGCAATACTGGTGTTTTGTGTGGTTTTTCTGAGACTTCAAGTGTGAAACATTAAAAAAAAAGACGCAAAACACCAAAATTGCCCCTAAACTAATGTTTTTCACATTGTGAAAACTAGGTGCCGGGTACTGGTGCAAATTTTAGGGGTGCCGGCTACTGGGGTGTTTACCTTACCTGGACTCATGATTCTAGGCCCTTTGTGATGTGGCTTGAAATTATATTTTTCTTTTCAAAATCCTTGAAATGGAAGTTTTTTTCTGCCCCAAAGGAGCAATGTCAGCGGTGGAACCTTTCAAACTTTGCAGTTTTTAAGAGAAGGCTACATCCATTGGGAAGGGGGGAGGGGTAAAAAAAAAACAAAAACAAAAACGTTTAGTTCTAGATTATGGATCTACTATGCACTGTTTGTGCTTATCGGTCAAATCTGGTTGAGTGAGCGAAACTTGAGCCAGTAAGAGCTACAGGAAATGAACCATCTGAAGCTGAAGAATTGGAAATCTAAAATTTTCAAAGAGGTTTTGATGGAAAACTGTCCATCTTGAAGTAAGTCTTTCAAAGTGTTTTGGAAACGTCTTTAAGTCAAATCAAACTGGAGACTAACAATTGGACCAAGTTGGACTGTTTCAACGAACGAGCTGTAACGATGGAGAGAATGTATGAGACGTGAATCTGAGGCCCAGTCTGACGGTTTCATCATTGCAGAGCAGGGCCGGATTTAAAGCGGGGCGACCGGGGCGCGCGCCCCGGGGCCCCCACCACAAAAGCAGGTCCTTTTATTTGGGATTGATGGTTGAAGAACTTCCTTTTTTCTATCATTACAATACTGTAACCGTCCGGCAAAGTTGGAAGTGAAGCTTTTGGTAAAATAACCCTTAAAAAAATAAAGAAACATTAAAAACTACTGACGAAACTTAAAAATTATCAAAGTTTTTTTATCACGGTAATAATTTACTTATGTTACTCGATATGCCTTTAAAAGTAGGGGATTTATAATTTATTATTCCTAAGATTTACCGGGAGGGGGGCCCCCACCACAGATCCTCCGCCCTGGGGCCCCCTGCAACCTAAATCCGGCCCTGTTGCAGAGAATGTACTTTGGACCAACGCATGGGCGTAGCGATGGGGGCACTTGCTCCCCCCCCCCCCCCCCCCCCCCCCCTTGGAAATCTAGGAAGATCGGAAAAACGATTAAGTACATTGACTTTCGCAATGCAGGCTTAACGAATGAGGAAAGGAAATTATCAGAAAGTTTGGGGAAAGGTCGAGGAGGTTACAATTTCTCTTCGAATATGGTAAAAACATCCCCCTCCTCCCTCCTTCAAGTTAAAATTACATAGACTGGTTAAAATTTCTATAAAACTAAATTTCCGGTGGCCATAAATAAATAAAAAAAGTCACATACTCCCCCCCCCTCGCAATAATTTCTGTCGACTACGCCCATGGACAAACTTTCAAACTTTTTAGTGAGTGATGCAGTGATGAGGTTGAGAAACGTTCGCGGCAACAATTCGAAACCAGCTGCAGTCAGCCAACCTTAGAAAGAATCCTTTCTTTCTCTCTCGTTTTCGTTTTCTACGGTTGGCATCATACTCAATTTTTGTAAAATGTAAATATAACCTCAAAATCAGGCAAGGTGGTCGAAGAATTCTGTCATGGTGAGAGATTTCTCTTTCAAGAAGCCGTTTCTCGCCAGTAGCATCAATTTTTCCCACTGTTTTCCTATCAGGTACGGTTGTGCGAAAATTTTTAGCTCTCTACAGTATTTTCAGTGTCATCACGTTATGATTACACCTCATCTTTCTACGTAAAGCACTACAAAATAGTCGTCCTCTACATCCGTCAATCAACATCATATCAGTCTTTGAGGCAAGATGGGTGATCAAGGCGACAGACCGAGCCATCTTTACCAAAGCCCCGATAAGGTAAGTTTAAAATCTCTCTGCATTCCTTTCATTTCAGTTCCATTTCAGTTTCAACAGGAAGTTACTCTTAATTCCGTTGAGACAACGCAGGCTGTGCCCGCTGATTCCATGACAGTATTCCTGACTTCCTTATCTCCTCACCCACAATCTGCTGACTGCGTGACTCTAACCTCAGGCTGTATTACCGTATGGTCTGTTGTACCAGTCAATTCTTAGTGTTGTGTCTGTACGGAAATCAATAGTGGTTGGACGGAACACAAGGGTGAAGGACCAGCCAAGTGAGTAATCGGGGCAACGTTGGTGTGGACCGCTTATTTGGTCCGACCTTGAGTCCCTATATGTAGAGAGTTAAGACAAGAGAAATCATGGGCGCCGCCATTGGATGCGATTTTGCACATTTGTTTACATTCTGAGGCCGTCGTTGTGTTTTGCACCACTGCAAAGATTACAGTTCCGCTAAGTTCGTAACGATGTAATCTTTCCCTGCTTTTGTTGATCGGCATGTATTAACGCTTTTTAATGATTCTTTTGAGATTTATGAACATTCTTGTGGTGCATTATGATTAAAATTAACAGATTCATCGCAAATTAACTCTTTTATCTGTAAAAGACCGTTGGTAAACAAAACGAAAGTGCAAAATCGCATCCAATGGCGGCGTCCGTAGAGCCTAAAATTCATCGACCAATCAGATGTTGACTACCCTCTTGTCTTAACTCTCTACATATAGGGACTCTAGTCCGACCTAGCATACATATTTTGGATTGACGGATTCTGACAAGTGGAGGTGCTTGCTTCCAAAATGCATTGTTGAATGGCTGGTTAGCAACGAGTCGTAACTCTTTGTTAAAGAGCCACTCATTGATCTTTCTTGATGCATTTCAGAAGCAGGCCCCGTTACTTGTCAGAACTCGCCAACCCGATACTCAAGAAGCGTGAGCTCTTGTTCTTGATGCTGCCCATTATTTACAAGGACCTAAGCAATTAAGCCTAAGCCTATGAAAGTGAGGAAACTATAGCTTGTCCCAGAAAAGATTGGATTTGACACTTCTATGGTTTTCATGAAAACATCAGCTTCTTACTGCTCCTGACCAATCAGGTTGCCCTATCTGTGGATGGAAGCTGATGTTTTCATTCAAAGCTACAGTTGTCAAGTCCAATCATTCCTGGGACAACCTATAACCAGTGGGCGCATCACATTCAAGGACATATTCATTGAGGGGGGGGCATAGGCTCTCTTCCTCCCCGATGCTCTGATGGATAGTGCCACTAGTCACTTTTGGGAAAAGTCATGTTTTTGGCATTTTAAATCGAAAAAGTAAAAATGCAAAATCCAAGGAGCACCAGCACCGTAGGCGTAGCGTGACCAAAAAAAGTTGGGGGGCGAAAAAGTGATGACTTTTTTTTTTTTTTTTTTTTTTTTTTTTTTTTTTTTTTGCTTCTCGTCTCAAAGGGATGTTTCAAATACATGCCAATTGTTGCCACAAGTCGATGTTGCCAAGTTGATGTGTTTTTAGCCCCTCCACCCAAAAAAAGTGGGGGGCTATAGCCCCCCTAGCCCCTGATACGCTCTGCCTATGACCAGCACCTGTGTAATTTTTTTATTTTTTTATTACAATTTTTTGAGCCCAAAACGAGCAGAAGTGGTTGAAAATTATCTTGCTTCAATTTATGAAATTCATTTTGCCATAATCTTAGTGGGTGCAAGTGATAATACAAGGGGTATCGCAAAAGTAAGGTCTCCAGCTTTTTTTTCGATAGAGAAAATCATTTTATTTTAATAAATAAAACATGGTTTGAAAGCGTACACATCCTTGGCTATTTTTCTACATAATTGTCATCATAATCAGTGCATTTTTGTAGCCGCACTGGAAGTTTTTTCATATCTTCCTCATAGCGCTCTCATGACACATCTTCGCCAAAACCGAAAAAATTCAAGAAAACCCAGCGAAGCCATGAAGTCATGGCTTTTGTATTATGGGACTACTAAAGAGTAATATTGCTTGAATTCATGGAGCCTGGCGCTACAATACAGAAACTATTTGTGAAACTCTAAAAAATCCAAGGCGTGCGATTCAAAACCGCCGAAGAGGATTGCTGACGATAGGCGTGAAACTTCTTCATGATTATGCCCGCCTCCGCACAGCCCACCTGACCAACGATCTCATAGCAAATTTGGATGGGAACTCATTGGTCACCCCCCTTACAGTCCAGACCTTGCCCCCAGTGTTTATCATCTATTTCTGGTGCTAAAGAAACACTTGGGAGGACATCATTTCGAAGACGATGACGTGTTAAAGGCAGGAGTGGCGCAGTACTTCCGCGAGGTGGTGGGAGAGCACTATGAGGAAGGCATGAAAAAACTTTCGGTGCGGCTACAAAAATGCATTGATTGGGATGAAGATTCTACAGAAAAATAGCCGAGGATGTTAGCTTTCAAACCATGTATTATTTATTAAAAAAAAACGAATTTTTCTATAGAAAAAAAAATGGAGACCTTACTTTTGAGATACCCCTCGCACGACTATCTGCCACACTCAAACTCATTGAGGCTTATAGAAATTGTCGTATTTTTTAAAATTCGCCTTTATTTTTGAGTGTTTCAGCTTGAAACTTTCAGGGTATCTTCTTGAAGTATGCTTGCAAGAGCCGACGTACCTCATCGTACTTTTTGCATAATTTCATCAATTTTAGCCAAAAATGTTGAATTTTTGAGCAGTGCGGCGAGGTGTCCTCGGTTTGAACTAATCGACCCTGGAATCACCTTCAACACTCTAATGATGCAATATCTGTGAAATTTTTCAGAATCAGGAGGAAGTCCTACTGCTGTAAAATCACACTCAACCATCGGTGTTCTTACAATGCGTGAGGGTCGTACGAAAGTTGCACCCCAGATCTTTATTTGACTTTAATAAAAACGGAGCCCAGTCAAACGTTACCTGAAGACTCTTACCTGTGCCCTTTTTTTTCAACATTTTTTTTCTCAAGGCATGAATGTGTTTGTTTTCGTTTTTTTCTTACTAATTTTCATATTTGTTTGCTATTTCAGGATTTATACTTTTTGGGTCGAAATCTTTCGGAATTTCCTTGCTTCCGTTCAAGTCTATTGACAGGTCTTTGCACTGGAATTGGTAGTGGATTAGGATACTTCTTGTACTCTAGTAGACCTGCTCATTCTTCACACGTGGGCCTAGGAATGTTAATCGTTTCTACTTTAGGATATTGGTAAGTAACTAACAAAATTTAGGACTAGTTCATCAATTTTCTCTTTGGACATTAAGTAAAAGAAATAATACTGTCTCTCAGAGGTGGATCCAGACAAATACTATTTCAATCAACAGGACTCGTTCGTTTTTGTTTCAGCAATGGGGCTCTTGCAAACTTATGCTGTAAGGAAATGAATAATACTTTCTGATGTAAAAACCAGGGAAATCACGAAAATCACACTAAGAAAGTCTATAATTCAGTAATAAACTCACGAAACTGCTTAATCGGCAAGATCGTAATGGCCGTTCGACGCAGGTGTCATGGGAGATTCCTGTCTAATTTGTCTCTTTTTGTACGGAAACATAGAGATGCGTCTCAAATTAGATAGGAATCTCCCATGATACCTGCGTCAAACCGCCACTATGCCCGATTCTGAGAGGAAATTTTGTGATTTGTCAGTGTGCTCATCGTCATTTTTACAGGTTTTTATGCAAGAATCAACTCTTCAATCACCTGTAGCAAAAGTTTGCAAGAGCCCCCTTGAGGAGTACTTTGGTCTAAAGGCGGATAAAACAGAAGGTGTGCTACTTCTGAAAAATCGTGATTTCACAAAGTTATTGCATGAGATTCTGAGGAGAAAAATTGGGTTTCTTCAAAGAGTAAAAAAGAGTCCCAACAAAATGGTAGGAGAGCGTGACATAGTCGAATTTCTATCGAATGTCACTATCGATTGTGCTGCGGCCTCTGATTGGCTGGTGAAAGTCTGGGCCCTGTGAAATTGCTGTTATGGAAATTTAACATGGAATTTTCGCCTTTGCTTCATTTAAAGTTAAATTTCAAGAAAATTATTCTTTCTTACCCTCGGGAAATTAAAATTGTATTTTTTTGGGACTATATTAAGAAGAGATTGATGGGTCATACATATCACTTCATCGAAAAAGTAACAAAAGGATATGAATTTGAAAGTAAAACTACGGGTAATTTTTTGCTGTGTTTCCCACTCTTCCCACAGGTTAGGCCAAGTGTGTGGTCTAGCAATTGTTTCTTCCAGTTTTCTTATTTTAGTGTAATGCAGATGTTTTGAAATGCATGTAAAATTGATTGATTGAAGGAAATACGCCGATTTTATGAAGAAACCCGAAGATTTAAACGAAAATACTCGAAATAATACGAAAAAAGCGGCTCACAATCGGACGTTACGGTGGAAAAAAATCCTCATAATTTAACTTTCAATTTCATATTTTTCTGTTAAGTTTGTGATGAAGTGATATGTGCGACCCATCAATATCTTTGTTATATCCTCAAAAAAATATAATTCAAATTTTTGAAATTGATGCCTTTTTTTCTGTCATCAGTTGTGTAAGGGCTTAAAATTTCAGGCTTTCTTGCTTTTTATTGCAGTAAACCAAACAATTTTTAAGCTACTCTCTCAGATTAATGAGGGGGCTTAAGCCCTTCCCCCTTCCCTCCTCCCCTCCCCCCACTACCAAAGCTTCCCATGATGTGGACTGTATTTATAAACGCAAAAGCTATAAGAATCACAACTTGTCTCTTGCGACCCTTTTGTAAAAGCTTTCGTAGAAAAACCAAGCAGGTCACTCCTTGTATGATGTCTTCTACCTAGTGTTGACTTCCCTCCCCCCAAATTCTTTTCCATGACAGTTCTTTTAGTCTTGTCAATTTTTCAAGAATTTATTTTTACGTTCCACTCCATGTTTAAAACATCATTGCACTTGTTTTATCTTACAGGACGGTTTGCAGATTTAACTTTATGAAAAGTAAACTTGACGTGATCGATGCTGAGCAAAAATGGTCAGAACAATTAGAAGTTAAAAAATTAGACGTGGAAGCCAGACGCAAAGAAATGGAGGAACACCGCAAAAAATCGTAACATCAATTTTCTAGTTTCAAGTTTTCTGCTAAGCTTTTTAGAATGTTTCTTTTCGCAACCATCAAATCCAAGGGTGGAAGAGTGTTGAAATGTTATAAGTTATCAAAGAAATCCAGAATTTTGAAGTGTTGCGGTTTTGAGCACAGTTATCTAGCCTGTAATCGCCTGTTTAAAACATTTATTCTAGTCTCAGCTCAAGTTTTGTGGGAACATAGTGTACTGTTTATTTGTTTTATTTAGTATTGTTTGTTGTTAAAAATGTGTGAAAAGCTACCAGCAGGCTGATCCTTGAAGTTCCGGACTTCTGGATAGACTGGAGAAGAATGGGAAACGGTGATTGGAGGAGATAAATCACGTGGTTTCCAGGTCTAATCAAAATACGGAATGAACTAGGTAAATTCTGTACTTTGATTAGACTTAGCAACAACGTGATTCGTCTCTATCACTGTGTCTATCACTATTTCCTATTCTCATCCAGTTTATCCAAAAGTTGGGAATTCAAGGAACCAACTGGAAATGATGAACTACTCCATTAAATAAAAAATTGAGAAACGTAAAACAGCTTTTGACTTTACAACATAACAGAACCTTGAAATAACTTTCTTTCATTTTAAGTAATGATCGTGAAATAATTATAAGTATCGTTCAAATATATCAGTTTTGGAGTTCCATTCTTCTTTTCAATTATGATCAATAAAGATCAATGCCATCTTCTTTTCTGTCATAATTTTTATTTAAACGTCAACTGTAATACAAGGCATTTTTCTGCATTCTAAGTTTTATAAAATGTTTACTATTTATAAATAAATAATTGTGAAGAAGATATTGGGATGAAGATCTTTTGCTCCTTAAAATCTTAAAAAAATCAATAAACTCCTCAGTGGATTTTTTTTTTATCAAATAATGTGAAAATTAGGAGGGATAAAGTACAAACGTCCGAAACAGTAGTTTCCTTCTGAATAATTATGAATTGATTTAAACATTTTTCAAGATACTGGAGTCGGGAAATTTCTAAATACTGGTCATTTTTATATTTCTGCTTGTTTTTTAACGTAAACAGCCTGGATTAGATTTGCAAGGATTTAAAGTTTTAGGAACTTTTGTCACGAATGTTACATTGTAGGTACCTAGAAAAATTTCCGATTTTTTACTGGTATTTCTGTTAAAAAAATTCCAGTTTTTACGGGCATCCCAGTTACGTTTACAAGAATTCCGGTTATTTTTACTGGGATTCTGGTCAGGAAGAAATTAGACAAAGTTCTTATTATGGTTACAGCACATTTTTCTCATCGTCAGTGTAATTCAGGAGTTCCGCCGTAAAAAGGCAGATAAAACAGAGGGTCTGCTCCAGCTCAAAAGTCCTAATTTCAAATTGTTATTGTTTGAAAATCTGATGAGGAAAAATGGGTTTTCTTAATTATCTAACAATCAGAGCATGTAGTCGACTTGCCAGATGATCAAGAGAACCCAATCCAACACGTCATTCTAACTCTCACATAATGAACTTTTAAAATCAGGTTTTTTTAGCATGAGCACACTCACTGTTTCATCTTCCCATTCACCACAGAGCTCCTCAATCATAATGGTGGCTGTTCATCAGGGAAGCCAAGAAAAACTTCAAGCTTGTTCAGTTATTAAGTTAATCTACCTTTTTGTGAAATCTGTTCATTTTATGATAGATGCAAAAAATAAATGATGCTATTTTGTTGAAATTTTTGCCGTGACATTTTTTATGATTCCACCAATCATTCAACATTCCAATTACATTAAAACGGCGCTGGCCGATCCGTCACTGGCCAGTCCGCCGCTGGCCGATCCGCAACTGGCAAGTTCACCGCTGGCCGATCCGCCACTAACTAGTCCGCCGCTGGCTGATCCACCACTGGCTAGGCTTCCGCTGGCCGATCCGCAAGTGCCAGTGGCGGATCGTTCAACGGCGGATCGGCCAACGGCGGACTAGCCAGTGGCGGATCGTTCAGCGGCGGACTGGTCAGTGGCGGACCGGCCAACGGCAGAATAGCCAGTGGCGGATCGGCCAGCGGCGGACTAGTCAGTGGCGGATCGTTCAGCGGCGGACCAGCCAGTGGCGGATCGGCCAGCGGTGGACTAGCCAGTGGCGGATCGGCCAGCGGCAGACTAGACAGTGGCGGATCGGCCAACGGCGGACTAGCCAGTGGCGGATCGGCCAGCGGCGGACTAGTCAGTGGCGGATCGTTCAGCGGCGGACTAGCCAGTGGCGGATCGGCCAGCGGCGGACTAGACAGTGGCGGATCGGCCAGCGGCGGACTAGACAGTGGCGGATCGGCCAACGGCGGACTAGCCAGTGGCGGATCGGCCAGCGGCGGACTAGCCAGTGGCGGATCGGCCAGCGGCGGACTAGCCAGTGGCGGATCGGCCAGCGGCGGACTAGCCAGTGGCGGATCGGCCAGCGGCGGACCGGCCAGCGGCGGACTAGCCAGTGGCGGATCGGCCAGTGGCGGACTAGCCAGTGGCGGATCGGCCAGCGGCGGACTAGCCAGTGGCGGATCGGCCAGCGGCGGACTAGTCAGTGGCGGACTAGCCAGTGGCGGATCGGCCAGCGGCGGACTAGTCAGTGGCGGACTAGCCAGTGGCGGATCGGCCAGCGGCGGACTAGTCAGTGGCGGACTAGCCAGTGGCGGATCGGCCAGCGGCGGACTAGCCAGTGGCGGATCGGCCAGCGGCGGACTAGACAGTGGCGGATCGGCCAACGGCGGACTAGCCAGTGGCGGATCGGCCAGCGGCGGACTAGCCAGTGGCGGATCGGCCAGCGGCGGACCGGCCAGCGGCGGACTAGCCAGTGGCGGATCGGCCAGCGGCGGACTAGCCAGTGGCGGATCGGCCAGCGGCGGACTAGCCAGTGGCGGATCGGCCAGCGGCGGACCGGCCAGCGGCGGACTAGCCAGTGGCGGACTAGCCAGTGGCGGATCGGCCAGCGGCGGACTAGCCAGTGGCGGATCGGCCAGCGGCGGACTAGTCAGTGGCGGACTAGCCAGTGGCGGATCGGCCAGCGGCGGACTAGTCAGTGGCGGACTAGCCAGTGGCGGATCGGCCAGCGGCGGACTAGTCAGTGGCGGACTAGCCAGTGGCGGATCGGCCAGCGGCGGACTAGCCAGTGGCGGATCGGCCAGCGGCGGACTAGACAGTGGCGGATCGGCCAACGGCGGACTAGCCAGTGGCGGATCGGCCAGCGGCGGACTAGTCAGTGGCGGATCGGCCAGCGGCGGACTAGCCAGTGGCGGATCGGCCAGCGGCGGACTAGACAGTGGCGGATCGGCCAGCGGCGGACTAGTCAGTGGCGGATCGGCCAGCGGCGGACTAGTCAGTGGCGGATCGGCCAGCGGCGGACTAGCCAGTGGCGGATCGGCCAGCGGCGGACTAGTCAGTGGCGGATCGGCCAGCGGCGGACTACCCAGTGGCGGATCGGCCAGTGGCGGACTAGCCAGTGGCGGACTAGACGGTGGCGGACTAGCCAGTGGCGGATCGGTCAGCGGCGGATCGTTCAGCGGCGGACTAGTCAGTGGCGGATCGTTCAGCGGCGGACTAGTCAGTGGCGGATCGTTCAGCGGCGGACTAGCCAGTGGCGGATCGGCCAGCGGCGGACTAGCCAGTGGCGGATCCTTCAGCGGCAGAATAGTCAGTGGCGGATCGGCCAGCGGCGGACTAGTCAGTGGCGGATCGGCCAACGGCGGACTAGACGGTGGCGGATCGGTCAGCGGCGGATCGTTCAGCGGCGGACTAGTCAGTGGCGGATCGGCCAGAGGCGGACTAGCCAGTGGCGGATCGTTCAGCGGCGGATCGTTCAGCGGCGGACTAGCCAGTGGCGGATCGGCCAGCGGTGGACTAGCCAGTGGCGGATCGGCCAGCGGCGGACTAGGCAGTGGCGGATCGGCCAACGGCGGACTAGCCAGTGGCGGATCGGCCAGCGGCGGACTAGCCAGTGGCGGATCGGCCAGCGGCGGACTAGTCAGTGGCGGATCGTTCAGCGGCGGACTAGCCAGTGGCGGATCGGCCAGCGGCGGACTAGTCAGTGGCGGATCGGCCAGCGGCGGATCGGCCAGCGGCGGACTACCCAGTGGCGGATCGTCCAGCGGCGGACTAGCCAGTGGCGGATCGGCCAGCGGCGGACTAGTCAGTGGCGGATCGGCCAGCGGCGGACTAGCCAGTGGCGGATCGGCCAGTGGCGGACTAGCCAGTGGCGGACTAGACGGTGGCGGACTAGCCAGTGGCGGATCGGTCAGCGGCGGATCGTTCAGCGGCGGACTAGTCAGTGGCGGATCGTTCAGCGGCGGACAAGTCAGTGGCGGATCGTTCAGCGGCGGACTAGCCAGTGGCGGATCGGCCAGCGGCGGACTAGCCAGTGGCGGATCCTTCAGCGGCAGAATAGTCAGTGGCGGATCGGCCAGCGGCGGACTAGTCAGTGGCGGATCGGCCAACGGCGGACTAGTCAGTGGCGGATCGGCCAACGGCGGACTAGCCAGTGGCGGATCCTTCAGCGGCGGACTGGTCAGTGGCGGACTGGCCAGTGGCGGATCGGCCAGCGGCGGACTAGCCAGTGGCGGATCGGCCAACGGCGGATCGTTCAGCGGCGGACTGGTCAGTGGCGGACCGGCCAACGGCGGACTAGCCAGTGGCGGATCGGCCAGCGGCGGACTAGTTAGTGGTGATCGGCCAGTGGCGGATCGGTCAGCGGCGGATCGTTCAGCGGCGGACTAGTCAGTGGCGGATCGGCCAGCGGTGGACTAGCCAGTGGCGGATCGGCCAGCGGCGGACTAGACAGTGGCGGATCGGCCAGCGGCGGACTAGGCAGTGGCGGATCGTTCAGCGGCGGACTAGCCAGTGGCGGATCGGCCAGCGGCGGACTAGTCAGTGGCGGATCGGCCAGCGGCGGACTAGTCAGTGGCGGATCGGCCAGCGGCGGACTACCCAGTGGCGGATCGTTCAGCGGCGGACTAGCCAGTGGCGGATCGGCCAGCGGCGGACTAGTCAGTGGCGGATCGGCCAGCGGCGAACTAGCCAGTGGCGGATCGGCCAGTGGCGGACTAGACGGTGGCGGACTAGCCAGTGGCGGATCGGCCAGAGGCGGACTAGCCAGTGGCGGATCGTTCAGCGGCGGATCGGCCAGCGGCGGACTAGTCAGTGGCGGATCGGCCAGCGGCGGACTAGCCAGTGTCGGATCCTTCAGCGGCAGAATAGTCAGTGGCGGATCGGCCAGCGGCGGACTAGTCAGTGGCGGATCGGCCAACGGCGGACTAGTCAGTGGCGGATCGGCCAACGGCGGACTAGCCAGTGGCGGATCCTTCAGCGGTGGACTGGTCAGTGGCGGACTAGCCAGTGGCGGATCGGCCAGCGGCGGACTAGCCAGTGGCGGATCGGCCAACGGCGGATCGTTCAGCGGCGGACTGGTCAGTGGCGGACCGGCCAGCGGCGGACTAGCCAGTGGCGGATCGTTCAGCGGCGGACTAGCCAGTGGCGGATCGGCCAGCGGCGGACTAGCCAGTGGCGGATCGTTCAGCGGCGGACTAGTCAGTGGCGGATCGTCCAACGGCGGACTGGTCAGTGGCGGACCGGCCAACGGCGGACTAGCCAGTGGCGGATCGGCCAGCGGTGGACTAGCCAGTGGCGGATTGTTCAGCGGCGGACTGGTCAGTGGCGGATTGTTCAGCGGCGGATCGGCCAGCGGCGAACTAGCCAGTGGCGGATCGGCCAGTGGCGGACTAGACGGTGGCGGACTAGCCAGTGGCGGATCGGCCAGAGGCGGACTAGCCAGTGGCGGATCGTTCAGCGGCGGACTAGTCAGTGGCGGATCGGCCAACGGCGGACTAGCCAGTGGCGGATCCTTCAGCGGTGGACTGGTCAGTGGCGGACTAGCCAGTGGCGGATCGGCCAGCGGCGGACTAGCCAGTGGCGGATCGGCCAACGGCGGATCGTTCAGCGGCGGACTGGTCAGTGGCGGACCGGCCAGCGGCGGACTAGCCAGTGGCGGATCGTTCAGCGGCGGACTAGCCAGTGGCGGATCGGCCAGCGGCGGACTAGCCAGTGGCGGATCGTTCAGCGGCGGACTAGTCAGTGGCGGATCGTCCAACGGCGGACTGGTCAGTGGCGGACCGGCCAACGGCGGACTAGCCAGTGGCGGATCGGCCAGCGGTGGACTAGCCAGTGGCGGATTGTTCAGCGGCGGACTGGTCAGTGGCGGATTGTTCAGCGGCGGACCGGCCAACGGCGGACCAGCCAGTGGCGGATCGGCCAACGGCGGACTAGTCAGTGGCGGATCGCGCAGCGGCGGACTAGCCAGTGGCGGACTAGACATTGGCGGATCGGCCAGCGGCGGACTAGACAGTGGCGGATCGGCCAGCGGCGGACTAGTCAGTGGCGGGTCGGCCAACGGCGGATCGTTCAGCGGCGGACTAGCCAGTGGTAGATCGGTCATCTTCGGACAAGCCAGTGGCGGATCGGCCAGCGGCGAACGAGCTGGGCGGATCGACCAGCGGCGGACTTGGCAGAGGCGGAAAATCACAAGACTAAAATTCCAGGACTAAAGACATGCTCAGCAAAAAATAATAATTGGACTAAAAACGTCAAACGTGGTGTAATGAAACTTGCAGTCAAGGATGAAAAAAGTGAGTGGGTGAATCGTTCAAGAGGACGTTTGATTGGATGAGTTATCAGGAACGAAAAGTCTTTTAACCCTACGGCCAGATTAGGAGGGCCGCCACAGGGAGATCGCGAGAAATTTCTCGTTTTTCGCGGAGTTGGAATTTTTTTTGTTTGACTTATTAATAAAAAAACCGTTCGGAACCGAGAATTAGTTTGAGATAAATGTGATTTGGACACCTTAAGGTTCGACTTAAGGGGTCTCTCCACCTGCGAATTTAATAGCGTGAATAAACTCATAGAGCCAATGAGCTGCCTTCAAGTCAATAGGTCGAGTCGCATGTGTCGAAACGGTCAATTCACAATTTCAATCCGCAGGTGGATTTGCTTCAGTCAAATGATTTTAACATTGCTCTTATGGGCTCAACGCAGGTATCATGGGGGATTCCTGTCTACTTTGTCACTTTCTGTAAGTGAACACAGAGTTGTGTCTCAAATTAGATAGGAATCCCCCATGATACCTGCGTTGAACCACCATTAAGCCCGATTCTGAGAGTGAAGTTTGTTACTTTTTAGTGTACTCATTGTAATTTTTACAGGTTTTTATGCAAGAATCAACGCTTTAGTCCCCTGTGGCAAAAGTTTGCAAGAGCCCCATTGTCCACATGTTATGGAGCAAGCAAACCATCGTGGAAGGAGAGGATGAGTGAAGCGCAGTGCGCAATCATCACTCTGATTTCTCGTATGATTTCCCTCGTCTGTAACCACGTGACTTTGTAGGCGGAGTCCACAATATGATTGCAGTTTGTGTTTGCAAAATAGTTGAGGACATAAAAAAAGGCAGCTCTAGATCCACTGCGCACCTGCACTAAAATACGTAGGAATAAATTGAAAACATTACACCCGGAGATATTATATCATATAGACGAAGAGCAGCCTATACTGTAACATTGAGCTGGGTAAGGCTAACTTAGCGTACACTACAGTAAGCAGACGGGCGAGTCCATTGTTTGAAATTGGGGGTGGAACATTCAACTGGTGACAAACAAACGAACATAACCTCTTATTCCAAAATTATTACTTTATAAAAATAGGGATCGAAGATGGACGAAACCCTATTTAATGACTATCATTTTATAAACAGTATAATATAAGATAAAAAAAAAACTTCAAATAACTTACAAAATTGGAAATAGTGTGCAACTTTCATTCACGCTTAAAATGGCGTAAAAAGATTGCCAATTTAAGTTTTGATACAACCGTAAAGCAGGCTGATGACTCGTGACCATTTTTGGAGAACATGCGAAGTACCGCAAGTTTGCCTCAAGGATCTTGCTATGCACTCCGTCTTTATGATATAATGTCTTTGCTTACACCTTAAAACTAACCTAAAAATGCTCCATGGTGGTTACACAGGTTACCCATTAAACTGCCACTCGACATAAATGTATAGCTTGTTGTATTCTTTCCCTGTAATCTTCATTTACGTTCTCTTATATTCTATGAAAGAATTTACTCATTTGCTAAGATTGATAGAAACTTTTATTTGATCGGTTTCAAATTGGCAAACAGTGCCAAAAACAACAGCTTCACTGGCTGTTCTAAACAGTTTCCATGAAGCATCGAGGGCAAGAATTCTAAAATAGAATTTACAAAGCAGGAACAAATGACAAATTAATAACTAAAGTTTTTGAAGGCAAGATTTACAAAAGGATGTTTCTCATGGATGGATATTAACTGGCGGAGGAATTTGATACCGGCTTGAAGCCAATGAATTGCCATCTCCTCTCCATATTAGCACCAATCCCCACTAACTCCTGGAGGAAAACGGAAGGGAAGCGGCTCATCAGAGTTTCCACCTCATTCGGTTTTAAGGATGGCTCCAATTTTTGTAGAAATGACCAGATGTAGTCGACTCCTGCACCAAACGGATGGACATGAAGGAACATTGAAATAAGACCTGAAATATGGAGACAGAGATTACTCATGCATATTTTTACTTCACATAGTTAGAGGTGTTTGAGTACCCGAAAAGTACAAGTTCCAAGTTTTCAGATACTTGAAAGTGATAATCAAACAGAAAAAATAATTTGAGTATTATTTTTTTCTTTTTTTTATTTTTTATTTTTATTTTTATTTTTTTTTTAAAAATTTGAGTCTTTGAAAATCGAGGATCACAAATCCACACTTTCAATTGAGGCCATGAGTGCATAGAACGTCTTAAATAAAGCCTCTTATCCTCCAGAAACTATCCACCGAATATTTCAATGGACATACAAAATTCAGAGGCGAAAAAAGTTTAGAGGTAAATCGAGCAAAAATCGCAGGTATGGACCATCAAATCGTTGCGCCTCGGCCATATCTACTCTAAGCACTATATACAAACTCTGCCGCTAACCAAAGTACGCGCTAAAGAATGATAAAATATTCCTATAACCGCTGCCTCTACAATGTCTGAATTCAGGCAAGTATTTTTGTTCTGAGTCATGTTAAGGTGTTTTAAACAAAAGTTAAAGTCCTTCTCTTCATTGATACTTCCAATGCAAGGGGGCACTTCTTTTGGCAACATTCAGCCACTCTTATCAACAGTAAATCATAATTTAAAAAAAAAAAAAATCGTCTTGAATTATCGTAAGAGGGTATACCCAAAATTTGACACAAGTGCCATGATTTTCTTGATAAAAAATGTAGTTGAAGTTTCAAAAGCGTTTTACTCGAAACAAGGTTTTCAAAAAAGCTCCTCCCTCGCACCCATCGCCTCAATTGTGATTTGCCCAAAAAAAGTTGATATAATTTCTTTGACATGTGAGAACTTCTGCTCAAAATAAAACTACGCATCCATTGAGGCCTATTTCATCAAAAATTTCAATCAAAACAAACTAAATGAGAAGGCGTATTACTCTCTCAATGAAATTTTTGAAGACCCTTTTTAGATGCTTCTAGCTTTCATTTGTGCAGTTGTAATGTACTTTCAAGTGATCCCATGTAATTAGTTTTTCAATATTGTTTTGTTTTGACCTGTACCAAAGCTACCAATGCTGTGGCTACTTTATGAATGAATTAATAAATAAAAATTTATCCAGATCGGATTTTCAAACTGAGTGTGCGGGGTCCTTCTGGGAGTTTTCAATACAATGAGAAAGAATAATAATACATATATACATACAGTCAATGAATTTAAAAATGCCAGTTGACTCCTTAGATTTTGGCAAGGTAGGCCACCGGCAATACTTTGACTCCTTACATTTTGGTTCAAGTAGGCATCCTGCAATACTTAACGCAGTGAATTGAAACAATGCAGGTGGCCTACCTTGCCAAAATTTAAGGAGTCGACTGACATTATTAAAGAGGTTGAGTCAAAATCGACGTTTTTGGCCCCCCCTTCAAAACGGCTCAAATTTTGCTCATTGATTTAGCACCACTAGGAGCACCTTTTCCCAAATTTTAAAGCTCCTACGACAATTTGGGAAGGAGTTGGAGGGGGGCGAAGGGGGGAACATGGGGGTACATTGGAAGTGAACCAAAAACAGTATATCTTCCGAACGAAAAGAGATATGAAGGAGCGGTTTTTACTGATTAACGCCAAAAAATAAGTTCTTTTCGCTCCCATGGTTGAAAACGCTCGAAATGCAATTTTTACTTGCGGCGTTGCCATTTTTATCGTTTTTTCGGGTCAAAAATTACGATAAAAAAATTACAAAATCTGCATTTTCTCAAAAACCCATTCGACGATTTTGATTAAAAACTAGTATGTTATTCTCCTTTGAATTCCGCGTAAAATCGTCTAAACCGGACCCGGGGGAAACCGTTTGTATCCAAGATACAGGGTGTCAAACTGGCACACCTCAAATTCGGAAGGGTTCTTATTTCCCTCACAACTTCTGAACTACTCAAGATTTTTGAATGCGGTTTGCGCTGAAATGCGTCAAAAAGCTAGAAAATTCGAGTTTTGGGCGCGCAATGGCTCCGATTTCAATTAGAATTAGCGGTGTTGCCATTTTTATCGTTTTTTCAAGTCAGAAATCACGATAAAAAAATTACAAAATCTGCATTTTCTGAAAAACCCATTTAACGATTTTGTTTAAAAACTAGTGTGTTATTCTCCTTTGAATTCTGCGTAAAATCGTCTAAATCAGACCCGGAGGAAAACGTTTGTATCCAAGATACAGGGTGTCAAACTGACACACCTCCAATTCGGAAGGGTTCTTATTTCCCTCACAACTTCTGAACTACTCAAGATTTTTGAATGCGGTTTAAGCTGAAATGCGTCAAAAAGCTAGAAAATTCGAGTTTTGGGCGCGCAATGGCTCCGATTTCAATTAGAATTAGCGGTGTTGCCATTTTTATCATTTTTTCAAGTCAGAAATCACGATAAAAAAATTACAAAAACTGCATTTTCTGAAAAACCCATTTAACGATTTTGATTAAAAACTAGTGTGTTATTCTCCTTTGAATTTCGCGTAAAATAATCCAAACCGGACCCGGGGAAAACCGTTTGTATCCAAGATACAGGGTGTCAAACTGACGAACCTCCGATTCGGAAGGGTTCTTATTTCCCTCACAACTTCTGAACTACTCAGGACTTTTGAATGCAGATTGCGCTGAAATGCGTCAAAAAGCTAGAACATTCGAGTTTTGGGTGCGCAATGGCTAGGGTTTCATTTAGAATTAGCAGTGTTGCCATTTTGATCATTTTCCCTGGTCAGAAATTAAGACAAAAATATTTAAAAAAAAAATGCATTTCCATCAGGATTCTTGAACCATCATTTTCCTCTGCTAAAGCCAAGGTCAGAGGATAAGTGACGATAACTCCCATGAAGAAAAACGAAGGTCAGTTTTCCTATGCAAATGATTGTATGGCTTTTTTGAAAAATGCATTTTTCAAATGTTTTTTGTTTTAATTTCTGACTAGGGAAAATAATAAAAATGGCAACACTGCGAATTCTAATTGGAACCCGAGCCATTGCGCACCCAAAAGTTGAATGTTCTAACTTTTTGACGCTTTTCAGCGCAAACCGCATTCAAAAATCTTGAGTAGTTCAGAAGTTGTGAGGGAAATAAGAACCCTCCCGAATTGGAGGTTCGTCAGTTTGACACCTTGTATCTTGGATACAAACGGTTTCCCCCGGGTCCGGTTTGGATTATTTAACGCGAAATTCAAAGGAGAAACGCACACTCATTTTTAATCAGAATGGTTTTTTTTTTTTTTTATTAGAAAATGCAGTTTTTGTAATTTTTTTATCGTGATTTCTGACCAGGGAAAATGATCAAAATGGCAACACTGCTAATTCTAAATGAAACCCTAGCCATTGTGCACCCAAAACTCGAATGTTCTAGCTTTTTGACGCATTTCAGCGCAATCTGCATTCAAAAGTCCTGAGTAGTTCAGAAGTTGTGAGGGAAATAAGAACCCTTCCGAATTGGAGGTTCGTCAGTTTGACACCCTGTATCTTGGATACAAACGGTTTTCCCCGGGTCCGGTTTGGATTATTTTACGCGGAATTCAAAGGAGAAACGCACACTCATTTTTAATCAGAATGGTTTTTTTTTATTAGAAAATGCAGTTTTTGTAATTTTTTTATCGTGATTTATGACCAGGGAAAATGATAAAAATGGCAACACTGCTAATTCTAATTGAAACCCGAGCCATTGCGCACCCAAAACTTGATTGTTCTAACTTTTTGACGCTTTTCAGCGCAAACCACATTCAAAAATCTTGAGTAGTTCAGAAGTTGTGAGGGAAATAAGAACCCTTCCGAATTGGAGGTGTGTCAGTTTGACACCCTGTATCTTGGATACAAACGTTTTCCTCCGGGTCTGATTTAGACGATTTTACGCAGAATTCAAAGGAGAATAACACACTAGTTTTTAAACAAAATCGTTAAATGGGTTTTTCAGAAAATGCAGATTTTGTAATTTTTTTATCGTGATTTCTGACTTGAAAAAACGATAAAAATGGCAACACCGCTAATTCTAATTGAAATCGGAGCCATTGCGCGCCCAAAACTCGAATTTTCTAGCTTTTTGACGCATTTCAGCGCAAACCGCATTCAAAAATCTTGAGTAGTTCAGAAGTTGTGAGGGAAATAAGAACCCTTCCGAATTTGAGGTGTGCCAGTTTGACACCCTGTATCTTGGATACAAACGGTTTCCCGCGGGTCCGGTTTAGACGATTTTACGCGGAATTCAAAGGAGAATAACACACTAGTTTTTAATCAAAATCGTTAAATGGGTTTTTCAGAAAATGCAGATTTTGTAATTTTTTTATCGTGATTTCTGACTTGAAAAAACGATAAAAATGGCAACACCGCTAATTCTAATTGAAATCGGAGCCATTGCGCGCCCAAAACTCGAATTTTCTAGCTTTTTGACGCATTTCAGCGCAAACCGCATTCAAAAATCTTGAGTAGTTCAGAAGTTGTGAGGGAAATAAGAACCCTTCCGAATTTGAGGTGTGCCAGTTTGACACCCTGTATCTTGGATACAAACGGTTTCCCCCGGGTCCGGTTTAGACGATTTTACGCGGAATTCAAAGGAGAATAACATACTAGTTTTTAATCAAAATCGTCGAATGGGTTTTTGAGAAAATGCAGATTTTGTAATTTTTTTATCGTAATTTTTGACCCGAAAAAACGATAAAAATGGCAACGCCGCAAGTAAAAATTGCATTTCGAGCGTTTTCAACCATGGGAGCGAAAAGAACTTATTTTTTGGCGTTAATCAGTAAAAACCGCTCCTTCATATCTCTTTTCGTTCGGAAGATATACTGTTTTTGGTTCACTTCCAATGTACCCCCATGTTCCCCCCTTCGCCCCCCTCCAACTCCTTCCCAAATTGTCGTAGGAGCTTTAAAATTTGGGAAAAGGTGCTCCTAGTGGTGCTAAATCAATGAGCAAAATTTGAGCCGTTTTGAAGGGGGGGCCAAAAACGTCGATTTTGACTCAACCTCTTTGAAGACTGTACAGTAAAAAATAGTTACGCACCGATTAATTTGGCATCTCTCCCCGAGATTTTACTTGTTACTGGACTTGACCCAGAAGAATCTGCTTCCTTCTCCTCTGATATTTCTTGGAAACTTCTTTCGGGCCCTTCATCCGACTTTGCAGCTAGCAAGGCCAGCAACTCTTGGATTTTCGTATCTTTCTGCATTTGTTGAAGTTTTGATTCTAATAATTGCTGGAAGCAGATGAAAAGGAAACACGACTTAAATCAAGGGAACAATGATAGAGAAATAAAAGAGAATGAATTGCAGCAGACAAACTGACTCTTATGTTAGCTGAATGTTTCGAATGCCAAGGTTTACTTTTTTTATTATTTTATTTTATTTTCAAGTACATAGAAGCCTTTAAAAAGGCTATGGCACGAGTCGAGAAAATACAATTCCAAAATGACAAATGAGAATTTAAGAGCAATTTGACAAGACAATGACAATTACTGACTATTACAGAATTCATCTAGATTATAGTAGGCTTTTGAAAATACGATAAAATGTTGGTATCTCTTTTTTTTAAACATCAGTTTTATCTGAGCTGGAAGGCAGTTGAACATCCTGACAGAGGCCACCTTTATGTTGTTGTTTGATAATGTAAGTCTTGCTTTTTTAGGGGTAATGTCTCTACGGCCACTGTTATAGCTGTGGGTTGGGTTTAGGTCTGCAGGTTTTATTATTTCATTAGATATTGCATAAGTAAGAGATTCCAGAATATACAAAGATGTAAGTGTAAAGAGTTTGTTGTTAATAAATATCATTTGTATTTGATAAGTATCAACGAATGTCGATGGAAGATTTGGCGACAGTGTCGCTTCTAGGACGAAGTAATCTTTATTCTATGCCGCAGCTACAATAAAGTTTTCCTTCTCCGCAGTTGCATTATGCCAACACTGCAGATATATTGTGACCATTCGAATATTGTGAATTAGTTCCAGGAACGAAACGGAAACTCAGATGCAAATGACTCGACTGAAAAGAGCTATAAATTATAATATATAATTGTCAAGAAGTCGCCTTTGTAATAAAAATTAAAAAAAAAAAAAAAACCTTTTCTTTCTCATCCAAACTGACAAATAAAACAAACACCGACGTAAAATATTAAACATACCTGTTGCGTTCCCTTCAAAGCTTGTTGGATGATTTTTGATTCCTTTTCTTTATTCTCTAATTCTTGATTATGATCCAGTCGAATCAAATCTATTTCATTTTTGTAAGCTTCTAGTTGACATCGAAGGCTATCGTTTTCCTCCTAAAAAATTTTCAAGTGTCAATAAAAATGAAAATTACCTTCCATATGCCACCTGAAAAGCTAGATTCTTCAAAACTTGAGGCCTGAACAATAAGGCCTTCCATGGGTTCTCATAAATTTCTTTGGATGAACCATTATTCAATGAGTTGCATCAAGACATTGAACGTCTAATGTTTTATATTTAAAATGTTAAATTACAAAGTAAATTTAAAGTGAAGAGAATCAGTAAACTAGGATATAGGTACTTTCAGTAAATGTGAAATTCAGTAAATGTAAATGTAAAAGTGAAATTCTGATTTTTTAGAACAATCAAAACTTGTTGCCACTTTAGCAGCTCTTACGTAATTGATACAGCCAGCGTAATGGTGGTGAGATTTAGAACTAAGGAGCACTTAAGAATAACCACGTAAGACGAAAATTACAGTTTAGAGAAAAACGCAATTGAATTTGTTTCCTTGTATCTTTGCTTCACTATTAGTCCAATTTTGAAGAACTAAGCATAGTTCAAAAGTTCATACTCGCAAGTTCAAAATCTGAAAAGAATATCTTTTTAGAAAAGTGCACAGTAGAACAAATGATTCATCAAGTTATACATGGTTTTTTCGGAGAACGAGTTTTTCAAAGTTTCTTGGCTTACTGAAAGTCACGATTACAGGGAACTAAAGGTCATGATCAGGGATTGAAGCAGTTGTCATGCGTGTGAATAGTTGTAGTGCTTTTGATGTGTGAGTATACAATCTGGACATGTGCGAGGTGATCAGTTATCTCAAATTGCGATGGATATTCAGCGTGCGTACAGGATGGATAAAGATTCGTGTGTAGACTCGGGCGTTTCACCAGAGTGCAATGATTCACATGGATGGCTGAATAGTCAAAATGAGTAAATGACCTGGACAGATAAAAAACCGCTCCAACTATCCTATACATGAATAAGCTACACAACCTATAGATGCATAGATAGCTTAGAGCATGAGAATTCAGATTTTCCATTCTTCAGAAAAACCACGTACAAGCGTATCCGTGGTTATTCAAAAGAACTCCTCAAAAAACCTTCATTTAGGAGAAACCAGAACTGCTCCTTTTTTTTATTTATTTATTTATTTATTTATTTATTTATTTACTTATTTATTTATTTATTTATTTATTTAATTACTTATTTTTTTCACAAGCTAAAATGCGTCTGAACTTTTTGATTCTGTTTATTTTTCGTTAAATCATGATTGCCTGAGACCGAGGAAAAGAACCGTCCATCTAACCGTCAAACCAAAGAAAAAAATTAAAAATAATGAAAAATGAAAAAAAAATTACCTAATTAATTAATTAATCCATCCATCCCCTTCTCAGAATATTTTTAAGTAATGTTTAATGATTTATTTATTCATCTATCTTATGAGTAGTATCTTCTTATTTTATTAAAATTAGAATTTCTTTCATTCATTATCATGTAAAGTCCCCCTAATTCCTTAGATAGATACCTAATTATTTATTTTTTATTTATTTATTTTATTCCATATAGTTAAGTTTAGTTTAGTTTAGACGGGGTTTGCCCAGTGAATTATGTATTATTTTCTAATATTTTAAATAAATAAATAAACTCCCTCCAAGCAGGGTTACTGCTTGGAGGAAACTGAAAAAAAAAAAAAACTGGTCAACAGAAAAAAGGCCAACAAAACATCAGGAGCGCCTTCTGTTCCGAATAGAGCCGATAAGAACCGCAAAGCTAATTACTTCAACAAAGAATTGCTGCTTTTTTTCATGGCCCTTTTTCATATGACCACTTTAGCTGATTGGCTTAGCTTAGATTAGAACATACTTTTAAATCGCAAGGTTCAGAGCTCTCTCTTTTCTTCTTGCGAGGTACGGTTTCTTCTTCGCTGTCAGACACCTCCATTTCTTCATCACCACCAACGATTGAGCTCTCTTGAAACTCCTTTGATTTTATATCCTGAAAAACCAAGGTCAGACTTTGAAGATTAGCTAAATAAAGAGAGTAAAGCAGTAGAAATTTGCTGAATTTGGTTAGAAACAATAAATAAACCGAAACTATTGCTGGTATTTTACGAGAAATTCATGGTAATAGATTTTAAAATTGAAGGAAAAGTAAAGGCAAGGCAGATGGAGAATAGGTGAAGACAAATCCCTCCGTCTAAATCTTTTGTCAGCTCTGATTCGCAGATTTAATTTACAAACGCTGATGTCACATTGGGGAGCTTGGTTTGAATGTTTCGTTTTTTTTAAAAAGAAAAAGAAAAAAAAGTTTTTAACTCATGAGTTTTTATATTTTTATCGATAAAAACTGACTTTTAGTTGGAAAAGTCATTTTTACTTTCTCACTACAAACAACGTTAGAAACAGAGAAAGTATTGCAATGGCGCAGAGATTTTCAAGGTATTTTGTTTCGATACTTGGCCCCCTATGACTAAGTACATCATGATAATTACAAAATAATTTGCTCTCATCATGCCTAGTACTATCCTAAAGAATATTCATTCATGAAGTATCAATATTATTTCACCATAGGTGGCTTGAAGGTGTAAATGCACAATCTTTCTATGACATCTGTCTGACTGTCCGTCCGTAGCCATGAAACAAGAGACCCAGCATAACTTTTGAACTATTGATCCAAATGCATCAAAATTTTGCAGATATGTTGCTTGTAACATTCCTTAGAGGGACTTTTCTCGTTTTCTTGAAATTTTGATTTTTAGGTTAGTTACGAATGAAAAATGGTTTCCATTAAAATCAATGGGAAAATGGGTTAAAAAAAGGACAAATTTTAATATTTCAAATATGAATCAGTAAATCTGGATAAAAATATCAAAGGGGTTGGGGATCTCCCCCAGGATTTTTGATGTGAAAGTGTTCGTAGGGTATGCTCTACAGTTTATTTTTTTAAGTATTTTGCATTGGAAAAAGCTCTTTTAATGACTTTTGAAGTCATCGCACTGTTTACTGAGTACGACAATTTTTTCCAAAGAGCCTCCGTACAGTCTACGCTGGCGTTACCTTTCCTCCATCTGCCTTAAAACAAGGGTTGATTCTCAATTTTTTTGCGCAGCAGCAGAAAAAGAGGACGAATAATAAAGAACACTCTTGTAAGCCCCATGTCACAGCTGCTAAAGCCACGCAAAAAAAACAAATAAAAAATAAAAAAAAATAAAAAATCAGAGGAACCTAAAACTAGACACAGATGAAAATTCAACAGAAGTAACTATGATGAGGAATGGATATTTAATCGCTCACAAAAAGGAATGAATCCAAAATTGAACAAAATAAGTTGTAGTGGTGGTAGCAAAATCCAGTCGCCTAAAACGTTTGTTTGCTGCTCTTGTATTTCAAAGCGAACGGATAAAAAAAAGATACTTTTTTTCCCCCGGAGAAACGTAGCTGCGAAAAGATGTACAATGACTTTCAAAAGAAAGTCAGTTAGTAAAAACTCTTATTTGTAAATTTTGTTGTTGTTTTCTATAAACATTTTCATTTTTCATGAAGTACTAGGGCCTTTAAAACCAATTCCTATCATTAAAACAGTCTTTGACCATGTTGTCCATAATGTTTCAAAGAGTTTTAGATTTTTTAAGGCACACATTTAAGTGGCAATGCTGTTAGACTCTGAAATAGGTACCTGAAAACAGTAAAAAAATTTAAAATTGATTGAGAAATGGAAGAATGAAAACTGCTGGGATACTTTCTTTCGAAAGTCATAGTACATTACAGAGGCATTGTGCTTAGTTCTTAATTGCTTGAAAGCCGCAAAATTTTGAAAAGGTTGCCGAGATTTAACAGAGTATATATTTCGAACAAGGTACTTTCTTTCATAGGTCAAAGTACAATGAAGCTTTTCAAACATTAGCTCCTGCTTCTTGAGAGGTGGTTTGTTTCAACGAAACACCACTATTCATGTTTCAGAACAAAATATACCTCTAAGTAGTTAGATTTGAGATCTGACATTTTTTTAAATAGATAGTCATAATACAAAAGGAGGTATTTTCCATCAGATTAATGACGTAGGTAACCCGTTGGCACAAGTAAGTGCAAAACGACTTTTCCTTGCGTAAATCCTGCACGACCAAGACGCAGGCGGTTGGAGAGGAAGAAAGGAGATATCAACGGTCAGCATGCATAGGGGCGCAACTATAATTTGAGGCATAGAAATACAAAATGAGCCATTAGCGCCATGTATTAGCACCGTTAGCTGTTGTAAAGACTGTGCATTTTCTTCTTTTTTTTTCTCTCTCAGGAAAAAATCTTTCATTTAAGGAGAAATTCAATTTGAAAATTTTGTTTCAGTAGACGTCTTTAGAAATCTTTTGGAAAAAGAAACAACTGCACAATCTTTGCAACATTCAATGACGCATCCCTGGTAAAAATAATCAGCTAAATGTCATCATGTTGACAGTTAGCATGAGATTTGAGACAAGACGTCAACAATGTCAACATGTCAGCATAATCTATATTGGCGTCATGATGACGTCAGGTCTCAAATCTCATGCTAACTGTCAGCAAGCTGATTATTTTTACCAGGGATACCTCATTGCATATTTCAACGCTTCGTTTTGATGTTTTGAGTAGTTGATTGATTTTAAGCATTTTGAGCTGATCTTTAGCTTTAGATAGGTTTCAAGACCTACTTCCTTTTCTTTACTTTTATTTACCTTTTGGTTACTGTTATGTGATTAAAAGTATACCGGCGAAACTCAAAAAAATTAACAGTTAGACCAGGCAGAAGGGCTTAACTCGGCATGAGCAGAAAGTTACAAAAGCCGAGTGATGCCTTTTGCATGCCTACCATTGATATAGGTAGTTCGAAACAGTGGTGGCTCGTGCAAATTGGCACCAGTCTTTTTCTCCCATTAATACAAATACAAAACAATTTATTCTCTAGAAGGCTACCAGTCTCCTCAAAAATCGATTGTTTGCCTCAAGTTTAAATGGAAAAAACACACTGTTGCCAGATTGCTCGAGTCGCGACTGGTCGGAAAACAGTAGAAATAAGATATTAATCATTAATCAAGAGCTAGCAATAAAATTACTAATTTAATAAAAAAAATATGTAAAACTGAGACTCCTGATCCTTCCTTTAAATGGATTCCAATAGTTTAGTTTAGTTAGCGGAGATGATGACCTGATCCTTTGATTGATTTATGACTTAAAACTATAGAGAAAACAAAAGTAGCGATAGTAAAGTTCATTTGCCCAAACTGTGATTCATTACAGTGATAATCATAGGCGGATCGTATCAGGGGCTAGGGGAGGCTATAGCCCCCCACTTTTTTTTGGATGGAGGGGCTAAAAATCAGGAAAAAGTCATCACTTGAGACTTGAGAAGCAAAAAAAAGGTCATAACTTTTTAGCCCCCCCACTTTTTCTGGTCACGGTCCGCCTATGGTGATAATTCACGGCGAACAACTGGGTGAAGAATAAAGAAAATTGTTGAAGTTCCTGTATTTTTCTGCCTCCTCACCTCATCTATAGGGTGGAGCTATGCTTACCATCCATGACTAAAGATCGCTGAAAAAAAGGTCTTTGAGTGAACATTGACTTACTTTTGTTACCTGCTCATAGAAGATTGACAGACTGGAAAGAGGTGAGATTTTTGGAGGGGTCAAACATTAAGTATTGACCAAACCGAGTAGGTACATACTTACAGTCCTCAAGAAATTGAGAAATTTTAAAGAGCCTAGGAGTCATTACATCATTAAATGTACAATTTAAACAGCCATGGATCCAGCAATTGAACCCATTTTTGGAATAAGGGCCCATAAAACATAAGGTTTGCTCTTTAGACAAAAGTCTCTATTCTATCACAATGCTGATTTCTCAAAAAGAGCACACCCGTTATTTCATGAGCCCTTTTTCTGGAAACAGTCTCAATTTTACTTTCCCTCCCTCTCTCTCTCTGCCCATTCGAACACACTGGTTAGAAAGAGATAGAGAGAGGGGCATTCTGAACCCTTTCAAACCTGGTGTACATTTCAATGTTCATCTGAATAACATCGAATCTTAAGGAGAATATGGAAATATGATGTGCATATCGTTTTTAATGAGAAAATTGCGCCCAGATTAGCTATGATGGCAAAAAAACCGTTCCTGGACAAATAATGTTTTCAGGTTTGTAAGGGTTAATGCATTTGTTCAAATGAAATGAAAGAGAGAGAAAGGCCAATAACCTAGCAAGACTGCGAACCATAATCAATTTTTGGAACCAATTCTGGTTCCAGCTTGTTCTAGAATTTCGGTTCTGGTTTTTGTTCCAGTTTGGAACCGGTTCTATTTGGGTTCTCATTCTGATGATAAAGTATCTTCAAATAGAAAACAGAAAAAATTAAAATTAATAATTTGTTCAATAAAGTAATTTGATTTGTATTACTTATGGTAGAAGGGGGGGGGATTTAAATAAAAAAAATAAAGAGCACTGTAAAGCATTTATCAATTAAATTGCAATGAATTGATAGAAATCTTTGGTGGGCTCTAAGCGAGATAACTATACTGTTTCATCATTTTACAACTGATGTAGAACCAAAATAGAACCATATTGTTGTTTTGGTCCTGTATTGCTTCTTTTCCGTTTCGATTCTGGTTCTCAGCCTTGCTACCTGGTCCTGCCTGTGGATCTAACACAGTCTCAACAGAAGAAACCTTGAGTGTAGAAATGAAAGGCACTCAAGAGTCAAGAATGATAAGAAACAGACAAAGATACACGTGAGAAGTGATTTTATTCACCACAGTAACAACTGGAGCCCATCAACTTGTTTATTTCAAAACTACCCGGTATTTGCCTTTAGGCATGAATGGAAACTAGAACTCTTTACCGTCATTTTGCTCAAATAATTGAGCCATTCGGTGCAGGAGTGATTCGAGTCCAAATTTCTGATTTTTAGTAAATCGCTCTTGAAGCTGTTGATTGTCAATAGGAGTCAACGGTCAACGAGATTAAATTGGAGACTAACAATAGAGCGTACATGAGGAAAGTTAAAAACTTTGTTATGGCTAAAGCCTTTTATTCACTGAAAGAATTCCTTTGTTAAACTCAATTTTCAACTAGTAACTCATGTGTAATTGCAGTTAGATCGCAAAGAAAATACATAGATGCATGTACAGTTTCCTGTGCATGCATCTAAGTATTTTCCCAAATACTAAGTAACCCAAATACTCTGTAACTTGACTATCATTATTAATATCATGGACCTGTACCGTACAGCTTTTCCTGTCCTATGTACCAATGTGTTATAAATAAATAAATAAATAAATAAACGTATTCTCTGCAGTGGTGTCATTTGGGGGGGGGAGGGGGGGTCGTTCCAAAATTTTGGCTTACGCAGAAAATTCAAGGAGAAAAAAAAGTTGTCAAATTTAGTGAGGATAGGTTAAAAAAGCTTTCTTGAAAAGTTGTGAACAAAATGAATTTTTCCCAAAATTAGCTCATGTAATAAGTGAATAAGGCTTTTAGGGTCATCAAAGACCTCGAAGGTCAAAGTTTCAGGAACCAAATGCATGGGAAGCAAAGAAAAAAAGAGAAAAAAAAGGTAATCAGATTTCTTTTGTCCCCCCCCCCCCCCCCCCCCCGCCAGTTCCTGGCAAGACCTTAAAATAACGCAACTGATTCTCTGATTAAAACGCAGCTAGTACGGAATAAAGCAATGTGACATTACTATTTGTTATTGGATAAAGCAAAGTATGAGACCACGTGAATTACGTTCAATTAACGTTGTTCAAAACCCAATTTTTCTGGATTGAGACTTAAAGCACTCTTGTACAGAATAGTTGGTTGTTCAAAAATTGAGTTAAAATCTACAGTAAAAAATTTTCACGAAATGATATATTATGATTTTTATTTTATTGAAAAAAAAAAAAATAAAGACAACATTTTTAGGAAAGGTCAAGTGAGTCAACTTTTTTGTTAATTTAGGCTCAAACCCCATTTCACCTGAGTTCGTTTCATGATCATTCTGTAATAGAAGTTTCCAATATTTTTCTTAAAAAAAAAAAAAAAAAAAAAAAGAAAAAAAAAATGCTATGCAAGAGAAGTTTCTTACACTTTTGGGAATTACAAATGCTAGATTTTCAAAGATAATGAAAAATGTCTAAACTTGCACTCGTTTAAAAACTGTCAAAACAAAACCCCGAGGCCAATAAACTGCTAGGAAGCAGCACAATTGCTCAAAGATAAAAAACTACTTCCACAATCGCAAAAGATAAATTGAAACACATAGTCATTGTGATCAGGATGCATATTAAGAAAAATTTGAAAAAAAAAAAAATTGAACATTTTGCCAATAACTAAACTACAAAAATAAGTAATCCTCGAAAATTCATTGCAAACGAACTTTCCCATTGGTACATGAATATTGAATAAGAATTTGAAAATTTTGCGTTTTTATTTTCAAACAAAACCACAAGGTTTTTATTCTCCATTTTTTTACCGACAAAACATAACATTTTGTTAAGCTGGTTTTCCACAGCAAAAAACTGGCCTGTGTTTATAAAAAGAGAGCAGAACAGAGTAAAAATATAACAAATAGCAACAAGCAGGTGATTAGACCAGAATTTGTTCCAAAACCAAGCAAAACTAAACAAAGGTGAGACGTATAAAATTCAATGGCAAGCAAAAACAAAGACAGACATAACAAGGAGTGCGAGACTAAAAAAATTGTCAATCAACTAAAATTTTAATGAAATAAGTGAATTTGATAATGAAAACATGAAGCGCACCATGCGCCTGCTGCCTCTTCATTTCAGAAACGCGTTTCAGGTAAATTGCACCTTCATTCCTGAATTGAACGCCAAGAAGAATTTTAGGCTTGTTTTACAGGCAAGTTGTACTTATTGTAACTTGCTTATATTGTTTGGATAAGCAATTTATGTTTTTATGTTGTTATTTTTTCCTCTCTTCTTTATTAGTTTACTTATTACATTACATCTTCACTTTATCTCTTTTACCATGGCTCGACTCAAGGGCGGTCAATTATTTTACTTAAAATAAAATAAAATAAACAAAAAGGAAGAAATTGAATTGATCCTAAAAAGTTTGCGACCTTTCATGTTAGTTAAATGCACACACGGAATTCGTTATCTAAAACCAATCATGTGACGAGTCAGCAGCGCGACGAGAAATTCTCTATCTCTATCTTTTCTCCATTGAAATACGTATGTTAGACAAGGGGATAAAATTCCGTTTTTCTATCCTTTTTCTGCTCATACATTCAAAGGGAAAATGAGAGAGATGGAAGGGATTCTGGTAGCGCTGCTGGATGAGGAAACAGCAAAATACAAGGATTGATTGTGACTACAAACTACTTAGGATGGCTGCAAAGAGACAGAAAAAGAAACTTGGAAATAAATAAAAACATTATCGGGAGACGAAGCTAAAAATATTTAAATTAGAAACGACAGGACGATTAGAGATTTGACTGTTTCATTATCAACCCCAAAAAAACACACAGAAATGGAAAAAAAAAGCTAACCTTGCGTCTTGGCCAGGGTGTCTACTGGCTTGCTCCAATAAAAATACCTGACTTTTTCCGGACTAATCCATCAGTGGCGGTTCGTGCAATTTGACAACAATGTTTTCCCTCCATTTTGATGTATGAAAAACAATCGATTGCAGGTGAATTGCTGCTTCACTATCGAATCGATGGTTTTATGTGGAATCAAATGGAGAGAAAACATTGTTGCTAAATTGCACGAGCCGCCGCTGCAATCCATAAAAATTCAGTACTTTTTTTCCCGTCCATGAACACAAAAATTCATTGAACAGGTACAGTGGCCCGCAAAACATTGAAAAGAACAAAATACGGAAGAACTCCACATTATTTCTTACGCTTTTTACAACAAATACACAGACAGGTTACAAAATGCGATTCAGAGATTGCGCACCGCAGAACGTGAAGAACGAAATGATTACACGTATATTGATATGCATTATATTTACGGCGCTTAGATCGTATTTAACAATACGCAACTCGGTGACCACCCACTGCCAGAATGCTGCAATTCCGGACCGACCATCAAATATCCGTAATTTTTCCTGATCGCTTTCCGAAAATCCCTACATTTGACAGACTTGACGGACCGGTAGACACCCTGGTCTAGGTTTTGCTGTTAGAGAGGCGACTCGATTTTTAGATTATTATTTTTTTTAAATTTTACGCAGGTTTTTGGCGGTTGATAATGAAGCAGTAAAGTTTTGAAGCTTTCCGTCATTTCTAATTTAAATATTTTTAGCTTCATTTCACAATAATGTTTTGCATTTGAAGGGCTCCACCGAAAAACGTTACATATCCACTTAGCACAACTTTCGGGGAAATGAAAAAAATTAATGACTTATGCCTTACGCGCTTCTGTCTTTCGCTTACTTTCGTGTCGTATTTCCTTACTATGGGTTTGGAATTTTGCCACCAGAGTGAGGTCACCTTGTTCAGCTCTGGATATGTAACGTTTTTCCGCTGAAAAACCACTTTCCATTTTTTCGTCGCTTGTAACGTTTTTCATGGGAGCCCTTCATTTATTCAACAACTTAGAAGAGATGGGGAATATTTAAAAAAGGAGAGAGAGCTAGGATTAAAAAAGCAAGAAAAGAAAAATTTAAAACCTACCATTGCTAGCTTCTTCCACGTCTCAATGTTTTTCCTCTGAGCTTTGGTAAAATGATCCCAAGCCTTCTTGTGTAAGGCTGAAGTGAAAACTCGTTCAATCTGATTGACTTTAGGCAAGAACCAACATAGAGATAGAGCAAGTTAAACAAGAACCAAGAGCGCTTTAGTTTCATTTTAGAAAACACAGCCACAGTTAAGTCCTACCTCAAACGATTCGGAAATCCTTTACGAATTAGGTCACACTCTCTTTGCCAGAGACGTATACTTACGATGGAACTCTGAAGTATAATTCTATACGAGTTTTCATCACAGGAAGAAACACTTAGCTAATTAAACATTAGTGAAAAGCCATATTTTTCAAATGACTGGAAACATTTATACATTTTTTTATCCGTAATTTTCTTAATTTCTTTTTCTTTTTTCTTTAACTCATTACATTTGCTCAGAAATAATAATTATAACTTTCCAAAACTTACTCGCTTACTTACTTGTTTGATTATTCATCTGTTCACTAATCTACTGACTTAATTGTTTATTTGTAATTTGCTTTTTTTGTTTTTTGTTTTTGTTTTGTGTGATTTTATTATTCAATGGTACAGTTGTAGTTTTTTATCATGAGTTTATCCTCTTTGGAAAACAATTTTCTCTCAAAGTGGCAGAAATTTATCTTTTCAAGGCATTTAGTGACACATTTACAGAAAGTTAAAAACGAATCACGAAAAAACTAGAGGGATGGGGTCTCCAAAGTAAAGTTATTTTTTCCTTGCTCTAAGTCTTTGAAGGTGATTCCATGGCAAACTCCCGAAAATTTTAATCCGATAGATGGCGTTACTTGTCGCTGGCTCCGAAAACACCCGTTTTTTGACGGTTTTCGGCTGTTTTCTCTGAACAGACGAATAATAGACAAAAAATCGGAATGTCAGCACCTGCTTAATTTTTTACTTGATTTTTTGAGCCATAAAAGGGCCAAATTGGTTCTAAAATAAAGGCGTAACTATGCAAAGAAAAAATCATGTGTGATTTGGAGTTTATCGGTAAAGATTACAGGTGGAACAGAAACCTGTAATCTTTACTGATACAACTCCAAATTACACATGATTTTTTCTTTGCATAGTTACGCCTTCATTTTAGAACCAATTTGGCCCTTTTACGGCTCAAAAAATCAAGTAAAAAATTAAGCAGGTGCTGACATTCCGATTTTTTGTCTATTATTCGTCTGTTCAGAGAAAACAGCCAAAAACCATCAAAAACGGGTGTTTTCGGAGCCAGCGACAAGTAACGCCATCTATCGGATTACAATTTTCGGGAGTTTGCCATGGAATCACCTTAAAATATTGACAGGGAACAAACATAAACAGATTTCTTTTGAAGGACACAATTTTTCTTTTTTTTTTACTTTGACTTTTATATCTGATTATATCTGAATACTAATTGTGATGACCTGTACCATAACATTACTTGTTGAATGTACGAATTTGGAAAAATAAATAAATAAAAAAAATTTAAAAATAAACTATTTTCTTTTCATTGCAAGTAGATGAGGAAGAAAGGACCAATCCACAAAGGAATGAGCCCTCCAGGAGAAAATACATCTTAATAACTGCTTAGGAGTAAGAAAAAATAGAAAAATTTGGATCCATACCTTTTATCAGATACCTTTTTGCATTTGATGGATAAGTCTGGATAATTGGATAAATGAGAAAAGGTCAAAGAACACTTACCATAAACCTAATAACTCATGAACTACCAGTTATTGAAATGAAACAGATACCTAACAGAGCTACGAACAACAATACTACTTCATACCTATATATAAGAAAACGAGCAGGAAGGAAGGTACCTATGATCAGTTCTACTCATCCTTGATTATTACCATTTAGAAAGAAGAAGAGTAACAATGGCGGATCATGGAATCCGTCTTTCTATCTCTTTTCTCATTAGAAAAGTGTGTGATAGAAAAGGACAAATTAAGGGCAGTCACAGTATTTTTGCCCCTCTTCCATCCTTTTCTATCACGTGCATTCAAATAAATAGAGTGAGAGAGAGAGAGAGAGAAGGACAATTTTCTAGATCCTCCAAAGAAGAGAAAAAAATCAATTTAACCCTTTCCGTCACAGTGTCCATTATAATGGACGACCATTTTACATGGAGCCTTATGGAAATTCGGAAAAATTGACTCACACATGAAATCATATGAGAAAAGTTCGTTCAATTTAATGGTATTAGGTTTCAGATTACAGTGACACTTCTTTCATAATTTATGACAGAAAGGGTTAGAGAGTCAAGGTACCAGTGACTCAACTTGGGAGGACCAAAACTTTTTGTGTCCCCCCCCCTCCCCCAACAAAAGGATGAAAAAGAGGGAGGAGAAAAGAGAAAGAAGAAGGAAAATAGAGGAAAAGAGTCACAAAGTAACTTTATTAGTTTGACTTTAAACCGGTTTCCAATGTTTGATAATTATTTCATTCGAGTACGTCAGGTACTGATCAGAGGGAGGGGGGATACTGAAATGTTGCTGTGTCCCTTTCATGAGAGAAAATAGCAAGGATACAAAATACATTTACTTTTGTTGGTAACTTTCTTGCAACGTTCACGATGAAATTTCTCAACATTAAGTCAAGGGAAGTTTACGTTTGCAAATACTTTCCAAAAGAGGACAGGGACACCACCCAGACCCATATTTTGTTGGGTGGTGTCCTCCTAGACCCTTTATAGTGCATACAATCATAGACTGTCTTCCCCCCCCCCCCCCCCCAACCCTGGGTTGACACAATTGAGAGTTACATGGACAAGCGATAAAGGCTGCGGCACAGGAGAGACAGATGCATTTGGGCCAAAGAGGTTCGGTGTCATCCCTAACTTTAACGGTGGAAATTATTGTCGTCTTTTTTCTTTTCCCCCGAAACAAAGACAAACTTTTCGCAGACAAAGTGAGCCACCCAATATCTTAAAAAACCTGAGACTGGTGATTCTCAGTTTTGCATTTTTCGCTTTCTTCCCACAAAAATGACTAGTTAAAAAAGAAAAAAAAAAAATTAAGGCAGATACCATTCGAAAAGGATTTCACTTGATGTAAAATAATTAAAAGCATGATGAGGACCAATGGAGCATTATTAAATAAGATGGGATGCCAAATCTTCATTAGCGGGAAGCAGAATAAACGTTGATATGACAATTTTGATTGAAAATATAAAGTTTGAATGAAAGAGATAAAAAATACACGAATAAGCTACAAGTCTGAGCCAACCACAAAGCCAAATGCTGGACGTACGTTTCACATGTTCTTAAAAAAAAGTTTGAGTTCGCTAGGCTGAAAAAAATTAGAGGAGTTCATGCAGAGTATTCGAATTAACGATTGATCTTGAATTAATCCCTTGCCTTAATTTTGCTGAGGAATCAAATACTTCTATACACACAAAAAAGGTACTGAGTTGTTAAGAAAGGGTGATCTAAAAAGGAAAGCATGCCTAAATATACAGTTTTTTTCGAAGGGGGGGGGGGAGAGGGCTCACTGGCTCACTAACTGTGATGTCTTTCCTCCTTTATTGATGACTGAGTAACTACACTGAAAAAAATTAAT
The DNA here is from genome assembly GCA_011764245.1 of Trialeurodes vaporariorum. Lineage (NCBI taxonomy): Eukaryota > Metazoa > Arthropoda > Insecta > Hemiptera > Aleyrodidae > Trialeurodes > Trialeurodes vaporariorum. The sequence goes on along the minus strand of VMOF01000111.1, from coordinate 7,541,768 downwards.
TGTTAAAGCAACAATTCAAAATTTGCTGATTTAACAAAAATTGAAAGTTGCTAAATCAACCAGGGTTTTCTGTTAAGTTAACAATTCATTTGTTGAGTTTACAAAAATAATTGTTAAATCAACCACATAATGGTGTTCTTTTAACAAAATAGACATTGTCAATTTAGAAATTTTAAATAATTAAAAAAATACAGAACTTGACCCAATTAGTTGATCTAACAATTCAGCTTGTTATATCAGAAAAATAAATTGCTGATTTTACTTACTAATTTGTTATTCCAGCATAAAAATTGTTATTTTTACTATTTGATTTGCTGGTTGAGCGAAGTTAGTTGTTAAGCTAACAAAATGAATTGCTGATTTAGCATTTGAGTTGTTAATTTAACAAAATTATAGGTTAATTTATCAAATCATTTTGTTCTGTACTTTTTTAACTATTTATTTTTTTCAGTGTAAACTGAGCGGGGATAAGAATGCAGTAGCGCAACGGGAAATTCTCTATCTCTCTCTTTTCTCCATTGAAACACTCTGCATGTTAGACAAGGATAAATTGCCGTGCTAAGGAAGAACGTCGTAAGCGCCATGTGTTACTTAGACTGTTTTTTCAGTAAAGCTCAGGCCTCTTCTTATAACAAGTTCCTCTTCAGGAGTTTATTATTGTTGTACCTACCTGGGTCACTCATTTCTCTCTAATAAAGGCTCTCTGCTCCTCCAAGCATTTAAGAAAGGCCGACCATCTATTGTCCAATGCTAGAATCCTTGGAAGGACAAACCATTGGAGGCATAGGAGGTGAGGGTAAACTGAAGAATAGGGACCCCGAGCTACATCGCAAAAACAGCATAAGTAACACATGGGGCTTACGGCGTTCTTCCTTAGCACGGCAGTAAACAAGGGGTTAAAACCGAGAGCTGCCGTTTGGCATTAATTTAATGGTATTTTTCAATTCACCGATGATTCCACCGGTTGAGAAAATAATACTTAGTTAAGTTCAGTGTATGACAAAGCTGCATAAAAACACTCTGATCTGTAATCTTTTCTCAATCAGATCAATCGCCGTTAAATTATTAAAATATCCGCCAATTTTTTATAGTCATTGATGATTCCACCGGTTGAGAAAAGATTACAGATCAGTGTATTTTCGTGCATTACAGTCCTACACTGAAGTGAACGATCTTTTCTTAACAGGTGGAATCATCGGTGAATTGAAAAATGCCATTAATTACATGCAAAACAGCAGCTCTGATAAAATATGTCTATCTATCCTTCCTCTGCTTAACCCGTCTTTTCTTACGTCCATAATCGCCCACTGAGGACCGCTGCGGTCCACGGTCGCTGTTTTTTTTTTTTTTTTTTTGTGGACACCTGTGAATGGGTGGAGCTTACTGAGCAAAAACACTGCGGGATTTCCCTCTTCCCAGGCTGGTAGCACAGCTGCGAGCACTTGTGGATCACACCCAAGCGGCCTCGTCTGCCCATAAGAACGCGTGTTAAATACCTGATTTTTACACGAAACACGTTGATGAGGCGATTGGGCGAAGAGGTTATGTGAGCGGAGAGGAGTTGAGAGAATGTAAACAAATTGGCCGCTGACGGTTGAGACAAAAAAGGATCCCTTCATTTCAGTGATTATGGCAAAATTACGTTTGTTATTTATACCCTCGGAGTTGATGTCCTCTAAAGGGGACACGGTGCATCAACGAGTTAAGCTTTTGATAGAGACTTCATTTTCTAAATTTGGTTCGAGATTTATATTTTCAACAATTTTTTAAGAATTGGGTATTTTACACACGTTCTTATGGGCAGTAAGGTCTGCTAGCGTGTGTAACAATTGACCACACCGTGGTTTATCTAGACATTGTACCAATATACACACAGCGCTGTCTATCAGAGGAGACCATAACTTAAAAGTTAGTAAATCTACGGCTGAGTTACAATGAGATCTATATCTTTAAATTACGAGTTAAACTCAACAATAAAAGCCATCGGGTTAGATAATGGGGCTAATAAATAAATAGATGACCTGATACACTTACCATGAGTGGATTGATTGCAGGATCTACCATACCCATAGGGTTTACGCCTAAAACAGGAAAATTCCCCATTTGCTGCATAAGTCCAGGCCACATCTGATTGCTTCGTCCTTCGTTGGGTGGAACTGCAGTTTGAGCGGTATCTACATTGCCTAATTTACTAAGGTCTACATCTGATTGTACACTTTGATCATCTTCTTTGTCATAATTTTCTTCACTAGAAAATAAAGGTGATATAAAATTTGTCATCACGATAATCAAACAAAATAATTTTGAACAAAACTTAATTACCAAGAGTAAGATAATTAATTGGTGGATGGTTTCAAACAGAGCTGCCGTTTTGCATGTAATTAATGGCATTTTTCTAGTCACCGATGATTCCACCGGTTAAGAAAAGATGACACAGCTCAGTTCAGTGTATGACTGTACTGCATGAAAATACTCTGATCAGTAATATTTTCTCAATCGGTGCAATCGCCGTTTAATTATTGAAATTTGAACGAGGACACTTAAACCACGATGAAGTTATCGAGGGAATATTATTTTAAGTAACGGGTGTATTATTGGAATAATTTTCTTGGATAGGCAACACCAATACAAAGATAAAGAAACTGACACATGACAGAAATAAGCAAAACTTTCTCATCTGGATAATGGTATCAAAGTTTCATGTTAAGGTAGCCACTCTAAAGCACTTGCTGTTTCATTTAAAGCCGATTTCCCCTGAATTAATTATAATGGTGCCGTTCCTAAGGTCTAAAGTGCTGTGTTTTTTATAAAGAAAATAAATGTACTTGATGAGCTGAGAACAAAGGTACTTTTGGTTTCTATTTAAGTCCTATTGTTCCGGAGATGAGATCTCTGCCCAAAATACATTGTTTTAAATGGGAAATCCGCGTAGTGACATCACTATGCACACTATTTTATACAACTATACACGTGTGTATCTCCAAAACCGGATACTTGGGAAAAAACCAAAGGCACCATTGTTTTTAAATCATCAAGTGCTATCCTTTTTTATATAAAAAACACAACATTTCAGACCCTTGCAACTGCCCCATTTTTGATTTAAGGTTAAAAGAAATGAGGCAAACAAACCAGAATCAGATCGTCTGTGCTGACACACTTTGGAAAAGCACTTGTAACATGAGTCAGCCCCTTTCTTGGTATAGCTCAGAAAAAACACGCAACAAGGAAAGAAACTAAGGAGGAAAAGGCGGAATTATTCTGCCCGTTTCCATGATTGAAAATTTTATAATAGACAACGGAAACCTCCTTAAGACTTACCTTGGTTCTTGATCTCTATCAAAGGTCTGATTGCCCCACCTATCACGTTTTCGTCTTCTTTCAGTCTTATCCATTGCTTTATCGTTTTGGTCATTATGGCTATCACGTTTGTTAATACTATCTAAATTAACTATATTTGGTGCATTCTGAGAATCAACAATATCACCTGAAAATGGAGACAGTCGTACAAATTAAAAATTATCGTAAAAATTAGTCGTAAAATTATCTTTCAACAATTCTCTTTCTCACCAAAAAAAAAAAATAAATAAATAAAAATACTATTCAGAAGGATCAGTGACTTATCAAATAATTTGGACAGTGGGGGCAATCCCCCCCCCCCCCCCAAGGACTTTCAATGTGGAAGAAAAATCAAGTCAGAGAGCGGCAGAAGAATAAGCCTGGAAAAAATATGAATGTTAAAACTTGATTGAATTGGAAGTGGTTGTCATGCGTACGATGCAAAGAAAACAAAATAAAGGAAATTTTGATTAATAACCTATTTTCGCCGAAATTCAAAATCGCAAGTTCAGTCACAAAAAATCCCATTTATTTTATCCCTAAATAGCCAATAATGGCCACAAATCAATTTTCAACCAATAAATACCCACATTTGAGGAGATTTTTTTTTTTTTAAGATGCACAACAAAAAAAAAAAGGAGGTCATTCAAATTTTTGGAGGGCCTTGTCCCCCCCCCCCCCCCCCCCAAGGAATATCAGAAGTGGCGCCCCTGAATTTGGAACTAATCCTAAAGGACTCGGTACATTTTTTGTGGAAGGTGGCCCCCGGAGAAAAGTTGATTTTTTTACATGAATTAATGCCGCTCGTCGTCCACAATAAATTTTTCTCCTGTAATTTTACCGCAATTTAAGCTCAGAGTTGAAAAATAATAAAAGAGATCATACGCAAGTACAAAGCACCATTTTGGAAACCAATTTCCATTATCTGATATCAGAAAAAACTGGAGAAATTCGAAAGATTATATTGGTCGGAGTCTACCAGAGACACATAGAGAACCAGCACAAAGCTTGCGACAGGTGTCCACTTTTCTGGCTCAATTTTGGTTGGAACTCATCAAAAACAACAGCCAACATTAGCCTACTGTTGACTGATGAGCGCATGGTTTGCATTCGCCACGCAATACCTGTTTCCGTTTCTGGGACCGCGGACCAATTACAGCCTTTTGTTGAGCTCACCAGTCACTCAACAGTAAGCTATGTTTATTGTTGTAGCTGGTGACTCCCGAACAAAACTGTGCACATCTGAAAAAGAAAGGAGCACATCGATTTGGGTGATTTTCCTACGATGACTTTTTTTTTAAAGATGAAATAAAAATAAAAACATTTTGGTAGGGCCTCCACAATTTACACGGGATCTTAAGATTGTGTGATCGTGAACATTCTGCACCCCTGAGTCTGCATTTACAACAGACTCACTTTTTATCGGTGGCACTGGGAGCGCATGATTGATGTCCACAGGAGGCGGGTCCTTCATTAGTGGAGGAGGGTGCATTTCATTCATGAGCGGAGGTAGAGGAAAGCCTTGAGGACCTAATACTAATTGTCCAGGCGGTAACATTGGATGTCCTCCTGAAATCATCTGCATTAGCTGCTGTTGAAGCATTTGCTGTTGCTGCTGCGCGTCTAGTTCTGCAATCAATTACAATAAAAACGACAGTTACTAACTAAATTGCGCTTAAAAACATAACTAGTTAGACTTTGAAGATAGATTGAATGTTTTAAATGATTGAATCATTATATATGTTACATACAGGACAAACCCAATTTTAGGCCAAACTAGTTTAGCCTAGGCCCAACTGTTTTTATTAAAGGAGAATAAATTTTGGCCAAGAGAATTTGAGGCCAAACTAGTTTGGCCTGGAGAATTTCAGGCCGAACTAGTTTGTCCTGCACATTATCAGTTTAGCCTAAACATTTTTGGGCCGAAGTGGTTGGGCCTAAGATAAACTGTTTCAGCCTAAAAATAGTTAGGCTAGACCAATTGGATTATATTTTGCTGCTGCAGATGAATGAATAAGGCGAATGATTCAACTGGTTACGGAGGGGAAACTTTATTTGAGATAAATTTTAAATTTAAGTTAAGATAAGCTAAAACAGTAAAAATGAATGAAGAAAGCTAAGTACACAATATTCGAAGGTTCTGGGTTCAATTTTCAATTCAGATTCCAAGTTTTTTTAACATTAATTTTTTCCTTTTTTGTCATAAGAACATGCAAACTTTATACTAAACTACTTTGTCCTTAGCCCAACTAGTTTGTCCTACGCAGTCACTTCCGGCTGAACTTGTTTGTCCTATGCCTTCATTTCCGGCTGAACTAGTTTGTCCTGCTCATAATCAGTTTGGCCTGGAGAATTTTAGGCCAAACGAGTTTGTCCTGGGCAAAACTAGTTTTGCCTGTTCCGCTCAGGCCAAACCGGTTGGGCCTAAAATCGGGTTTGTCCTGTGACATATACATCTTCAAAATAAAAACCAAGCCAATTTCTTTTATTCAGTGTGTGCAATTCAAATTTTAAATTTTAAATTATGTTTTTTACTCAGTGACCCTCTATCAGTTTGTGACAGGTTGCCAACCTTAAGTTAAAGTAAATTTACTGTAAATCAAATTGTGTTCATAGTTTATTGTTTTCTTTGAGGTTTTAATTTTATTTCATACTTTTGTTATTTTTATTTCATTATTATTTTTCTGTTATTACTTTAAGTTTCTTGTGAACTTGCCCCTCGAGCTAGCTCGCGCCAGGGAAAATGTTTCTGTCTTTTACTTTTATTTGTTTTTCAGCTTGTAATTGAATAAATAAACAAACATACAAATATGGCGTTGAAAATTGTGGTTGATGGATGCGTTCCATACTTTTATTTCAGCGATACGTCACATTGATTCTGACATAAATTCTGTGATATTAATGACGTACATGTTAAAAACTTTCAAAATCCACTCTTTAAGTCACTCAGGAAAGCACTCGAAAGAATCATCTATTTTGAATAAGCCACACTTTGCAATACACTATTATTTTTTACACACACATGTACTATCACATGGATAGAACAATCAAGTTATGAAACATCATCATAACCTCCGCACGATGGATTTTCCTCTTAAGTGGGCTGCATTAGCTGCCTGGTTTTTTCTGGTATACCGAAGATTAGAAAATAATACAAGGATTGTATGTATCAGAACGTAACGTACGTATAACGTTTGGAAGCTATGTTGATGATAGATATATATAGAAAAACGATGGCT